>JAQNCA010000005.1:2670678-2683589 GCA_029783725.1 Acanthurus tractus | reverse complement strand
TTCCCACTTTCCCTCTTTCTCCATCTTTTTGTTTGTATTTTCATTTCTTGCAAGTCTATACCAACAAAAATGTGTCATTTTTGTACCAAAATGTGTCATTTTTGTTGCTATGAACAACATTCATCCTTTAGGTTGCCTCATAGACTGTCTGTTTACTGAGCGAAGAGGTTTTACATACCTGCAGGCCTTTTTTTTCCTTTCTCCAGCATTCTTTCTTCCATACATATGTAAACACACTTTAATGGTCTAGCTGTGCCAGAGGCAATTTGCATACATAACCAGGATGGATATCTATTACCAAGCCTTAAGATATGGGCAGCAGCATGTGCACCTAGAATTCTGCATCCTCTGGGTACTGCTACAGACACGCACTAATATGTCCACACATTTGCACATCTGCATCTCACTCCCATTCTGCAATAAGTGTGCTGTGCCTTGGAGAAAGCAAACTGCACTGCAGTGGAAGAGGAGGACTTGAGAAAGAGCAAAACAGAAAATGAGATAGCAAAAGTTCCCCCTCCCCTTCGTCTCCCTTCCTCTCTCATCTCTTCGGCTGGCTGGGCTATTTATAATCGAGCAGGATCCAATCTTAGCAGCAGCTGCGGGGGACTCAGCCAGTCAGGGACAGCCCGTGCTTCCCCCCTGTGCTATTTTTAGTAACAGGACAGCTTCAAACAGCCGCACTTAGCTATTCTTGTCCTTCTGTTTTTGCTCTCTCTGCTGCACCAGCCAAAAGCACAGGCTGTGTTTGATGGCAGCAGTTAAGAAAAAAAGCACTTCAAGGCTGGGCTCATGAAGCTGTGCTGTGTGCACAGATGTGTGTGAGCATTAAAGTAGTGGAGGGAGGTCATGCATGCCTTTTATCCATTAGACCTTTATTCAGGTGAACATCTCCTCAGGCTTTCCATTAGGCACCATGTGGAATGTCATTTACAATTTGCACTTTTACGGATGCACATGGTGGTTTGACTGATCTGTTTGTATATAACAGTGTATTGTTTCCATCGTTGCCTGCATAGCATATAAGGAAGGCATGCAGGTGGCATTGCAACTGGCTGCAGAGGGGAGAGGGGGGACAAATACACATTGAGACAGGTGACATTATCCAACTGCTGCAGCTTCATGTGGCAAACAGGACCGAAAAGTAAGATCAGTTTTGTTAGAATAAGGATCTGTTTAAAAGAATCCTTTTACGTTGTACTGGATAATTAGTGTCATAGAGCCTTTTCATAGTTAAAACTTTGTAAATCAGAAAAGGGCAAGTGGGATTCATGATGTAAAAAGACAGCTGTATTTCACTGAGGTGATCCATTCCCTGATCTCTGTTGTTGTACATGTTCACTCACTGTCATTGTTTACTGGGACAATTCATGAAATGTAGCCATCATTCCTGTGATTATTTATACCTGTTCTTAAGCTGTGACTGTAGTCAAAATGTCAGCCATGAAAAGGGTCGACAAAAACCAGCATATTGTTTTGCAAGTTGGTAAGCTGACAAGAAAAGAAGAGACTGTGGCCTTCATCAGCTAGGAAAAAAGTGATTGGCTGATTGTGTTTCAGTGCAGTACCACCAATTGATTATGGTATCTGGGCGTCTGTCAAGGGGAGGAGGTGGGTAATCCCTGGACAGATCAGCAGTCTATCAGACTTTCAGACATTCTTACATTCACATCTACAGCTTTTTTCAAATTCTTAAATATGGTTTTGTCTGGAGTAAAAACTGTATATTCAAAATTATCAGCATGGAAAGCACACAATGACACAATGACACCAGAGTAGTACAGTGTAGAACTGCAGTTGGTGCACAGAACTAAATGTACATTTATGTCAAAGGGCAAGCTGATGTAAGACAGTTTGCATCATAAAAACACAAACAAATCATCACACCTCTATTCTTTGATGCTGTGATGTGTGTACTCACATCAGCTCCATGGCCCTCTCGCAGGTTGTATGTGAGGTCATGCTGTATCTCACTAATGAACTTCTGAGCGTATTCGGGGTACAGTCGAAGCACCTCACGAAGGCCCTTAAGGCTGATATACTGCAGGTCACAGTAGGTCAGGGCCTTTACGTTGGCATTGGTCTTTATCACCTGCTCTTTTGTCAGGGAGTCTGAACCAATCAGATCTCCTTTACCTGGGGAGATAAAGAGACAGTTACAAACAATGCAGAAAAAGAGACACATTTATGCCTTGGAAGCAGTGTTTCAGAAAGAGTGCAGCACATTTTTTTAACTAACTGTATCCACCTGAGGGAATCAGTGAAGTTAGTTAATCAAATTAAAAACACTGAGCTGCAGATCATCAAAGACGAAGGATCAAAAGGATCGATGTATGCCACTGATTTTGGATATCATGATGAAGTGCCACAGGGAAAAGGAGAGCCAGAAAGACAGCCAAGCCAATCAGAGCTTTCTGCCACATCCCGAAAAAAACAACTCAGAAAAAAGCCTCTGAAATGGTGAAATAGTTCTTGAAAGATTAAAAAAATACTTTTGAAGGTCATATTACATAGATAGAATCCTTTAAAGTTTGCCACATTTCCTTGAACAGTGTGACAGAGGTGGTCTCAGCAAACACTGAAACATGTGTCTGAACAACGGGAAATGAAACTGACAGGACCAACACCATAAACAGACTGTAGCTCACATCAACATAATGGAAAACTGTTTCTGAAGACAAATTTAAGAGTGTGCTGATATAATGAAAGAAGTTTAACTGAAAAAAAAATGAAAAAATAAGTTTTTTCAAGTTTTGCACCTAGTTTTTCAGGCCACAGATGGCTGTAGTCCACATTTTTCGCTGAAAAAGAAAGCATTAGAGCTAGGACTGCAGATTTACTGTTATAATAAGATATTGTTATGATGGGCAGAGTCAGCTTATCTCTTACACTACATCTGCATACTACTTAGACAATTTTCCAATATAAATCATTCTAATTAAAAGTATGTCTGATAAACAGTTGCACATGACGCTGGCATTGTTAGCCCTATTGGTTTGGAAGGCCAGTTCAGAACAAACTCAAATAATCCATAACAAATTAGTATGGAAGCTCAAACAGTCACACACGTAAGATACAACAGCAAATAGTCATCTGTGATCATTGGCACCTTCCTGCCATCAGAAGAATCACTAATCAATCTGGAAAGCACAGAGGCCACAAACGATCTCTGACCCCTTCCACCCTGCTCACCAACTCTTCCATTTGACACCCCCTGCAAGCTGCTGCAGGTTCCAGTCTGTCAGTGAATTATGTCTTAAAAACAGTTTTTTCCCAAATACAATGAGGACTCTGAACATCCCAGACCAATACTGGCAGACAGAGGCTCATGCAGTTTAGACTGAATGATCAGATAAAAACTTGATTTTAAGTAAAGAGGATTTGGAACAGATTTCACGCTAACGTTCATGGTGTGAAAATTTTGAGATATGCTGTAGCTCAGGAGATAGAACGGGTTGTCTACTATTCACAAGGTGGTTCAATCCCTGGCTCTTCCAGTTTTCACGTCAAAGTATCCTTGGGCAAGATACTGAACCCCAAATTGCGCCGAGTGGCTGTGCAAGTTGTGTGTGAATGTATGTGAATGGGTAAATGCTGACTTGTGTCAAGTGCTTTAAGTAGCTGAAAAATTAGAAAGGTGCTTTATAAGAACAGTCCATTTAAAATTTAGATCCTCTGTTGGTAAACACTCTCTGTAATACTGTTTTTTGTGATAACCTATGTATACTGTCTACTAGATCTGATATCTGTCCAAGCTGATGCCAATTCTGTTAAATTAAGCTTGCCATGTTTTACCAAAACATAACTCCACTAATTCCTGGCTGTGAGGTCACTAAGTAACTGTGATTAGTTGTGAAAAGAGGCTTAGGAGAAAAAATGAGAAAAGGCTCTTCGGTGAAGTAATGAATACTATGGCAACAGACTCAAGGGTTTTCTGAAATCTAAGTTGACATCTGGAGCTACATGAAACCTCTGATTTGTTGTTGATCAAAGTGAAGATGAGATTTTAGATACAGTATGTGCTAAACAAGGTTAAAGATTATAAATTCAAGCACAGAGAGGAACATAAAATTGGCAGCGTGACAAATTAAGGATGTTTCAAGTGAAGCTAATTTACTGAAAACCTTAAAGAATAGTTGAAAGAAGAGGAAACACCACGAGATAATCTGGCCAGTTTTGGACCTGATTCTTCCCTCCAATCCCATTTATGCAATCCTAGGAAAGTCCTGATTATCTTGATGGTTCTACAGATTATCTGGTCAGATTTTCCTGTGGTGTGAGGTTTGCTAAGAGTGATCCTATCTGCTCAGAGGAATGTCAGGGCCACACCATTGTTAATATAAAACATGTTCTTGTTGTGTGGGGAGGACAGATAAGGACAAATGAGCACACACTCTGTGGACTATCACATGGAACAAAACAATTGCCAATCAGAAAGCCAGCTGATGAAAGTTAGAGGCATGGCGCTGGAAAACACAACTGCTGTCATGGCACAAGTGGCACAGCATGAAGTGCAATGGACATCGAAGATGGAGGACTAACTCGTCTCTATGACTTCATCCAAAGCCCTGTATTTCCATGAGTTTTCTGTTAAAAGCAGTCCTGACACCATCACTGTTAATTCTGTCTGCTCATTGTCTGCCATGTTTTTTATGCTTCAGACATGTTTAACAAAGAGAGATTTGCAGGAGTTTAAGTGTTCAGTGTTGGAATTCTGATTGTTTGTGAATTGAAACTATGAGTGTGATGTGTTATCTTGGTCAGATTGCTGCATTCTACACACTGTAGGAACAAAGCTGTTCAATCTATGATTTTTAATTGTCAGATATGGGGTCGCTCACATTTATAAAACCTGTAAAGAACTTAAAAATCTTTTAGACTGGGCCTAGCTTAAGTCAGGTAATGTCAGGAAATGAGTAAGAAATATGAAATGTAAGGTGACATGACCTGACATTACAGAAGCTAACTGCTGCTTGCAACTAATTACTGTAAATGATTAGGTTAATTGACAAAGTAATAGCATGGCAACACAGATTTATTATCAGACTCTTCTTTAGTGAAGGAACTTTGTCAACAAATCTAAGAAACCTGATGATGTCATCATAGTTGTCTTTGTCTGAATCTCCAGATCACTAACCGTTACCGGGCAGGAGGAGTCTTTCAAGGAGACATGCTGCTTTGTTGAATCTATCTATTTTTTTCACCACATTAGTGTCAGGATTAAATAGTAGGATTTGTTAGCCGCTGCTTATTTGACTGTCTCTCCTTTCAACTGGTCTCTTGTGAGTCCTTCAGCCTTTTTGGAGTGCATTACTAGAACTTCCTGGTTTACCACTTCAATGTACAACGTACTGAACATTTCTTGTGGCACAACATTTTGAGTTTTTCATGCATCACTGCTTTAAGAGCCATTTTTTTCTTTCATTTCCTTTATCTCATGCAAATCCAATTCAGTATCTTTACAGATTATTTTTCAGAGAAAATATGGACAGTGCCCTGTATTTCTTCCAAGATTATTCTGTTTGAAAGGATTACTTTTGAAATGCTGGCATGACAGAACAATTAAACTACTGGAAGAGACAAAAGGGTGAATACAACATCAAGTCTCCTGTCAGTTTATCATTTGTCATATCGCTTCATTCTACATTTGTGCAGTATTTTCACTGATATAATGAACTGAATCAAGAGCACAATGTCAAAAGAAAAATGGTAAATCAAATTAGTAACATTTGTGAGACTTTTGACAGGAAAAAATGCTGTTTTATAAAAAAAAAAAAAGGAAAAGTCAAACAACGATTGCTTTGGGGCTACGCAGCAACAAAACTGAGAACAGAAAAGTAAGGAAAAAGAACGAAGGGGCTAGAGAAATAAAAGCAGAGAGGGCACAGAGGCAAGAAGGAAAGAGGCAGGGCAGGGAGGGGCAAGCAAGGACCTAAAATGGGTGATGGAGTGTGAAGGAGGACTGCAGAGAGGGAGGGCGAGATGATGAAGGAAACAGGGGAAAGAAAGGTGACAGAGAGGAACTGAAGAGTGTGTGGATTACTGCAGACTTGCATGGGTTGATTCCGGAGAAAGCGATGGGTGGGGTGAGAAAAGCAAGGAGACAGAGTGGGAGGGATAGAGTTAGCAAGAGCTCAGAGCACGCCATGTGAGCAGCAGCAGCTATCGGACATGGCGCTCTACCCCTCCTCCGAACCTCTAACCACCTCCACATCCTGCAGTGAAAGCACTCAGTAGTGTCCAACAGCCTGCTGCACCCTCGTTTTTTCACCCCCTCCCCCCCCATCTGTGCCTCTACCTAACTTGGCATGATTGGCTCTTCACATGCTCCGTCTGCCTCCCTATCTTTTTAACATCACTCACACTTCTGCTCCTCCATCTTTTTATTCCCACCACAGCTCAGCTCCCATTTTCTTTTTGTCACAGAGATGATAGATGGTGACAGAACCAAGAGCATCAGCAGTGTCAAAATCAAAGAAAATGTTGAACTGAGTAGGAGATGAAAAGTGACTTTTACAGTGTCTATCTATGTTTAAAGTGTTTATGTGTCAGTGTACAGATGAAAGAGACAAGGGCAGGGAACAAAAATATGTGAAAGATGCTCATCACTGTTGGTGATTTTAAGCCTTTAGTATACACAAAATATCTACTTTGTTTACGGCACCTCTTTGGCTCATGCTCTAAATTGGAATTTCAGTTGTAATTTCATATATCCATTGTTTCCTTAAAAAAAAGAGCTGGAAAAATCTTCATAATGCAATTGAGCAGCTACAGTAGATGCAGTCATAAGTCTTACCTTCTTTAACTGGCGTCAAACCTGCTTCCCTCATCTCGCCATCAATGATAACTAATTAAGGTGCTCCACATAGCAGGGGGCAGTCTCATGAAACAAAGGTCATTTTTTCACATGTCACATGCTATTCATTTATTATATTCCTCAGAACATTACACTGAGTTAAAACAATGGTGAAAGTAAAGGTCAATTTAAGATCAAATTTACAGGCAGATGTTAGTGGAACCCAAGTCACAAACACGAAAGAAACACTAAAATTTGTCCAGACTGCAAAGGGTTAACAGCCCAAAATCTGTCAACCAATCAGAGCGCAGCTCTGGGACGCGCATGGAAGATACACACAGGTACGGCAGAAAACCACTCGACAGCCTGCTGTCGGGAGGTAACTCACTGCCGATGAAGAGTTATATATTGTGAAATTGTGTCAGTTAATTTTGCAACTGCATGTGTTTTATTACAATAGTGGAAAACTCACTATTGTGATTATTTTAGTTTAACTGATATTCAATTTTTTTTTTTCTGGAAGATCAGATAAAATAGTGACATAGTTTAATTTCATATTCATGCCTTTTATTGTAAGGTTATTTAAAAATCATCTTGTTGTACTTTTTGTACAATATATTAAGTTGCAGAAGTTCAAGGTTAATGAAGTGTAATAAGAATTTCTGGCCATGTCAATGAATACAGGTCAGGTTTTTTGAAAGGACTGAAAGCTGATGGCAAGCCAACCCATATTTCACGATCCCTGGAGTGAAGATTCCTGAATTCCACTAAGGGAAGTTGGAAAACTCAGAGCCACTCAGAGTCAAGACTGCCAGACATATTTCCTTCCTGCCTTCCTGGTAGGATAAATATCACAAGTCTCACTAGGCCAGCACCATTGTCACACTCAGCCTGCTTGCTCAAGCCCAGAACAAGTGAGTTGACTTTTATCATTTTATTTGACTTGACTTGAAAGACATCTACCCTTGGCTTAGTGAGACATTTTCAGTGCCAGTGGAAGGACTGAGTGACAATAAAATTGGTGCTTCGCTCTGTTATTGTGATGTGTATGTTATGTTGTGCAGGGAATGATTGTTTACAGATTTGAATTGTGAATTGTAGTGTTGAACAGGGTATTGTTTAATACTGTTAGTAGAAGCTGGATCCAGATAAAGATAGGATAATTTAGATAATTAGATCGATAATTTTGATTCTCAGAAACCAGAATCTGATTCAATTCAACAAGAAATTGTGGAATATTTTGTGTTTTGAAAGTGAGTCTACATTTTATTTTTGTACTCGTTTTATTTTTCTGTGTAAACATAAAGGGTAAATACATGGTGCCAATTTATATCTTGCCTGATGTGTTCATTAAACTTTGCAAATAATAATTTCTGCCTCCAGTTCAAATTCTAGAGTTTTCTGATTCTTGCCTGGTGGACTTTTACCTATTGAGATCTATTTAATTATTCTGTCAGCAGCCGAGTGCTACACTAGTGTTATGTCACTGGTCCTATTTTAAATCCATTTGCAGACAATTAGAGTTAGATGGATAGAATAAGTTTTTAATTGTTGGAAGTAATTAATTTCGTTATCAAATCATTCATTAGATTGATTGGGGGTTGTAAACATTGCATGGTGTGAAATATGGTGTGCAACATAAGTAAGTAAATGTTCACCTCTGTGACTCAAAGTTCTGTCTGTGTTTGGTTTGACTAGTCATTAGTTAAAGTGTCTGTGCTGTTTTAAAAAAATTAGCACAGACACTTCAGTTCCTGAAAGGTACAGATGCAAGTTCTTGGTAAAGGGCATGATGAACTGAACCATGTGAGGAGCTTTCAGGGTTCTGCTGATCCACACTTCAGCATTAATAATCAAGGTGCTTTAATAATGTAAAATCTATTCATTATTTATACCAGCACTGCACTGCATTCCGTCTATTGATGCTTGTATGTGTGTGTGTGTGTGTGTTATGATCAAGATCAAATATGGGCTGAGGTTGTGGCATTTGAAAGATAAATCCACTTCATGTCACACAATCACACTCGAACACACACACACAAATACATGTAGATCAGCGTACACAAAAATGCTGCCCCCCAGGTATAGAGCATTTAATCAATACATGTTGACCTTTGAGAAACACAAAAAGACATATACATCTGTCCTCAGCACACCAAATAAAAACAAACTCCTTTTCTTCCTATCTCATCTTGATGTGTATCACTTTGTCTCTTGAGCATTCACAAACTCATCTCAGAAATGCTGTTTGCTGGACTAGTGTTGCAAGGGCCCTGAGGCAAATCCAGATGATTTTTGATGTCCACCTGTGCAATGGCCAACAGAAGAAATAATTGTCAAGTCTAAAAGTTTCTTACGTTCATGTGTGTGTTTGCAAACATAGGCACATCACAAAACTGAACTGAAGCAACACAGGAATTAGCTTCTGATGTTACAAGAGCTATAAAGAAACACACAGTACAGAAATGGTGGCTCATGCAGACATAGATTACAAAAAGACTATGCCGCTGCACTTACAGGTATGCAAAATGAAGAAATTTTGCAGTAGAAAGTTAGCACCGGTTGAGATTTTCTATGAAAATTTTTGACCAAATAAATGCATTTTTTTTCCTGCAGATGAATTGTATTAAGCAGACCTTCTCATCTGCGGAGGTCAAAAAAGTGTAAATCAGTGTTGCTACTTTACATTGTGCTTGGTGTGAAGGGTTACAATTGATAGTGTTAACAGTTACTTTGCCTTCATATCTCAATGAGACAAAGGATTCTGGACATTGACATGACTGGGATAAGGAAAAAAAGGAGACTTTTGTACTTGTAAAGCTGAAACAAGCAGTCAATCAATCAGTCAATGGAAATAATTGACAACTAGCTGACTAATCAACTAACTTGATTAATTTCAAACCAAGAGCTCAAAATAGAACGACTGATACATTGGCATTATCTGTGTTTACTTTCTAAATGCCAGTTCATTTTAAGAAATAAAATTCAGTTAGGTTTAGACACAAAAATATCTTATTAGGTCATGGTGAAAAGAAAATGTGGAACTCAGTAACAGTTAACTGCTGCACCACCAAAAGACACACACTTAAAATAAGACTGGTCTGTTTAATAAAGAACAAGAGGAAATTTGTTCTGCCTCTGCTTGGCAAACCTCCAAATCCTTCAGCTTTTACTGCTCACACAATATGTCACTTTGGTTATAATAATTAATAGCATTTTTGATAATTTTTTCTTAATTGATAGTATGATATGAGACTGAGTTAAAAAATGGGGTGTCATTTTCTTTTTGAAGAGTGGTGTTTCAAGGCAGATTTATTGAAACATAAATCTTTTTCCTTAAGGGTTGTTGTTAATCATTTTTCAAAAGACAAAATTGTGGCCGTGTGTAGCACTAAACCTCTACCACATGTGTAATGTAGCACCGGTAGCTGTGATGCTTGAGAATGTGGTAAAGCGGCTGCGCAGAGCATGACTCTGATTTTTCCACCCACACAGTCTGTAAATCAGCTCTGTTTAATATTAGACTGCACTGGAACTCACACAACTCCGCCTTCACATCTCCAGAGACCAATGTGAGAGAGGACATATGATCACACCATTTTACAAATGCCAGTGTGCATATATACTCACACACTCACACATAAATGTTTTCCTTGAACAGTTTCATGCTTATGCCAGATATCAAACTTAGCCTCCCTGTCTCATATCTGGAACACTTGCAGGGTGTTCTTGCAAGGTGTTTTAGATTTTAGACCATATTGAACTGATTGTCTGCTCAATGATAACATAGAGCCCTATCTTACACCCAGTACAGTGCGCCAGTGGTGCAGGTGTCATTGCTATCGTACACTTGGTGCAAATGTCATTTTTGCCACAAGTGTACGATAGCAAAGCCACTTGCACCGGCAGGTCTAAGAATGAAGGAAAGAATGAAAAAAAAAAAAAAATTAAAAAAATGTGCCAGGAGTTTGCATCTTCGTTGTGGAAGTGACACAAATGATGCCACAAAATATGATGCCAAATTTGATTTCACAAGTGGCTTCATATGTGATTTTACAAGTGATGTTACAAATCCAGGTTTGATGTTACAAATTATGTCACATATATAGATGTCACAAGTGATGTCACACATTCAATTATGTTGTCACAAAGCCAGGTTTGACATTATAAGTGATGTCACTCACCCATGTTTAATGTCACAAATTATGTCTTAAAGCCAATTGTGATGCCACAAGTGATAGGCACATTCTACTGTAATGAGAATGAGAATGAGGCCAAGTTTGATGTTACAAGTGATGTAGCAAAGCCAAGCATGATCTGTCATTCACTCGTGATGTCACAAAACCAGTTGTTATGTTACAAGTGATGCCTCAAAGCCATGTTTGATGTTAAGTGATGTTACATATTTAGTTGTGATGTCAAAACTGATGTCATAAAGCCACGACACTCACTAAATTGTGATGTCACCAAAGATTCTGTGATAAGTAACCAAAAAAGACTACAACATGACTACAACAGGCTTAAACAACTTTTGCCTACTATTGATAGTGCAGTATTTACAGCCGCTGGTTACTAGTGAAAATGGCAACTCTTGTGACAACAGAAATCAATTTTGTTGCGTAATTTTACCTTTTCTAGGACAGTTTACTGTCTCATAATTGACATGTTTTGGTATACTTGTTTGAAACATAAATTGATGATCTTTCATATCAAGGAGATGATCTTTCATGAGTTAGGTTAAGTCAAGCAGTAAATAGTGTGTATTGTGTGTATTTACTACAAATATCACGGTGGAAAATACAGCAAAGCTAAGATTGTGTAGCTAATCCTTGAAATCTGCAAAATTTCTATGATGCCTGTGGAGCAAATGAGCTTTACGGCCTCATCTCATCCATCCATATTATCAGCAGCACAAATAAGAACCAGAAATGTCCAACTGCCTACAAACGCCTTCAATCATTTAGACGTCTTTTTCAATATCTATACTCTGCCATATGTGGAGTCTGATAGCAAGACTTCCTGCATCTTCATTCACACTGGATTGAAGGATTATTCTGTACAGCCTACAGGCTCAACACTGTGGGAAGCCTTAACACTGTGTGTGTGAGTGTGTGTCAAGCATGGTGATAACTCTTGCAGGCAGCAGCTCTTTATCAGCTCTCTTTCAGCACTCCTTTCACTCTTGTTTGAGTGATACACACACACACACACACACAGCACAAGCACCTCTCCTTTTGTCCTTTCCTTACCCCCTTTTTTCTTTTACTTCTCATCAAGCTAAGTTTTCACTGACATTGTTTTGAGTCCAAGAATATTAATGAAGTCCTCTTAATTGTTCTTATTCAGTACAAATAAAATATTTATTCAACATTGGGATTATATTTAATTTCAACAGTGTGTTACTGCCATTTTGTTGAAGTTTCATTAACTTTGACCACAAAGTCTCCCTCATCATTTTTGGGACCTACATGTATCTAGAGGCACATAACCAGAGTGAAGCAAAATATCAACAGAACACACTGTTCCCAGCCAACATATCCTCTTCAGGACTGGCTGATGTGCACATCAGCAAATATTTTAATATCATTTACCAAATAACTCTATATCAATGATCAGGCAGTGCTGTGGGGTGGACTGCTGGAGCTTTCACAAAATTAACAAAATGAAATTTTTTGATTAATAATCATCAGTGTTGTTGGTATGATAAAGTGGGTAAAAGCAAATGCTAAATAAATAGAACAGCTGAAACAGCCAAGTCATGTAAGAAAATTACATTATTTTCCTTTATGCAGCCTTCGAAACCAGAAGAGACATATTATGATATAACGCTGCCCAAGATCTAAGATCATATTTTGTCTCCTTTTACAGTAATAGTATAATATCAATATAATGCCTAGCCCTTCTCTATGGCATTACAATTACACACTCAAGTGCTACCGGAAAGCTGTTTGAACCAGAAATGTTGATGAAATGTTATCATGACTCTTTAATTTTGGCAGATTACATAATAGAACAAGATCACTATAAACACACCAGTGTTAGCCTGGCACGTTAGTCTTAAAACATACAAGAAAGCCCTTTGCACTGCTAGAGCAGCCTATTACTCAACATTGAT
>JAQNCA010000005.1:2659448-2670578 GCA_029783725.1 Acanthurus tractus | reverse complement strand
GGAATGCAGGTGGATCACAAGCATGATGCCTGGATTAGCCTGCTGCTGTGTTTGATGTAATTGTCACTTAATTTTGTTCTCCTATTCATGACACAGGAACAGATTACATCTGATTAGGCCGTGGATGCCACTTTGACCTCACAGAGGAGACATTACAGGACTTAAGACGGAGAGAGGCTGAACTGCATGTGTCGTATCAGCAGGGAGAACCATTTTTTACATTGGGCAGCGGTTATCAGTATATCCGGGCAAACTTTATTGACAATATTAGAAACTTCCTCCCAGGCTGTTTTTGCATCATCAGGAGGTCTGTTCGCGTTACCATATATTCTGGTACTGCAAGCTTGGACCTCCTGGACCAGCACACCAGTTATCTCCTGAGAGAAGTTTGGCTGTCTGGAGCTGCTGCTGTCTTCCTCCATGGTGGTGGTGAGGTGAAATTGGCACTTTGCCTCGCCTGCAGCGCATTTAAAGGCAAGGAGAGGCGTTCATTTGATTGGTGAAGATTACACTTGGCTGTGTTAAACCCACTCACGCCTTCTTTCCTCCCTCTTTGACTCTTGTGCTAGTGGGAGGGATGGAGGCGTACCCTATCAACCTGTCATGCATTCTGTACTGTCCTTGTTAATGTGAACACACAAATGTCTGTGAACAGACACACCATAACACATATACACAGGAAACTCACCACGCTGACGTTGAAAGCATACAGCAGGTCAAAGGGCAGGGCGGCAATGAGATCGACAAAGAGCCAGGTGGTGACATAGTGAACACAGATGGAGCGGGCGTCGTACACTACCTGACCGGACGTGCTCACAAAAGTAGTTCGAAAGTTCAGCAATATGTCTGCAGAGAAGGACAACAACAGCAGGAATCACCAGCAGGAGAGTACAGGAGTTGTTGACAAGTTAGGCTATCATAAAATGATAGTCACACAGCAATGAATAACATACAAAGCAATGGCTATTAAATGAATCACATGTAAGTCACTTTGATGATTACAGAGCTAATTATAACAGCTATAGACTTCACGTGAGGAGCATACTGGAGCTACAGCAAGTTTTAGACTAGCTAAAAATTGCACACTCAGACACAAAAATGATGTGGAAACTAAAAAAGAAGTCAGATGTTGACTAAACCTAACCTGTCAGGGACTTTAAATTATGTTAATATCAAATAAGTAACATTTTCAGAGAATACAATCAGTATATAGATTTACTGATTGTCTACTTGAAGTAAGGACTTTTTTTTTACATTTCTACAATTTGTTAACCTTTTTTTTGGGCTAAAAATTAACGAAAATTACACCTGTTTATTGTTTTTAAAATGTCAGTTGTGTTAAATTCAAATCTTTAACTGCAAGAAAAAAGATGCCTACTTCACTGACAAATTCACTCAGTGTTTGTGTTTCCACAACCCCCTGGACCTGGTTGGGATCAACCAGAATTTTTTTAAACTAGTTTCAATTTCACAGTCATGTTCAAAAGTCCAGGAATCAAATTATTTAATGTAAAGCAGATTAAGGTTTAAACAGCTTTCTAGAGACAAGTCTGCACAGTGAAACTCAAACATTCAAGTTAAGGAAAGAGAAAAAAAGACACATTTGGGGACTTTATGTAAATAGTTTAATAAGTGTTTTCTAAGATGTATTTTGCTGATGCAATTTGTAACAAAATAACGATGGCAGTACTTGTGGAATACTTAAAATTCATTATTTACATGTATTGTTCATCTCAGAGACACAATTTTGTCACTAAATTTGATCTGTATGTAGCTAATGTAGCTAAAAGTCATACAACAATTAACATAATAATTAATAAGGGTCTTTGGTAAATTCAAGTGTATCACATGAAATCCTGTCTGGTAATGGAATCCTATAATCTGCACCATTTCAGTGTCTCCTAAGTAGTAAGTTAGTAAGTAAGTTTTGCTGAAAAACAACTAAAACTAATGTAAGAACGACACTTTTAGGAAGTATATCAGGAGTTCTTTTTTTCAGCTTGTTTTTGAACTTATTAGCAAAAAGGAACAAATAATCAGAAGCCTGATGTCATATTTTAATTTACTATTCTGAGTGCATTGATGAACAGGCTGGCCAATTAGTTCCGACAAATGGGATATCGACTGACAGAGTCAGCCATTTTCTCCATGGCTGGTATAATTTCATTGCAGAAGTTTATTGATGGAGGGATTGTGTTCACTCGTTTTCATTATGGCAAAATGTCCATTAAAGAGCACTCATAGAACTTTTCTACAGCTAAATGAACAAGACTGGGGACAAAGAGCCCTGGTCTTTTCTCGAAAATGAGCTAGCATTAAGACTTAATGGTCTATTGTGAAGTACTCATATCCTTTCACTGCTGTGTTTGCATCATTAAAAAATTAAACTAAACTTTTATTAGAACTGATGAGCCTCACAGATACGGGCTATTTTATTGACTTCCCAACAGGGACGGTTAAATCAATGATAAACAAAAAGCAAATCTTGCAATAATTAGTTAATTACTAATTATTCTAATTATTATAAGAATTAATTACTAATTCTAGAATTCGTGTTTGATAGAAGAAACCAGCTATCAATAAAGTGTTAATATCAGCTTGAACGTGTAGTCAGATGTGTCCTTCATATTTGTTTGTCATAGAGGGAACTATCTTGTCTCTGGACTAAAAGGGGAGTTAATATGCCTTTCCTTATTTTATTTTCTTTGACTTTTCTTTCTGTTTAGGTAGTTGATGAAATATTTTGTTTTCTGGCCTTTTACACTTTAATAACTAATTGACAATACAGCTAAGGATAATGTTAAAAAAAACTCCCAACTGATATTAAACTTTTCAAAACATTTAAAAGACACACAAGTCAACTTTTTGAGGAGAAAGCTCAGGTTTAGGACTGCTCTGAAAGACTTTACAGTGTTTTATGTTTAAAACGGCCTGGCAATGCACATCCCCTACATTCGCTCAGTCTGTCATACCAAGGTTATAACTCAGCCCACAAAAACTGGACCACATTTTATACAGAAAATGTTTCTGCATGTCCCTCCCTTATGTCCTTTGGCTGCTCTTCCTGACTAGTTTGTCAGCTTGTTCGTTTGGAGTTTATCTAACTTGCAGCTTAGGGTAATCAGTAACTGCTGCTAGATGTGATGTGTATCTGATGTTTATTAGTTTATTGATGTTTATCTAGTTTATTAGCTCAGTTAGCTCAGTTAGCCAAGCAGTTAGTAACACGGTCCAAGTTGCTGACTCTCCTTTCAAGTACTCTTAGCCTTGCATATGAAAACCTCCTCCTTCTTGTGGTCCAAAGCTCCTGTACTAACGGTGTAAAGATCTCTCAACTCTGAGAAAAGTCAGCTAGCTAATCAGACTGCTTGATCAGCTGCTAACTGAGCACTTGGCTAGACAGCGGACTAGTCTAACTGGCTAAACAAGTAAGGCTGCCTGTAAATGAGGACAGTTACTGTTTTTTTTCTCCTCAAAATGACCCTGTTTCCAGAATCAGTAAATTAAGTTGTGGACTTTGAAAAACTTATCCAATTAGACAAATGGAGGCCTTAATGGAGGGAAACTTAAAGGGGTACAAGCTTAAAGAGTGTTTCAGATAACTGAGTTAGGCTGCGTGAAGAGCCAGTAAAAGATAATTAAGAGTAACAAACAAACAAACAACAGATATCGCTCTCTCACCTAAAATAAACAGGATCTCTACAAGGATGTCACTGACACTGGGGGGGCTTCGTGGTGCACTACTGCTCCCTTCATCCCGCCCTCCCACCACTGTGAAACAGACATTATAGGGCACCGTCACTGCCACGTAGAAGGTTGCCAGCAGAATCAACCAATCCCAGCCGGCCTTGAAGGTTCCATAGTGAAGCAGGATGAAGCGAGATTTTTGAATGGCTGCTACTTTGTACTCTGGTATAGGAGGCTTCTCCCCAAACATGTTCTGTAAGTATGATAGGAAAAGAGAGGTTAACACTAGTTTTTCTCACTTTCTTCCAGCATGGTTTCAGGTTTGCCATTCTCACTCTCTCTCTTTTACCCAGCCTCATGTGCACACACAGATACACACAGAATTAAGAGACGTGTTCTTAGGCATACACTTAATAAACATGCTCTTTAAGCTCATGTTATTATGAAAACCTACAGAATAGTAATATAAACTGCCAACATGCGGAATATTAGCACTGTATGTCCAGAAAATGCTTACTCATTACAAGCTTTACAAGGAAGGATAGTGTTAAATGGATAATTCGGTATCAGCTTGCACATGCACAGAGATTTCAGCAAAAGATATCTGTATTGAATGAAAAAAACAGGATAACTTAATACAATCACATCCTGGCCCTGACTTGAATTTTTTTAACCAACAGTAGGCTGTAGCATTATTGGTGTCTGAATGCCTCAGGCCTGGCACATACGCTGAATGATTTTTAAATCATAACTATTTTAAGAGTGAGAGACTCCAAAACATGACAAAAAGTACTGAAAAATTTAACATCCGTGTTCTTACAGTGTGTCATTGCTATGAGATGACCAACACAGCACACCTCACACTAACAGATTCCATCCCCCAACAACCAGAGTCTCGGCTCTTAAAAATGAAAATCATGTGCAGTAAAACTGGACTTTAGATTAAACAAACACGGCAGAATACAAGCAGAAAAAGTGTTTGATGGTGATTTTTGGATTCCTTTTAACCAACAAATTCACTTTGATCAAGAAAAAACTGTGAAAAAAGTTGTAGAGACGACGTGAAGATGGCTGTTCATGTTTCATGACTTTTCGTGGACACTTATAAACACTTGTGTTGTTGCCACAAACCATCAAGTTGGTATAGGTCGACCTCACTTAAAGCTTCACGTTTATCATGGTTAACAGGATTTGTGATCGGAATTATTGAACAGGCCTAGTATTTATAATGCTCAGCAGTCTGTTCATCAGTGGTCTCTCCTTTTCACCCTAAATGCAGCATGACCACTCACTCACTCCCTGGCCAATCTTTACTGCAATTAGCCTCAACCACCTGCACCTGTAAACCACATTATATAAGCCACACTTACCCTCTGTTCATTGCCAGATCGTTTGCCATGTAAGACTTTCTACCACTTATCTCAGGACTGACCGCCTGTTGCTGACCTCGCAAGTTCCTGATTTCTGTCACTTGTCAACCCTCTGGTAACAGTTTAAACCTTAAGTTCCTTGTGCAGTAGTTTAGTAAAATTTGCTATACCATAAACTGTGCTCAGGCTGTTTGTTGCTTGGCCTTTTTGTCACTCCTGGTCAAGCTGGTTAAATCCAGTTGTTGTGTTTAAACACGGAGACTACTTGTTCTATTTTTTTGCGAGAAGAGGATTGGGATCATTGTTATCTGCCTGCTTGACCATCAATTAACTCAAGGAAGACACCTTTATGTTCAACTGCTTCTGTCCTTTAAACTTCCAATAAAAGTAATCACCAATTAGAATCCCTGTTCTGTGTTGCACTTAGGTCCATACACACATTGTTTCAACAATTTCAAATCAGAGTGTCCCCACTTGTCTTCTGAGCAGATTGGGGAGGGTAAAATCACTCTTAACACACCTCACTGGCCAAGTAATCTTTGGAACCATCATAATGATAATCGGGCCTTTGCTGACTGTCATTGGAAGGGGGAAATCAAAGCCCAAAATTGTCCCAATTGTCTTGTAAGTACCCTGCTTAATTTGTCAACCGTTATAGTCTGGTGTTTAGCAGCAGCTTTAACTGGTGCCAAAAGTCGTCTAATCCACACCAATGTCTTAGATGAGCGTATATCTTATACCAAAGAGTTCTCTTTGTTTAACTTCAAGTTGGCTTTATAAGTCTGGAACCTTACAAACCTATCTTGGCTAATGTTGACTTGTAATTACCCCCTCCAATATTATGTTAGCTATTTAGCCACAGCCTATGGACATCATGGCAAAAGTTGAATTCCCATAATGTTATACTCATACTACACAAAATGCAGTTTGCAAACAGCTCGCTCTAATGTTATACCGTAGCACAGTGTTTTTCAACCACTGTGCCGTGGCACACTGCGGAACACTACTGTGTGCCGCAGGAAATAATCCAATTTCACCTTATTGGTCTTAACATTTTTTGAAAACTAATTATATGCAAATATGCCATTGTCGACACTGTTCTCTCATGGCACACGAGTGTGCCACTGCACACCAGTGGTTAACAAACACTGCCCTAGCAGTCATATTTGCGCGAAATCCAGTCAATTACTGCACCCTTTCAGTTGATATGGTTCTTTGGCGTCTCACATTGTCTGTGCCGGCTTTGCAACCCTCTGCTTGTCACCAAATGGACTTTGTCAGTGAGGGGGAGGCACTTATAGCCCCATGTGTTTAATGACAATGCTCTTGTACTCAGAACTTTAGTTGGCACCAAAAAACACCAAACCAATTTCCTACATAAAGTTGCTTTAAGAATGTGACCTGAGCGAAAGTCTCTTACCTTGACATGAAATACAATTCTGGACATCCATCATCTTACTAGTGTTAACATATTTAACAGAATATCTCGACCTTTTCAGTTATTGACCATATAGTCAGGTTATCCACAGAGGTAAATTGAACCATTTTCTTCTAGATAAAACCCTGTAGCCAAAGGCAGAGTGACTCACATTGTTGATCTTCAGCTTGCTCTTGTCTTGTTTCTGTAGGTGTCCGGACAGATGATAGAGAACAGCTCTGCTGCGGCGCCGGTTGGCATTGAAGCCTGGAGGACGAGTTACCTGATGCACCTCAAGGCCTGTCTCCTCATCTGTGGGGGGACAGAGAAACACACTGATCAATAATCTCTGACACAGGGGAAAAACTCAAACCAACTATGCTTCTCTGCTTTACAGGCTTTACCTCTGCATCAGTGAAAACAAACCTGTGCCACGTCTCAAACAATCTTACCTCATGAAAATCAAACTACATCTTTTTTTTTAATGGTGTTGCATGTAGCCAATGCTCACTGACTTCTCTTGTATCTGATAAACTCAGTAAGGGATTTACAGTGACGGGTGCATTTCACAATTTCTAGTTATAACTTTCAAAATGGAAATGTTTAAGATTCTACCTCTGTGTTAAGCTATTTAATGGGGAGCGAGCTGAGCACTTTAAATCTCCATGCGAGTGACACTCTCTAGTTTTTTTGGCTGTAAGAGTCTTGGCTGTCATCCAGTTCAGCAGCATGGTGCTTAAAGATGATAATTATTACCTGCAGAACTGATAGAGAAATAAGTTGTGCTAAACAAAAAAAACCTGAAATGTAAGGGCAATAGATTTAAGAAGTTTATAAAGAAAAATTAAGTTGAGCTTTTTTTTACAAAAGGTAAAATAATGGGATATTGATGAACAAAGTCAGCCATTGCCTACATGGTTTATATAATTTCATTACTGAAGTCACAGGTACACTTCAGCAGGATGGACAGTGCAGAACCTTAGTGTCACTGCCTTTAATCCAAGCACTGTACTTATTACAAGCCATCATACCTAATATGATTACATTTGACAAACTTGATTGATGGATCGACAATACAGATACCAAAGTTTATCACTATCAAGCTAACAGAACACCAGCAGGATAAGGCAGTATGTTGCATAGCAATCGCCTTCCAGTGTATGCAGGCTACAAGGAGGCCTTATTTGTGGTTTTGTGGTTATTGTTCATGGGTTTTTAAAATGTTAATAAAAATGGTTTACATTGCTACTCTTGATAACCATTTTATAAAGGCAACTGCTCACTCCAAGCCGTGTCATGTTATAATTGTATCACAGCCTAGGAAGTTGTCCGCTTAATGTGAACAGCCTCTGTTAGCTGTGATATAATCACAACATATCACAATCTGTCACAGGACATCACTGACTTGTTCTGGGAGACTAAATTAGTAGCTCCTGCAGTCTCACTTGGGTTAAAATACGTCTTGGTAAGCATATTACAAAAGTAAAATTCCCTCTTGCTACATCATATCTCTTCTGTGCCAGTCTTTATTCTGATAACAACAAATCAAGTTTTTGTTAAAATATTTCCTATGATAGTAACATGCTATCTGCCTATGTAACTCTCTCCTGACTAAACCATCTGTCCTTAATTTAAAACTAAATGATGTTGAGAGATGAGATTCAGATCTGAATTTACAGAACATAATTAGCAATAATGATGAAACACCTACAGCATTTTAATCAAGTCATCCTTTTTGTTATTTGTTTAATCTAAAAAAAAAATGGTGACGACAACTGACCACCATGATACTGGCAAAAGAAGGAAAGGATACATATTGATTGTACAGAGACATCTGGTAGATTGTTGATTGTTTTCTTTTAGACTAGCATCAAGACAGAAGGTCTTTACTATATCTTTTCATTTCCACTTTGCATTTGCTATCATTATTGTTTCTCTCTGTTCAAAACATGATGTCATGCTAAGCATATATTAATTTCTATAACCAAATCATTTCATATTCAGGCAGTAAACTTGATTTTGCTTGTTTTATTGAGGATGGATTTTAAACACCTCAGATGGTGCATGGAGAAGCTAAGCACTAAGCAGTAACTGTGTTTATTTACAAACTGAGAACAAAGTCATACATGTCTGCATCACAAGCTGTATTGACAGACGTATACCAGTGAAAATTAAACAAACTCAGTATATAAAGCGCTTTTCTTATCTTTCAACTTCTCAAAGCACTTTAAGAAAACAAGTCAGCATTCAACCTTTCACACACATTCACCCATTAAAGGCAAGTGTCACTATCGTGAATTTGTACACACACACATTTGTGTGTACAAATTCTTGTGTGACACAGCATGTGAGAACATTTAAGGAACAGCCATCATGAGCAGTTTAGGGTTTAGTATCTTACCCGAGGAAACTCTGACATGCAGGAGTACTACATGGAGAAGTCAGGGACTGAACTGCCAACTTTCTGAAAAATTTACCTCCAGCTGCTACTTTGTAGTATGCTGTTTGTGCTGACCTGGGTTCTTGGTGAGTTTATTTTTTGGATAGTTTTTCATGCTAAGCTACATGGCAAAAGCAGCAGATACCCACTGAGGAGCAGAAACAGGTTAATGTCATTGTTTGTGTCAGCCAGTCTTTTCTTCACTATCTAATTGTTATTTCTGTTTTTATATTCTAATGACAATTTCGAAGAATCCTGAATGTTATGCTAATGGTCATAGTCATGTCTCAGGATTAAATCAGTTGAAAGAAACCATTTAAATCCTCTTTTGCCACTCTCTCCTCTCCTCTCCTCTCCTCTCCTCTCCTCTCCTCTCCTCTCCTCTTTCCTTTCCATCTGTTTAGTTGTATTCTGTCCACTGTGGTGTGCTCTGTACTCCTAATTTGGAGAATGAAATATTCATCAAATGAAAGAGTCTAAGCAAGTAGGGGAAAATTGGTTAAGTGATTTTAAGCAGGTGCTCCTTCTTGCTAGAAAGTCATCAAATAAAACAAAAAATTTAAACACTTCAGTTAGTCTTTAGGGTCATGGTTACTCATCTTGTCCTCCAAAGCTTCTCTCTTCTCTCTGAAGGATGAGACTCATCTCTTGAATTGTCTGAATTGAACTCATATCTTGAATTATCTGAATTGAACTCAGCTTATTAAGGCCACCTGATTTGGAAATTTAAAGTAAGAACCAAATGTGTTCAGTGTCTGCATTCCTAAGACATTTCAAGACTCAGCAGATACAAAGACAGTGTGTGTGCTCTTTCAGAGTTGTTTTCACACGGGTACATGAAAACAAACAGGTACAAAACGGAAACAGGTCGACAAGCCCCAACAAGCCTGGCAAGGAACTGGGGAAAATCAATACTGTGTAAGGTAGCCAACCACAACTTGTGTTTTGAATTGGTCAAATGTAATATCAGCTGAATTAGCTTACCTTCAGGCTGCAGGCAAAAGTATTTAACAATGGAGGAAAGAAAAGTACTTTTGCATAGGAAAAACTCTAAAACAGGTGAAGAACTCTGGCCAATTACATTTTACATTTTAATTTAAAAGTTCTGCAGGTTAAAAATCTAGGCTTTTAAGATCTCAGATTTTTCCTAAAGTTGACTAAGATCAACATATACCTGAGAGATTAAAAGACAAAATGCTTTTGTTATGAAAATAAGATCAAGCCTTAAACTATATAGCTCTTTAATGCCAAATCATAAGGTTTAGAGACAAAATCTTTTAAGCCCTACCCTTTACTGGTACTGATTTATCCTCAAACAAGGAAACCTTAGAGACAACAAACCAGACACATATTTGGATGGATTTTTTTCCATTAACCTAATGTCAACTCTCTCTTCAACTAAATCACTTTCCTCCTTGATTCCATCCAAACAAGGCTACTTAAAAAGTTTCCCCCCTATTTGTCATTTCTCTTCTAGATATGATAAATATGCCTTTGTCAACAGGGCATTTACCACAGTCATTTTAATCACCTCTGATCAAATCCCCTCTTAAAAAGGTCTACTCTTGATTCTTAAGTTTTGGTCAACTATAGAGCAAAGTATCAAATGTTCCCTTTCTCTCCTATATTCATGAAACTTGTTGCCAAT
Source organism: Acanthurus tractus (assembly GCA_029783725.1). Taxonomy (NCBI): domain Eukaryota; kingdom Metazoa; phylum Chordata; class Actinopteri; order Acanthuriformes; family Acanthuridae; genus Acanthurus; species Acanthurus tractus. The sequence goes on along the minus strand of JAQNCA010000005.1, from coordinate 2,660,016 downwards.
AAGTTATGTAACTTTCTGCAAATTCAAATGCATTTATATTTAGGTTATTTGAGGAATTTTAGACTAGCTTTAGAGTATACCTTTGCACAAAGACAGCATTTCTGAATGTATCTAATGACCTTCTATTAGCATTAGACAAAGGACTTATCTCTGTTCTTGACTTGTTCATTTCTATTGTGGCATTTGACACCACTGACTGCAACATTCTACTTTGGAGACTGGAACATTTGGAAGGTTTTTTCATTTTCATTACAAGGAGCAAGGGAATTAAGCTGGTATAAGTCCTATTTATCAGATTGCTTTCTGTTAGTATGTGTTAATAATGAATCCACTGTACCAATAAAGTTAGCCATGCAGTTCCACAAGGTTCAGTGCTTGGGCCAGTAATACTCGCTTTATATGTACTTCCCTTAGGCAACATTATTAGACAGAATTTGATTGATTTTTGTTATTAGCAGATAATACTCGATTAAACTGATCAGTTTTCTAGTTTTCTCTCAACCCAACCGGTGCCGTCAGATCCCGCCCACCTCTGAGTCTGGATCTGTCCGAGGTTTCTGCCTGTTAA
>JAQNCA010000005.1:2618230-2645006 GCA_029783725.1 Acanthurus tractus | reverse complement strand
GTGTAAGGGAGTTGAAAGGGAGGCTGGTGGGAGAGAAACAGGCAAGGATACTGTGTCATTTCAACTGGAGTCACAAACAGTGCTCTTTCTCAAAGTCATATCTCAGCCAAATGATGATACATATTTATATCATTCAGTTTGACTTTAAGTGGGTTTATTATTGTCACTGATATCATTTACACATTAAAATCCATTAATGTAGTAAGAAATCATGGAACTTGCCTGAAAATCATCAGGTAATTAAATTTTCTTCAATATCAAAATAATCCTGTGATAATTCAAGTGCATTCAAGAGGACTTGAATGTGCCATTAAAGTCCATGAATGGTATGAATTTGACAAAATGTTGACAAATTTAGTCCACAGAAAAAAATAAAGGGCTTAAAGGAGAATGCCAGAAAATACCAACCTGTGGCTGTGATTACGACAAATCACTGGATGCGCCTTTAGGAAAGGTCCTCTCTATCCTGATTGTTTTATTTTTCGCTGTCATTTTGTTATTTCACATTTTGGCTTTTTCTTTTTGTTACTAACATATTTCCATAGTGGTAGAAACATAGTGGCTTTCTCTATTTTTCTCAAAACAACCATATTGCACACTTATCTTATAAATAAAAGTAAAGATATAAACCAACCGTCTCCTGTGGAAGAAATGAGGAAATCCACTTTATAAAACTTTGACATCACTCCAAAGGAGAATTGGGTGAAGGGGAAAAATTACCCACATGTGTGCTCCCTGACAGGATTAAATAAGGTCCCTGACCAGCACAGGTAATGTAAAAAATCATATTGCCCCCGCCAGAGGAATAAATCAAGCCCCAAGAGGGTTCTGAGCTACTACACATCTAAATTTTGTGCAAAGTTTTTGATGAACCTTACAGACGTAGTTAAAGGTCAATCCAAAGTTTTATGTTTTTAATTATGTTTATTTTTTGTTATGTTTCAGTTGTTCTCAATTTTGGTATATTGCTTTAAATCCCTAGTTTCAGTCACAGACTGTCACTCTACACCACCAAAAAGGTTTTGAGTTTTGGTAAGTAACAGGAGGACCTACAGGTAATACCAGCTGATAAAAGCATTTGTTTACTTAAGCTGACATTCTTCCCCATCTAAGTGTGTATGTGAAAAGAAATTAAAAATGAAAAAGCAAGTATGAAAGCCTCTTAATACTAAATAATAAATAGATTGCATATAGCACTTTCGATATGGTCAATTTTCCTCTCATACACCCACATACACTCTCACACAGCTTTCATGCAAGGCATCAGCCCGCTCATTAGTAACATTTTGAGGTCTGAATCACAGGAGAGCAAACACATAGTTAAGAGAGTTGAGAACAACTTTGCAGCAATTGAATTTTTTAGCTTGAATACTTATTTTATACTCTTTTACCAGCAAAAGTGGAACAAGAGTATTAGTGTTAAATACAGCAGAGACTGGTGAAGAGCAATATTATGCAGGAGGGGACATACCTCTTCTTTCACTTATTTGACTGCTTTCCCAGCACTCGCTACAAGTGATGAATATTCTGTTTTTAAGGGTGTCTCCCATAAAAAAGTTATCTCTTACACTTCTTAAAACATTACATATTATATGTTTTTGTAGTTTTCATTTTATACATATCATTTATTTACCATGTTTAAAAGGATCTACTCTTTGAATCAGACAGCAACAAGTACTGTTGACAGAACTTCTCAGCATCTCAACAACTACATGACCCTTTAGCAAAGACAAGTCAGAGATGCATGGCCACAAACATGCATGAACATTAGTTCCAAGTCAACAACACCAGGCAGTTCAGCAGGTAAGAGCAGGTGGGGATGGTAGCAAGAGCTGGAGCAGCATGGCCTGAGTATCTGAGCAGTGTAAAATTGACAATTGTCCTGTTATAGACTCCTCTGTATGAATGTGATGTGAAGTTACTTGTCAGTTGGTTAATGCCATCAGCCTACTTATCAATGACACACTGATGGTGTAACATGAAGAAAAAGCTATTAGCAAATCAGTTGATGTAAGCATGTCTTCAACATTGTTATTAAACTAATGCTTCATTCAGATAATTTCATAACATAGCAGATGTTGGAGTTGTAGTTCTGCTTCTTTTGGGTTGTTGGGTTGTCCTACTGACCTGCACAAAAGATAAATTAGAAAATGTCTCTAGAATTAAAAAATGGGGAAGTTGTGGAAAGCTGACAAAAAACTTCCTGGAAAATTGTACTGGGAAACAGGTTTGTTGGTAAAGGTGATGGTATCATGATTGTGTATAAGAGCAGCATCATCCAAAGGATCAGTGATTCACAACCAAGGATGGGGCCAGTTACCCATTTGATACACATTATTGTATAAAGGACAGGGGCGTAGAATTGAGTAGGGCTGCTAGGGACACGTTCATACCAATATCCAGCGACTAATGTGTAGTCGCTATCAATACAACCGCTGTCTGTAGTGTTTAGTCAATGATTGTGGCACACAAAGGGTTAACAGTTGGAGAAGTCCCGACTCTAACCTAAATATCGCTCTCTGATTGGCTCTGTTGGTTTCTCGCTAACATACATGTGATTGGCCGACCCCGCTGTTACTCCATCTACCTGTAAAAGCTACTTGCAACCTGTTATTTGGACAGGCCAGGAGGCAGTGCATGTATCTGCAACCGCGAGTGTAAGTGGGGATGGCAACCAAAAAATTTATTTCCCGAAATCAACATGAATATTATGATTATAATCAGTAGTGTCATTTACATTTACATTTGTATTGTATATTATATTCTATGTGTTTAGGAAAATTTAATATCAGTATAATCATAATAACAACACCAAATAACTGTGTTAGTGAACACAGTTCCTTAGAAAATTGACATTTTATAAAGCAATTTCAACAGAGCCAGATCTGTTGAGCAAATTGAGCAATAAACCTGATTTAACTTTGGCTTTCTTATTCAGGCTCTGTGAGTAAGAGTGATTTTAATACCAGTTTAATTGATTTTTCAATGAGTTTTCTATTAGCTGTAATACACTAGCGGTGAAAAGGCCATCAGGATCAAGCCTAACAGCATAACCCAAAGGGGTAACATTATAGTATGAAGGAATCATGATACATTCTATCATACTGATTGATAATATACTGCACTTTTAATGTATGTCATGTGATTTTACAGATGACTTCTTTTTAGTTAGCATGGGCAAATGGCAAGGGTACACAACAGAAATAAGTATTTGGCTCCATCCATCTTTGTCTCAATCCTGACAAGTTTCCCTGTGCCTGCTGAGGAGAAGCGTCTCCATAGCACAATGCTACCACCACCATGTTTCACTGTGAGTGATGTGCACTGTTGGGTTTCTGCTGCATCACCATCCAACCAGAACACCTTCTTTCATGTTTGTTCTGTCTTCCACATAGCTTGTGGCAAACTCTGAATGGGTTTTTTATAGCTCACTTTCAACAAACCAAAAGTTGTCTTGTAGACAGATTCCTCCACCTGAGCTGTGGATCTTTTCAGTCCTTCCAAAGTTACCATTGGCCTTTTGATTGCCTCTCTGATTGATGTGCTCCCTGCCTGGCCTGTCAGTTTAAGCGGATGGCCTTGTCTTGGTAGGTTTGCGGTCATGTCATATTCTTTCCATTATCTGATAATGAATTTAATGGTGCTCCTTGAGATGTTAAAAGCTTGAGATCTTTTTATAACCTAATCCTGCTTTGTACAACTTTATCCCTGACCTGTCTGCCAAGCTCCTTGGTCCTCATGATGTTGTTTGTTAAGTAATGAGGCCTGAGGCCTTCACAGAACAGGTGTATTTATATTGAGATTAATTTGCAGACAGATGGACTTCATTTACTAATTATATGACTTCTAAAGGCAATAAGTTGCCTTTGTAAGAGGTTTTAGCTATTTAGTACATCTACGTGGTTGCTCTCTATTACAGTCACTACAGGTAGGACTCTAGCTGAGAGCCGGGAAAAGATGTCATCAGGTGGTGGCCAACCTTCATTGGACGTTTTGACCCTAAACCACGATGACCTCCAGTTGGCCTGTCTGGCAGTGATGGCCAGTCACTACCCATTTCCTCCTGGCCCCCAGCTCACCTCTTCCTCTCTACCCCAGAGCCAACAAGAGTCTTTTTCTGCTGCCTTCTACAACCTATTTCCTCCTGATATTCCCAGTGCTCTGAGCTTGTTCCACACAGACTGGGCCGGAGAGCCCCTGCATCCAACCTTTACTGGGAACAGCCAGGCCTGCCAGCCTTTACCCTGCATTGTTGGACCAGGTCCTGGTATTTGGTGGCTTTCCACTTGGAGGCCTCTTTGCAGCCGTCCTCCCATGGGACCGTCAGTTCTATTAGGATGATCCTCCTGGCCTAATCTGACCACAAGACCACGTCGGGCCTCAGGGATGTTTGGACAACCTGAGGAAAGTGGAGTCTCCTCCCTAGGTCTACCCTCATCTCTCATGATGGTATTGCCAGCAGGAGGCTTTTCCTGGTCGCCTTGGAAGATGGTGGTTTCTCCCCCTCCCTGACAAACTGAATGGCTGGTGTTGGTCTTACATGGGTTTGCCACTTTTTCCATCTCTCCTGCTCCATGATGTTTGCCACTGTGCTGAGGACCTTATCGTGGCACCAGCGATATCTCCCCTGGCTAAGGGCTGTCTCACAACCAGCCAGAATGTGCCCCAATGTTCCTCTTATCCCCACACAGCCTACAGAGAGTGTAGGTTTGTCGGTGTTGGGAGGGTGTGGTACACTGAACGGAGCAAGAAAGAGATGTGAAAGGGTTCCAACTTCCAGAGTTCAGGCCACAAGATCTTTCACTTTGGCAGGTTCCACTTTGTCCAGGCTCTTTGTGATCCAAGTTTGACAGCCCTCAACCTTCTCCCCTCCTTCGGCTTGGATCATCTCTCTCCTCTGCCTCTGGTCTGCTTTTCCCCATTGCTGGAAGTGGGTGGAGTCCCAGCCTACCTATGCACGGGTTTCCAATGATGTCCTTCAACTTTAACACGCTTTCTGCCTGAGCCACAGAGGTGTCAGCTGCCTATTTGTGTCCAGATCTTATAGTGACACCAGCATCTCTGATCTTCTCATCAGCGGAATCTGAGAACATCATCACAGATCTGCATTTTGCGACTGTGAACTCCTCCGCCACAGATGTAAGGGGTAGCTGTAACTGCCCAGACCTGATGTAAAGCCCTACTGTCGTGAAGCTTGGTGGAATTCCGAGCCACTTGCGGAGGTGTTTGTTAATCCACCTCTCGATTTATTTCACTGATGTCATGGGCACTTCATAGATTGTCAGCAGCCACATCAGTCTCGGTAGCAGACAATGTTGGTAGAGCCAGGTCTTGAACTTTTCGATCTTCCTCAACCTGTCATCAACCTGCTGCTCTGTTGAGGCAACCCTCCTTCTGTTGTTAAGAGATGCTTCATACCATTCCCCATGACATTTTATTGGGCTTTCTTCAGTAGATGGAATGGTCTCCCACTAGACTTTGAGCTGGTACTTGCTGGTCACTCTCCCATTTCTGATCACCAAGCTTCTTGATTTCTGTGGTTTGAATTTCATTCGAGCCCACGCTGCCACGTCACCAAGTGCCTTTAGGACCCACCCTGCCTGAACATGTGTTGTTGTTGTTATGGTCAGATCATCCAGTAAAGGGGATAAGTACATGGGCACTTAACACTTTAATTTTAATTTGTAAAAGATTTTGAAAACTGTGAAATTTCATCCCCCTCAAAATGGTAAGCTATTTTGTGTTGGTCCATTACATAAAACCCCAATAAATAACTTAATCAGTTTAAGTTTGTGTGTTATTTGAGTTTTGCTGTCAAGGTTTCCTTGTTTTTGAAAATGCAATGCAGGTTTTCTTTTTTTTCTTTGTCTATCTTGTTACATTTCCCTCCTTTTATGATGACCTGCCCTGCCCTGATGTGTTTTACCTGTGTTGAATGCCCCACCTGTGTCCAATTGCTCCTGGTGTGGATGGAGTGTTTCCTCAAGATCTTTGACCTGCAACTTGCTGGTTGGTTGTTTGGTCCTTGTTTTTTTCATTTCCTTGTGATTTTTTTGGCTTCCTTAGTTAATTTTTTGTCCACTGTCTTTTTTTAAATAAAGCTTACTTTTTTAAAAAAAATAAAGGTTTGGAGAGAGAACAGAGAGACAAGAAAGGGTTTAGGGTTTCATGTTACTGAGCACAGATCCACATTATCCATGCACACTGGATGATTGTATAATAGAGAAAAAAAGAAAGGAAAATCTTAAGAAGAGAGAAAAATAATGCAAAGAAGAACAGAGGGACAGATAGAAAAGATGGAGGAAATGGAAAGGTTTAGGGTTGGACTGAGGTCAAAGGAATAGAAAAACATGAAAGAACCCTTTCAAGGCCAAAATAAAACTATAAGAGTGAAAGTTTCGCTTTCAGTTATGCAACAAATTATTTTAAAAAAGACATAAATATGGTACCCACAATCTCCCTTGAAACTTTGTTTTAGACTGGCACAGCCACATGGCCTTGTGCACACAAAACAGTGGGAAGTAGTTGTGCCACTTAAGTACCTTTTCTCTACTTTTGTTTCCTCTCTTTATTCGCTTATTTACTATTTTCACTCTCTTTCTGTTCACCTCTCATTACTTCTGGCTTGATTTTGCCTGTGCCAATTTGAATTTACCCTGGCATTGTGTGTGGCTCAGCATCTAATCTTGGGAAAAAGCTTACTATGTACAGGTGGCAGGGTTTCTAATATCACACACACACAACAAATCTTATCAGCCCATAAATGTATGAACACATGCCCACAAAGCACGCAAACATGCATTGCACAATACACTCAATTGTGGTAAGAGGGACGAGCCGTGTGTGTTTATGGTTATTGGATTTGGACGGACAGTCGGGTATTTAATAAGTTATATCTAAGGTTGCTGGTGAACTGGGACGAGAGAAAGCCAAAACATAGGCTCTATTCTAATCACTGTTATCTTGCATTGGGACTCATTCTCCCTGTCACAGATCTATTAACAACTTCCTTGATGTAGACCAGATCCTAAATCAAGACCTTAAATCAATAATTGTGAAGCATTATCTGGTGATTAAACGCCTTCCATCCAGCCTGTCAATATGTATGTCCAGGTAACAAAGCACCCTGGAGGACAACATGGAAATCACCCTCCTAATCATTCATAGAAGATTCATCATGATGATGTCTTGTGGAGGTCAGGCATGGCTGAAATACAACCATTATTTCACAGTCTGTCTATGAATGGTGCTTTATACTCCCTGTTCGGACTGCATAAATCCTGTGGACTGGCTCCATGAGATATATTTATTCATCTATTTTCTCATGCAGTTATTTACAAACTCTGGCTGCAATTTAGATAAATGGTTCAATGATTCAACTGCGTGTTGTACCATCAACAAAGTTCTGTCAATATCCATGTGGTATAGGGCCACTGAGCATTTTGTCTTTCATCCCCATTGAGATTATGACAAAATGCTCAATCGCCCTTTGAGTATCAAACATCAAGCTTTTCATTTCTTCTCAAATCTACATTCAGTTTTTTTTTCTCCCACTATAATATTTTTTGTGAAGTTGGAACTGCTATGATGACCCAGGAACTAACACGATCCAGAGAGGTTTTTTTGCTGTGTGTGGTCATGTGTTTGCCCAGTTTAGCATTTGATGGATAAGTTTATATCTGCAAACATCTATATCTCTGTTCAAGATAACACCCATTTTGATATTTCACAAGAGGAAAGAGAGTATTTTAATCAGATATTGATTTGAAAAAATCTGAAATATTGACAAATACCCAAAGATCACTGAAGAACAATGCGGGGACAAAGTTCTCATGCTAGCTCATGTTGCTGTTTTTGGTATAAAACATAGACTTACATTGAGTATCCCAATTTTTCCTATAAAAAGAGCATGAATTGCATTAAATTTGGAAGTATTTCAAATTTATTTGGACCATGTGTTAAGTCAGCTTCTTCAACAGACAGGTGTAGGATAGAAGCATGCTATGTCAGTTACTTTAATGTTTTCAAAAGTCTGAGCAAATCAAGTGCAAAATAAACCATCATTAACCGCTGGTAAGTAGTTTCCTCTTTGTGTTAAGCAAGTACACATTGTGTCTGTCAGAACAACTAAATTAACATAATCAGATACATTGAATGGGTGGGGTTTTAACAAGAAGTGGTTGGGATAATGGGTTGACCAGGAGCTGCTACATCAGGAATGAGCTCCCATCAATTTAGATCTCTTGGGCTTTAGAAAAACAAAAGACTTTAGTGCAAAAATGAGAATTAATGAACAAAAGACTGTCAGTATTAGGAAATTTAAAGAAAATTTCTCAATCATTGGATTCACACGGTGTGACGTTAGAATGCTTTTATCTTTGGGATGAGGGTTGCATTTTTTTTTTATCTACACCTCATAAAACAGTTTCAGTCAAATATGTGCTGTGTGTGCATAATGGACAGACATGAACATGACCACCAGAGAAAGTTATTTTTCATCGCAAATAAAGAAACATTCAAACATAAACATTCACACATTTTACACAGCTTTTATTAGTACTTAAAAAGGACATTTTATGTACCAGTTACTTGTTTGTTGCACCAAAAACTTTGCTCTTATCTGATTTCTATACATGAAAAAATATTTGGAGAATTTCAAAGAGTGCATAAGGTCTTTAAAATGAAAATCTAAAAGAAAGACTTGTGCAGAGAAATGCTGGATGATTAAAAAACCCAATCAAAAGTTTACTCTGCACCTGTCCTTTTTTTACAGTTCTGTGTAAGCACTAGAAAAAGGTTTGTCTCTAAACTTTATCATTCTGCTATCGGTGAAGAATGCTTTGACCTCTCTGTATTTCTTTAAATATGTGCTTGTGCACAGGCCGGTTCTAAAGTTGTTGCTTAAGTTTTGATGCATATTTTGTGGCAGAGCTGTCAAATAACTGATTGTCTAGTTGCAGTCTTTCAGTACTGGAAAACACTGTGTTGCTAGCAGTGTTCATGTACCCTCAAAGCAGCATTTCCTTGGCAAGAATGTGTGTAAATGAAGATGGAGGTGAGCTGAGCTAAGGAGCTGAGTGATTCTAAGAAAGATTACCGATATACATTTTTTTCCTGATTTGGAAAGATGGGGAGTGAGACTATTTTCTTTTTGCTCCTGACCATCTGACACCTTGAGGTTGAAGGGTTGATGAGTTTGGCCAGGAGCTCAGCAGTTCCATATTAATCAAATGTCAGAGGGCTCCAGCTGACTTTGAAGCTGCAATTAAGGCTCAATCAGTGGACGGCTTCTAAAATATTAATTCAGAGAACTCTATAGCTGACACCATTTTTTGTTGTGCTCGTAATGCACACAGTCTCCATGGAAGTGCACAGCTAAACAATTGATGGAGCAGTTAAATTTTAATTTATTGTACTCCTATGCTTCATTACCACATTGAGGTTGAGATCAAAAATGTACAAACTTTTCCTTAATCCTCCAAATTTGCATTTTGCAGGTAGAGGAAATAACTTCTTTGAGTAAATGTTTATTTCATTGTGGACTTTCAGTCTGCAGCCACAAAACAGAACCTTAACTTCATTTTTGGGAACAAAAAGAAGTCAAAGTGCTCTCCACCATGTTCAGTTTATTAACTTGAAAGCTAATGTGCTTGTGGCAGGGCTCTGATGTGTTTTTTATATCATTATGATATAAAGCCCACTCACAGAAACTGAATCCCAATCGAAAATGGTCTGATTTATAATTCCTGTCCTCCCATCAATCCAGTTTTTATTCTTACCCACTTTTCTTCTGTCATTCCTTTACTCATCTTTGCCCTCACTCACCCTCTCTCTTGCCTCTTAGCTTTTCAGATCCTCAACTGATTTTTAATCCTTCTCACCTGTCTCAGGTCTTACATATCCTAGGATTCACCTCAGCAGATTTTTACTGACTTTTTTACTAACTTTTTCTATCCAAAAAAATTCACTTTCCTACCACCTCTGTGTCACTTACACTACTAAAATAAAAGTCCAAAAGTCATATACTGTCATACTCTTATTCGTATATTGATGACCTTACCAGACATGTATTTGCATCAACTGTATTGGTTGCACCAGTTTCTGCAAGGGAGTGATAACCTTTAGCCTAATCTAAAAGGTATGTAAAAAAATCTTTGGACAAATTAAAAAAAAACAAAACAAAGGAAAGCAGGCAGGAAACCTGGTGCTACTGTCATTGTTTAATGTCTGTAAGCTCTCTGCAGTGCTCTGCATACATTTAGAAGCAATTCATCAGTGTTCAACACCATGACCAACAAGTTTTATACTTTTATACTTACTTATTATAACAATAGCAATGAATATGCTTTCAGTCTTTTATTTTAAAATTGGGCCAAATTGTATAATTAATGTGACATCAGTGACACCATACAGCCACTGATTACATCTGCATCAACCAGAGAGCAGCTGCATCTTGTTGCAAGCTATTAGCTATTGATCTTCTTGTTGTGCAGTGGCTCATCAGTACCTCTCAAAGGGGCCTTTTGAGAGTTCCTTGCTGCACTGAGACATTCCAGCTAATGATGGTGTAGCTGAAGCAGACAATTTACATAACCTTTAGTGGTCACTAGTGACAGTGGCTAAAACAAGATCAGTTTCACCTTGTGTGGATGGTCGATTCAACCTGACTTTTGTGACTGACAAACCCATGACAGCTCCTCTAAAAAAATTGTAAATAAAGGCCTTCTCAAAATTTGTAGTGAAACAAAATGCAGCAGATTGTGCGGTCTTGGATGTGTTCCCTCAGACACCATGACATCTGAGGTCTGCAGTAAATTACTCTTTAAAAAAAAATGTATCTTATTTTTTCAGATGGAGAAATCAAGCACCAGTGATAAGCAGAAACCTTAACTACTTCATCAGGATAACTCACTTAGATGTTTCTTTTTGACAACCTGTTGCCCAAAGCGTCCACCATAATCTTGTTGATTATTTCCTCTGGAGTACTGGGATTGCTGTTGTTGTTGCTTCTGCTGCTGCTGTCGTTGCGCCTGGTTCATGCGAAAGAGCCTGCTGTACAGTATGGCTTCCTCTCTCAGACTCTTGGTAAAATGTTAGCATTATTAAGAAATGTTTGTGCATTCGGTGTTTGCTGAAGAGCAGATTGGTCTCTACAGCTGGTTGATTCAGTGTCATTTGCTGTGAACCAAAGCTTGGGTGCAGCCTCAGATTGATAACTACACTTGATTGCTTAGGTAAAGTTAATAGTACAAAAGCTTCAGATAGTGCTATGGAAAAACACAATACATTGGTTTTCTGGCATATGCACCAATTTGTATGTCGTTTAATACCTCACCACAAAAACTGATATATTTTTGTATTTTGATAATTTTTACTGACCAATTTAGCACAAGAAAAAACAACTTCAATACTGAAAGATGGAATCTATGATTTAGTTTAGTTTAAACAGCAAAATGTTTTGAGATAATGCTTGCAGATTTACCATTTTATATGAAACTGTATGGCCAAGTATCTGTGTATTAAAAGCATGCATTTTTAGTAGAGTATAAGTAGAGGGATGAAGAATTGTGGGAGTGCAGGATAACAGAAAATGAATGTGAGACATTCTATATAGTATTTTATAACTGCAACATCAAATTTTCTTGCCCTTTCATTACCTCTTTTTTGAGAAAACAAAGAGGCTTTCAGTTCAAGACCCTGCACTGGATGTTAACAAACAGGATAAATTCCACTGCATGTGCGCACGTCTACGTATATTGTGTGTACAGTGATATATGTGCAATTATGCAAGAGTGTGCATGCTTTTTTTGTGTGTGCTGTGCTCCTTATTTGTTTAAATACCTCCTGAAAGCAAGAGTAGATCAATAGTAATTTCTTTTACCACCAACCTAGTATGACCAGCAGCTCTCAGAATGCCCTTGAGGACATGAAGCTTATTGTTATGTGGACAGGCTACCTTTTTTACTTGTGACAGGATTTCAGCATGGAGCTCTGATCCCCTTGGTTAGGACTGGGGGGGTTGGTGAACAAGAGGGAGCTGAAATGGAAATTCTGTAAGAGCCCATGACCCTTGTAACATGCTCCTATAAAAAACACACAAGCATACACACACATGTGCCAAGAAACGCAAGTACCATCAATTTCACTGACACAAAAAACAATTACTTGCAGAACAGTTTTTTCTTTTAGGCACTTCATGTGTGTGAATGTGGCCTAACTGTACTTTTCAACAATATAAAACTACCCTATCTCCTCAAGATGGTAGTCAAATAAAGGCCAGGACTCAAATAATAGCTCAGGTTCTGCTCAACAAAAACAAATAGAGGCCTGTCCTTCAAATCAGCATTACACAGCAATCAACTGATATGTTGTGCACTTTAGTGTCCCAGCAGTTTCTGAGTTTGACAACATTGTTTTAAATGCTATGTAGGCTACTTGTTCCTGTATAAGATGCAAATCTACTTTTTTCACTGTGTGTTTCTACAAAAAGTTAGGCTACTAAGTTTGTTGGTTCTGTTGCCATATAAACGACTGTACTCCGCGTAGCAGTAGTCTTTCCTGATCTGATAGGAAGGTGGCTAACAGCACTAAATAACAAACATAGTTAGCTGTAATTGCAGGTTACTTAAGGAAACATCTTAAACTACTGAGAGTTGAGACAACCAGAGACTGTCAGGGGGAATAAAAAGAAAATGTTTTCTTCATAAAATATGATTAATTTGTCAAATTTGTGAAACCAGAAAGTTAATGATTTCTTCATCTGGCATTGCTGGTACTGGATGCAATGTAATATGAGCCCCACCACAACATATTTTTCAGCACTGAGTCTTGTATTGCGCAGCAAAGAGCAATTATATGATTGTAACATTATTTTGAAACCTTATACTACTAAAACCACCTGCTGATAGTGAAAGCTGGTAAATAAGCCCCCAAAAGTCAGTTTATGTGAGCAGAGTGTGAGCAAGTGGGGAGTGAGAGCGGAAGGAATGTGGGTGGAGTGCAGTTCAGAAGTTAGGGTGTCACCTTATCTTTCACTCAATCAATCACAATTTTTTCTCCATTGCTGCTCACACCCTGAGTCTGAAAATTGCCTGACCCAGAATGTGTGCTTCATACACACTTTCTGCTACAGTACTCAGTTTCTACATGCCTGACAACTGAGACTGGAATCTGAGAAGTCTAATGAGGTAAAAAGGCTGCGGTGTTACCAAAAACTTCTGTTTCTGACCATTTGAACAGTTTGTTTTCTGGCTGGTACTATGTGGGTAAAGTGTCATGATTTATTAATGGGCTTCATTTATTTTTCAGCTAGTAGGAGGGTCTGAGACTGAGAATTGAGAAATTGGGTAGGGACACAAAAGTGAGAATGCCTAATGGAGAGAAGCAGCTTTGTCATTTACACTTATTTAAAAAAAGTTCTGAATTAATAATCTTGAAAAGAAACCTAAATCTTAATTTGTGTTCTGTTGGGCTGGGTTTTTAATATATAATAAACAGTCTAAAGTAGCCTTGAAAGAAGTAGAATTTATTTTTTCAATCCTGTTGTATTTATAAAATAGTCAAGCCAGTGTTGTAGCTCAGTATAAAAAGTCATTATAAACACAAATTATTCCCTGTACTTATTCCCCTTTTTTGAGCAGGATGAAATCTGAGTTGAGCACAAAGTGATATTCAGCAGAGCAGCCATGAGGTGGCTTTGAACAAGGGAGCAAAGGGAACAAGCGGTCTATATATTTTCCATGTGAGTGTTTTATACTCCATGCTCAAATTTTGAAATCATTTTAAGAAATCTGCATGTAGCTGTCAACATTTGACTACTTGTTATTTGTATGATTCTTAAATTGAGTAAAAACCTATATATATAACATATAACATATAAAATATGAAAACAGATATTCTTCCCTCTTGGAGTTGTTTGTTATTCTTCAGGAAAGAAATCAGCTTTAAGGTTGAAATGCCTGTGGATTAACCATTATATTTCTTGAACACTGATTAACATCATTGTGAATAGAAGAAAATGTCACATCTATCTTAAACGGCAAGTGTGTAGGATTTTGCGGCATCTAGCATGAAGGAGAGCATTCTGCAGCAGCAAAACTTGCCAAAAATGAGACAGACCTTATCTAGAGGCAGTGTTTGGTTTTTCTGCCCTAGGCTGCTTTAGAAATATGGCCGTGCAACACTGAAGAAGAGAAGTGGAAGAGACATGCTCCCTCTTATAGATAAAAAGGGCTCAGTCTAAACAGTCTAACAGTACAGTCTAAACAGTCTAACAGTACAAAGAACACACTAATTAATATAATATTTCCTTTCTGCCATGATTACCCATCTTACACAACAGACCTCAAATCACTTATTAAATCATTCATTAGTGAGGGCTGCAAAATCAGTCAAATCTATTGTCTACTCAGATATCAGGGCTCAGCTGAATGATGCTGTTCTAATATTATCATTGGATGAACACTTGTAGTGTAACTGTAGCCCCCCTCTATTTTACTTAGTTTAATATTCTACAACCCCAACAGGTTTCACTAGCAAACTGCAGTAATATTGCACATCAAGAAATGTAAAAGAAACATTGAAACTAAGAGATTCATTAAAGCTGTATTTAAACACAAACACATAATTAAACACACATATATGCAATATCTGTTCCACATTAGCTCTGATAGATCTTACTCATCTGTTACTTTTGCACTTTATACATTTTTGTTTTAATGTGCTTAACAGCCAATCAGTCAACACAAATAATATAAAGTAATACTAAACAAGAAGACTCACTTTGGTTGTCTTTTACTGATCTCTATTGAGCCTCTCTCATTGAAGAATGTAGCCTCTTCCTTCCCTTTCCGATTCCTCCTGCACATCATTGTCTAAGTTCTCTTTCATTCTTTCATCTTTCATTATGTCTCAAAGGCTCAACTGTGAAACAGGCTCTGTTTTTGCCAAGGCATCCGTCAAAATGCTTTAAAGCACATTTTCTTCTTCTTTTCTGTCAAATCTCAATCCCAAAAGAAGTAAAGCAGATTTGGTAACCTGCTTCTCACCCTTACCAAGTGGTTTCCCAGTGGTTCCATAACTCTAACAAAGTCATAACCTCAGAAATGTAAAATTTCAATGTAAAAATGTGACAAAACATAAGGTTTGAACAGATTTAATTTTGCAAAAAATGTGTACTTTTATTTGTTGCAACTGGGTTGCAGTGCTATTGATTCCATTATTTTTATCTTCAGTCAAAAAATATTTATAGATTTACAGTAATAAATTGACAGTTACAGCATGTGTTGCTGGATTTAACTCGTTTAAGAGGACTCTCTTTAAATCCAAGTAATATGAATTTAAAAGAAATTGTATATGATATAATATTGTCAGTAAATACATTATATATACATTATATATTATAATATATTATATATTAGACAACAAATAGCAAAAGCAATAGAACATTTATGATCTTTTTACATTTTACTTTTATTTTGATTTAACATTAATTCACACAATCCAGCCTTATAATGAGCATACTTAAAAATAAAATAAAATATATAGCCACTTTAAACCTCAGTAAAATGCCCTTGTATGGGCCGCTGTTTAGCTCACTCGGTAGCGCGTGCGGCCCATATACATGTGAGGCTCTGTCCTTAGCGCAGCGGTCGTGAGTTCGAATCCAGCTCTGACACTTTGCTGCATGTCACTACCCCCTTTCTCTCTCTCCCCATTTCAACTCTGTCCTGTCAAATAAAGGCCAAAAAAGCCAAAAAAATAATCTTAAAAAAAAAGCCCTTGTATAAACATTAGTTTACTCATCATTCTATACCGATCAAAAGCATACTAGTATTATTTTGTTTGTGTGTTGTGTTTTTCCTGTAAAGTGTTTTCAATCAATCCAATTCACCTTCTTCAGAAGCTATGGAAAAAAATGCATGCACACAGACACGTGCACACAAACACAGACAAACAAATGTATGCCTGTTTGATGATTCCTTTGCTCTCACACCATGCAACACCATCCACCCACAGCAATCTGTAACACACTGTGGCAGGACTGAGACAAAAAACAGGGCAGAGAGAGCAGACATAATTGAGTACAATATAGCTAAGGAGCTCCATAAGTCTTATTACAACTCAAATGTTTTTCCAATCGCAATACAAAAACCATTTTAGTTCAAATTGTGCATAAAACAGGAAAGATCTAGAAAAGCCGACATAAAACACCTAAAAAAGTTTTACTTTCACATGTTTTAGCTGAAAATATAATCAGAAAAATGGAGAGATAAAAGAGAAAAATGGCAGAACCAAAAGAGAACAGAACAAAGCTATGTAGGGAATTGAAAATTATTATGTGTAAGTCTTTGAAAGTATCAAAATGATCATTTATCTCAGGTTTACATGTTGTGAAACCTGTGGCTTTGTTTATGTGCCAGCTGACGGAATGATCAGTGTGACTCTAACAACTATCACAAACAACAAGCATCACACTGGAAATCTGCTGCTGCTCAGCGAGGCATCTTTGTCCGTGACTGAGATGAAACAGTTTAATCTGACACAGAATGAGACAATGATGTGAGATGTGAAATCTTCAAAGAAAAAATAAAAATTCAAATTCAAAGGGCCCTATTGGCATAGAAACAGAAATGGTAGAATTAAAGAGCAAGAGTGAAAAAAATGAATTTGACCAACTTTAACATCAAGCACTCACCAAATGATGAAAACCTTTCACCCAAAGGCTTTTTGTCTTTCCAATAAGTTGTGAGGAACACAATAGCAAACATCATGATTTGAGTTTTCATGGAAACAAAATCACATTTTGGTAACTATATGCTAAACAAAGTAAACAAGATCAGTTCTTCTTAAGTGTTTGAAGTTGCTGACAAGCAATGTTGCATTCTAAAGGGCTTAAAGGGCTTGACAGACTTTAGTCTCTAGCTTTTTTTTTCTAAACTAAGTTCAGTGCAGTGTTCACAACAGTGTCCTGACAGGCCAGCTAAGCATATGCAAATTTTAGTGAGCAAATACATAAGTGCTGCTAAAATGAACCAATCATATATAGCCTGTTTTAGATGGACCAAGGATTTTTCCATACATAAACAGGAAGTTTAAGTTTTTTAGCTCATCAGCTTGACTGTATGTCCTTGTTATGTCACAGGAGGAACAAATAGCTGTAATCACTATCATTACTACCTGTTGATCTGTGGTCTCACACACACACACAGACACACCCACACACACACACACCTTCACGCACACACACACCCACACACACACAATCACATGCACAACACAGAATATTGATTCCTCTGGAGGTTTGTTCCCATGGAAACACTATTGTTGCTTCGCCCCTCCTCCTGTGCTGACTGTCACACTGGCCTCTGGTCTGTGGCACGGTGGTATGTGGAAAAGCAGCAACAGCGAGGGCATAACTAGCTCTACAAAACGGGAAAAGTAGCCTTTCAAGTCAGGTGAAAAAGTCAAATTTAAATTCCCATGAAAAAAAGCAATCAGCCTATGTCCTGTGTGTGTGCGTGCAAAGGTGTGCGTGTGGATGTTAGATGACATTCCACACCAGTCTTTGCAGATGTAGCTCAGAGACAACTGACCTGACTGCCATGTATGGTAAAGATAAATGATAAACTGATAAACTACACTTGTGTATGTGTGTGAGTACGTGTGCGTGTGTGTTGATGTAGGTGTGTGGGTGTGTGTGTGCAAAGTTAATGTAGATGTGTTTTAATTTACCTAAAACAGATTATTTCTAATCGTTTTTTGTTGTTGTGTACAGCAGAGGTCAGTCTCTACCGGTGGAACAGGCAGCTGAGCAGAGAAATTTGTGGAGAGTGTTTGGAATAACAGTACAAGGTAGGTAAAAAGAAAACTATCTCTGTCCCTGTTTGGAAGTAATTTAGGTTTTGTCTTAGCACTGAGCACACTATTTGCTTCAGAAGAGTTGTGGCTAAAGAATGTAATGCTTCTAATCATCGACCTCAGCAACAAGGTCACCAGCAGCGCAGCTACTTTTGTTAATACGGCCATATTTAGTAAACCATGGTGATATGTCTGGATAGTATGCAGGTATGAAAAAAAGACAGAGCCCAAGCCTAATAAGAAACACTCTTAGATAGATAAAGTGCATGCTTAAATGTGACTTCATAGCAGATACTGCACATAATCGAAGAATTTGATTCCATTCATTTCTGTATTTTTGGGCAGATTTCAGGTTAATCTTGGCTATGCAAGTATTCTCAAGAGGGCCAGAAAACATTACAACACATAACACATAAAAACATTAGAAAGCAACTGCATCTGTTCTGTAAGACAGCATTTGGTTGTGCTCTTTAAGGATGTGATGCATAATAACTGATGATAGTTTGTCTTCTCTGTCCACAGACTGTGCTTTTGTCAGCTTTGATTCATTTTTATCACATCATCTATCTGATATGTCCACTTTTCAAAGTTTTGTTCAGGATTTTCACAATTCCATTTATGTGAGAATTAAACTACGTATTACAGTTGGTGGAATGATACCCACAACCACTGAGCATGATTCATTTCATGGGTGTTCCTGCTGTGCATGTCCCTTTAGAGCTCAGAGAAATACAACTGTTGTTACATCACAACCACCTCCAAACAAAGGAACAGATTGGAGGGGCAGGGGACAGAAAGGGAAGCAGAAGGTAAAGCAGTGCTAATCATGGAGAGGCGGAGAAGGTAAGGACAAAGAAAATTTGAATGTACAACAGCAAAATGAAGGAAAAGGGAAAGAAAGAAAGAAGGAAAGGAGAGGTTCAGCAATTAAATTCCTAATATGTGTGGGCGACATGCAGCACAGCAATGTTCGAGTTTATTGGTTGCTGGGTGGTTGGAATGTCATCTGCGTTTCTCCACACACCAGCAGGAACAATCCTCTATCCCTTTTCACTTTGGATCACCTTCAAAGCTCTTCCACCCCCAACCTTTGGCTTGATCACATTGCATGAGGCACATGTGCACACTCCCACTGTTGCTCCGAGGTACACACATCATATTTATAACAGTTATGGTTTTCTCTCTTTTTTCTGTCATCTTCACATCATCACCCTCTCTCTGAGTCTTAAACCATTTACAGTGACATGTATTTGTGACATGAAAATGAAAGCTGCATCTGAGATTCTAACACTACCTGCAATAAAGCAAACTAACTGGCTTGTTAATAAAGTTAGGGGATTATGTACAATTTTGAAAGTGTTAAAAGTTTGTCATAATTTTGAAATAAGGGTAAAAACAACGGAATTTTACTAGTTAGTAAGTCCTTCAAAAAATTTCCTTTAAAAAAATTCCTACAGCACTGAGGGAATTTCATCAGAAGTTTGGGGGATGACCCATTCCACCAATACTTAGTCACTTTAAACCACAGAGCACATACAGTACATAACCTCTGCCGAGGCTGCACAGTCCTTTACACTTGGTGACAATGTTTAATTTGAACCTCTATGCTCCCAAAGTTACACAGTCATACTGTAATTTCTTAGCAGCATTTTCCAGTCCATGGGTACACAGAAAAATGTTTAAACTTTCCTGGAGCAATAATGGACTACACCTAATTTGATGTTTTTGTCTTCAAGCCTACAATAGTCATTTTACATTTCTTGGCAGCAGTCTTAATCTCTCATACATTATTTAAATAAATCACAATTTGCATAATCCAGTGATAACTACTTAGGGCAGCTCACAGGACAACTTTTTGTCCTGTTTGCAAAATGTATTTTAGCTGAGTCATGCATAATAGAAAACATACTATTTGTGCTTGATTATCTGCAGCTTTTCACAGCTTTGAACCAAAAAACAATATCACCAGTGTCTTGTCTTAATAGTTTTGTAAGTGTTCCAAATGACAAATTTTTTGCAGAACATAAAATAAATCAACGATAAATGAGTAAATAATGAATGGTGTTGGCGTTGTGATGTTACCACTGCAAGAATTACCAAATATTTAACAAATCCTTGCCAATGACAAGGTCCAGGAAACAAAACAGCAGTAAAATTGAACCCAATTATAACTATATAAAGATGATTGGTGAACTTGTGTTAGCAATAGTTGTCAGGCATGTGGCAACGTTAGCTTTCATTTATATTTGTGTCTCTGGCCACAGGACAAGTTTACCATTTTTGCCCAAACAAAAGCAGTAGTTCAGTGGCCAGGTGTCAAATTGTGGTTGGGGTGATGGTCACAATGAAAAATAAAGGCTGGTTTCAAAAACAGGCCAGGGAAAAAGGTACAAAACAATTTAAAATTTTAATTTTTAAATGTAAATACATTCAATAATATATTATTGAATGTTTTTTTTTATTTTACATTAAGGTGCAATGTTCTGGTTCTGTCAATGCCAGTATATGCATGTCTCAGTAATCTATAAGTGCTAAAAGATGGTAAGAGCGTCATGAAATAGTGCAAGTCTCTTAATTATAAAGAATGGGTTCCTGCAAACATTTCTCATTAAAGCTCTGTTAATGAATAAATGAATGTCCACCAAAGCATTTTAGTGTTTTGAATGGAAAACAGACAAAGAAAAAGGTTGAGTGCATATCACCCAGCACATTAACTGTTTTGGGACCTGTACTAGAAAGTGAATTCAGAACACCCAGGACCTCTTTTTGTCACTTAGCTTGTTCTAGAGAGAGTGAGTGAGAAAGAGAGAAGAAAAAAAAGACAGAGGTGGAAAAAAAATGAATACAGACTGTCTTTAAAAAGCTCTGTAGCTTCTTTGCATGTTGCAATTTGACAGCTGAAAATCCGTTCTATAAACCTCCCGTCTTGCGTCTCCTCTCTCCTGCTTCCCCACCCTCACCCACGCCTCCTCTTCCTTTATCTCACTTGGCAGTTGTTGCCAGAAAGCTTTTGGTCCCAGTTTTCCTGCCTCATTAATATCAGAGAAACTATTGACACTGGATCTTTAATTGGCCTAACCTGGCCTCTCCTAAAGGGAAAAAAAAATTACATTTAGTATTGAGACTACAAAGGAGATCAGTTTTAATGGCTGGATAAACAACTCATCCCACAACACCTACTCCAGTCAGGGTTGCAACAACAGGTGGAGCTCAGTGGTTAAAATGGTAGCCTCACAGCTAAAAGGGTCTATTAGACCAACATAAATGCCTGGCTCTCATTTCTGGAGCACCTCCAAGGTTTACCTTGATTGTTGTATAAAGCGAAATATCAGCTTTGGCTGGGAGCAGGTGAACATGCAAAAAAAAAATTTCTCTTCTTTTGCTGTGCTGATCACTACTCCTGTCAAGATGTAATTTGTTTCTCATTCCCTTTTCTCATTGTCTTCTCCCCCAGATGACTGCTACTGTATCCATTTTACTTGTTCAGGGCTTCAGGAAATTGGTCAGTGGCTATTAAAAAACAACTGCTCAAACTTTCCATGGTACAAATGCAATGGGAAAACTGCATTCAGCGTTGTGCACTGTTGTTGAAATGACCATTTTACTATGCCTTATGTGTCTACAGGGCACTCAGTCTGCAGTATCTTGATTTGACTGATCTTGTGTTTTACTTTATTTAATTCTATGTTCAATTGAGGCAGGAGAACTTGAACAAGGTTTTACATGAATAGTCACCACAGCATCACAGCAAGTGAATTAAACCAACATCACAGGCGTAGTAGCACCTTCCATACTTACAGTTGTTGTTCAAACCGTTTTTGCTATGTACATTATAACTGCATAACAGCTCTAGTACCTGTTGTAAACTACAACATTATATCTTTGTAAATGGAAGAATAGCAAAAAAACCTTAGACATCTCCTTGGTTGTGTAGAGTAGCATCACTCATCTGTGAAAATGTGTAGGTGTTATTTTTATTAACAGTGTCTCTTTTTCCAAGGTTAATGGGGGTTGCTTTTTATTTCAGGATAGGTTATCAAGACTGGATTTCATTGGAGAGAATCCCAAGTTAACATGTGGCTTCAGCAAGTGATGTCTCACTATGTAACTAATGTTAAACAAAACATTCCTGGTTGACCATGGCTCATGAGACTGTGCTCTCAAACAGACAAAAAAATTAAAAAACTGGAAAACTGAATGACTGGTCTAAAATGGACTAAATTTACCCCCTCAACAAGAAACACCTGTGGCAACAAACATTTTTGATCACAAAGTAGACAATCATTAACTAATAATCCAAGTAGAGGCTCAAGATATATAAAAAAGTCACTGAGTCACATCACTTGACATCATACCAAAATTTGTTTGCAAGCATAATTCTTGCAATGTGATAATTCTGATGTGTAACTGCTTAGCAAGCTTTAATACATCTTGAGGTTGTCCATATTTCCATGAGTGTCTCATGCTCACATAGAACATCTGCAGTCATTGTTACATGATTCCTGACAGCTGTCTGAAGCACCTACTTTGTTGCCATTTTGTCTCCTCCATTGTGTCTGTTCTGACATGATGCCACATGTTAGTTTCTTGTCTCTGGACAAGCCAGTGAAGCCAGTCAAAATCCAAAATTTCATCATGTCAGTGCTTAATCAGGCCTTTTAGCTAGTCATTATTATTTATTTGACTGAGTTTGATATTTTTTCTTCTGGTTAATTGTAATAAGGCCGTGCAGAGATAATCTGTTATGTATTTAAAATTGATGATTATTGGCTCAATTATTGAGTCTATAGCCAAAAAAGGGAATTTATTGTTGGTTTGGACATCAGGGCTTGTTGGCATGATGTCATTCCACTAGGGTTGCTGAATTAACATAAAATGCAGTTGCAGATACCCATATTACCTGAAAATTAAAATATAGTAGTATTGTACACTTCTTATTACTTCATGTGTCTAGAATATTGAATATAAAGGATTTTTTATGTATTTTTACTGTAACGAATGAAAAAAAAAATATTACTTACTACTTCTTAAACAATTGTATTTGTAGTTCCTGATTGCTCATTGTACCCTGGATAAAGAGTGGTGGTGGTAGGGGGGGTTAAGCAGGTTTAATAAGCTTTAAGTAATAATAAGAGAGAGACAGAGAGATAGATGAGAGACAAGGAGTACATATCATATTGCCAGTGACTGCTAGGTTGAAAATTACAACATTTCCATGATTGACCTTGACTTGCAAGAGAAACCACACACACCACCAGCCTTCTGTGTGAATACAGAGACGCGCAATGACATCTCTGTGCACCTCCAGTATCAACTGTGTATTGCCACATCAACCCTAAATGTGTATTGCTGTATTGACCAAGTGGATCATTAAGCATCCATAAGGCTTGTTCATTACTGTGGCCATTGATCTAGAAAATTCCTAACAAGGGCTGTTTCCAACACTGAGAGGGAGGCAGAAGGTAAGTACATTACAGCTTTTCAACAAGGCTATTTATTTTTCTGGCTTTACTAATTCATGAGGCTGTATGTGTCTGTGAGTGTGTGACTGTGAGTGTGTTTTTGCTCCCTACTACAGAGGGTGCAGTATAACTGTATGATCAAAAGCGCCTGTGTCTTATATCTGAAACATTATTTACACCTTTAATTACATTCAGTTGCTGTTCACCAGCCTGTAAAAAAACACAATTTGATGAGAGGCAGCACCATGTTTATTGGTTTTTCTGTTCCATCTTATTCTGTCAATGTTTGAGTAAGGGGTCTGCAGATATACAACACATACTGCAATTGTATAAACACTCGGACAAACAAATAGATGCCACACAAGAGCTGAGTATCAAACTGAGATCCATTGGATCCATCCAAACTCTAATCCATAAAAACCTGCATGTACAGGCTGTTATAATAGTGGAAGACTTTGTATTTGTATTTTTCTCTTTACTCTCTAGTGGCCTTTCTATTTCTTATTATTTCATTCAATTTAATTGTGTTTGTCATTTCTTGGGTTTTGAGGAGAGGTATTTGTATACTTTGGCTTCATGTATTCATGCATTTTTATATTGAAGCTGTTCTGCATTCAAAGCATATCTTTTAAATAATGATCTTTTCTCAATATTCAAACAAACTAATAAAAAGCACTTAAGCCGTAGTTTAGATGAATGTCTGCACATCTGAAGTGACTAAGTGTTGTGAAATAAATTGTGACAATTCACACTAACTCAGAACTCACACTGAAGCCCAAGAGAAGCAGAAAACAAAACATAAACAGAAAGTTCACAGTCAATCCATGGTAAGATTAACTGATGTAGATGTAATTTACAACCAGTTCACAACAAACAGAAAGAAAGGATTTAGGTTCTCTGAATGGCTGTCAGTGGAGGTGAAAAAAAACATGCTGGTTACACTGACGACGCAAGCTGTTACGCTGTCCTATATCAAAACCATCAGTTCAAAACAGCTCACATGGACAAATTTCAATGTGTGTTTTTTTTCCTTTTTTTTTCTCTTTTTCCTTTTTTAACTTTTTGTATTAGTGTCTAATTAAGCTATCTAAGATATACCATAATCTTACAGACACCAACTTGAAAAATCTAGTTTGAGAGCTGATAGTTCTTGTCAGATAATACATTTGTTAAGGTCAGCTAACCAAATTATCACTGTTTATGCAAAACCAGAAAAAGTCAGATAATATAGAGTCTCTTTGTTTGCAAAAAATTAAAAACAACTCTGTGTGGACAAGAACTTGCATCTATTTTTGCTGTTTTTTTCAATAGTCCATTTTGTACATATACACATTGATGGGAGTTGTCCCAGAGCTAAGAGAGACTTTGTTCATTTTAAGTGAGTAAATAAATAATAATCATAAGTCATATCATAGAGAGAGATTTACTTAAAAGAACAAATCTTTTTTCAGAAATGTACAAGGAGATGAGGACAGCTGGAAAGCAATAGTCAGTCCACTGCATATATTCAAGTATTTCTACCAATCTCAATCCTTAACTTCGAACCACCATTAGCAACATGCAAACATAATTATTCCTGCTTTTGGCTGTTTTCCTGAGTCTTACAACTGAAAACTCCCAAAGATTTTTAAAAACATGTTCCTTGATACTTTTTAATGAATGTATATTTTTAACGAACAGTTTGTGTGGTGTGATTTGACCTTGACAGTTACAGGGACTTCTTCCAAAAAGAGCTGAAAGGGTTTCAACTGATCTTAGTCAGATCAGCTCATTTGAAGGAAAAATAATCAAATAACATTTCAGGAGCTGAGCAGTGGGGCAGAAAATGTAACATGAAATCTTTTGGGTTATATTAACCATATTGGATAAAAAATAATGTACATCTGTCTTGTACATTCTTACATAATTTTTTAAATACCTCTTCTGGGTTTGTCTCATTCTATCAGTGATCATATCACAAGCAATGACCTTATACAATACTCCAAATATATACTATGAAATATAAAAAACAACTAAGAAAAGAAGGAAAACCTTTAGCAGGACTGAGGTGGACAAAAATGCAATGTATACAAAATATGAACAAATACATTATAAAACATATTATTGAGACATACAGCCACATGAGACACTTGAACATTCAATAAAGCACACAGTGCAGCCACAGTACAAATTAATACTGTGTGATCAAAGCAATGACCATATGACTGACAGCCAGATATAATAATTGGACAGAGACAGACAGATGGAAAGACAGGTGGATAAACAGAGTGACGGTTTGGATGGTTGAACTGGCAGATGAATAGATAAACAGATGGACAGACAGATAGGCAGACTGGACTTTAATTCTGCTCATTAAGGCAGAGAGAGAGCTGGACAGACAGACTTATAAATAGATCAGTAAATGGACAGACACATAGACCATGATCTGGATGTTATATTCTCTGGTGTGTGTGTGTGTATGTGTGTGTGAGTGTATGTGTGTGCATCCCTTGAGAAACTGAGACCTAGACCTGACCAATTGTTTGCCTGAGTTTCTACAGCTCCTTTCAACAGGAAGGACTATTCTTTTACCATGTTAGTGCTGCATTTGTACTTTCCCATGTGATCCTGTCAGAATAATCTATTTACTTACCAGTACTCTTTTGTCACTGTCACATGGTTGGCATTGTGCTATTGATTGAATGATACATGTCAAGCAGGTGGGCCTCATACAAACCTCTCAGAGGGCAGATGCCAGGCAATCTGAAGAATAGTGGGTAAAATGATTGGCAAGAACTTCAATACCTACTGTAGTTTAATAATATCTAAAGCAGTGGTCCCCAAACTTTTTCTATGGAGGGCCAGATCACTCTGGTTGGCTCAACAGGAGGGCCGGAGGATAGATGTAGGCCTGTATCAGTAATAGCAAACATGCGTAGCAGGCTACTGTGAACAATATCTAGGCTAGGCCTATCTATAGTTGAGCTTAAGCCCATTAAATTGATTAATATTGCAGTGTAATACCAATACCACCTATTATGTGATAACAAACGGTGTGTAAAAATCACTGGAATCATCATCAATAACAATTAGGCCTAAACTTTTTAAACATTTCAAAGATTTTATTCAAACTCATACATTTATGAAGTGCATCTCAAGCAGAACAAACATTAGGTCTATAAGTAACTGCCATAACACCTTTTTAACCAGCTGTTTATCAATAAATGATAAATAAAAAAATATTTCATTCAGTAGGCCAGTGTTTTTCAACTGGTGTGTCGTGTCGCGGCACACACTAGGCGGCACACCAGTGTGTGAGGCCGCACACTAGCGTGTGTCGTGGCAGACCTTAGAATGGAGAGCTGTTTCTAGATCTCGCATAGATAACAAAAAACAATGCAAATATTATATAGTCCTTGAAGACAGAAACACTCTCCTTACATACCAAACATATTGCCTTTTCTTTCCATGGTATA
>JAQNCA010000005.1:2596997-2614023 GCA_029783725.1 Acanthurus tractus | reverse complement strand
AGGATTTTGAATTCTATTCTAGATCTTACTGGTAGCCAGTGCAGAGAAGCTAAAACTGGAGTAATATGATTTCTTATTCCAGTTTTTTTCCTTTTATTCCATTTTCTTTGTCATAAACCTTAATCCATACTTTAAGAGATAAGTAAGCATTCATAATATTTAATGTATAATAGACAAGAGTAAAAATGGACAACACATACATAGTCCATTACTTTTATAAAACAAGAACAAATTGTTAGCTGAAGTATTTATTCATGTACAGGACAACACAATTCAAACTAAATGTTCACATACAGTGACAGGAAAAACCCGTTACACAATAGTCCATACTCTATCCGTCCTCTCTATGAAGCGGAAGAATGTGGTGTTTCTGAAACCAATCAGGCAGCGTCGTTTGCAGCCCTCGTCCAGTCAATTCATGCGAGAAATACATTCACGGTCAACTGGACAGAACGGAGATGACGCGCATCTGTCCTCCGCGGCTCTGGGTCTGATCCCGCCCTTCTTGCTGTGTGGGCTTATCCGATTGGAGGTTAGGGATTTCGTTCTTCTCTAATTGGCTAATATCTTGTCGGCTTGCCCGAGAGGGAGAACCCGGATACCTGCCGGTCCTCCATAAGTCTGAACCACCATCAATTCAGCGAACCTGTGATACGGGACCTCATATCATTCCGCCTTCTCATCTCGTTGCCGGCAGCGTCGTTACCCAAGGTAGGCCTTTGTGACACAGGGATATTGTGCTTATGACAAAACAAAGTGAAGGCGACATAATGGAACAAGAAGTGTGATGTTTTCGACACTTATCTCATTTCACATATCGTCATTGTCCTGTAACATTGTTAATCCACAGTAACGTCAGAAACCTCAAAACATAACAGTTTTAACGTAAAAGCTAAAAGTGATTTTTTTGTGCTGTAGTTGACGGGATGCAACCTTATTTCACTTCACTGAGGCCTTTACTGAAATGAAGTGTGGGCAGACCGAGTCAAAGATGCCAATTTCGGCCCATAGTGTTAGTTAGCAGTCTGCGTCCTGTTCCTCCGTTACACATCCCGTCAATTACCGGAGTATGCATGAGTGAAACCTGCGGTATAACGTTACATTATGTCGACGGTTTCCTCTCCTCGGCCGGCCTGCTGACAGGCTGCCTCCGGCCGTCGCAGCAGTCTCCACCCCATCATGCGATGATGATGAGCCTGGACACGTATGGGACTTTTTCCGGACGTCCTGCAGATTTCCACATCAATACTGCAAATTCAGAAGTTGTGTGTGAAACCATCACAGTCATCGCGAAATCAGTCAAAGGTGATGATTGTTGATTAAGGAGCTTATAAACTGCCTGCAGTTCATAGAGCTGAGCTGATGTCAGTTGTCTCTTAGCAGGCTGTAACCTTAATTTATGTTATGAACTACTTGATTGGTTGAGGAGACCATGGTATTTAGAGAGGATCCCGTCGGTTTTACACTTGTAAGCTCAAAGGAGTGCAAGGCTTCCGTCGTTGTCTTTTTTTTTAAAATAAAGACTTAAATAATTATATTGCTATAAAAAATGGAAAAATCTGCATCACAAGCCCCTGAAGCCAAAAGTCATAGTTTTGGGCCAAGAGGAAAGGCAGAAAATCAAAACCACTGCCTCAACTTCTCTTCCACAATATTTTGGTTGATCTCATCTGTTGTTTTGTTTGTCTTTCTCCAGGCTTAGAAGATGTCTCAGAAGATCAAGGCAGGCTCTGTGGTGGAGATGCAGGGAGATGAAATGACTCGAGTCATCTGGGATCTCATTAAGCAGAAACTCATCTTACCCTACCTGGAGCTCGACCTGCACAGGTTAAGACAGAGCGATGCAGTGGGGACGGCATGGGACATGGAGGACTCTGGAATCTTGCATTAATTAGTTTATTATTTTGGATCAGCATGCTGCAGATTTCACACAAAAATGAAGTCTTTTATTAAATCAATTTTTAGATTTTTTAGGTTTTCTTGGAACGCCTACCTTACCTCTGGCACTGAATGCTGTGCTGGGATTTCTGGTTTGACTGGTTTATCCTGTTAACCCTTCACACACATGTTAACAACTCTGTTATCTTATCTATACAGTTTTAATGCCATGATGGTCTGATCTCACCCACTTCAGAAAAGTTATACAAAACTGTGGCAGTGTGTTTATAGTGATTTGCAAAATTTATTTTATATTGTTCCAGATATCATACTTGAATGGGGAGATCTAAATCACTGAAGTTAGCAGAACAGTGTAAAGAAACAGGGGAGAAGACTTTTGTTAACAATTATTATTCAGCTTATTTAAGACATAATCAATACAAATAATGTCACTCCTTCACCTTATTCGGGGATAAAAATTATTTCCCTGGCAGGTAAACCTGAAGATTATGATCACAGCCTTTGCTTGAGAACATTGGTCATTCACAGTAATGAGATCTAGAAATCTGCTTCCTCATCTGACTCCAGCCCTCTTATCAATACCATGGACTTTGTTCAGAGTTGTGTGGTTTTAAATTATGTTTATATGAAGTTAGACTTACTAATGTTCCAATCCCTAATAATTAATCATATCTTTATGCTGTTAAGTGGGGACAAATGGTCAGTGTTGTGAACTTTAGACTCCTTTTTCAAATGTTTTCATCATCCTTGTTTTGCATTGCATTGTCCTTATTGTGCAACAGACGCTGAAAGCTTGAATGTGATACAACACGGTGCAATAGCTACTCTGTTGGAAATGCAAAATCTCAAGAAGCAGGACCATTGTAGATCAGGTCACTAGGAAAAACATACATTTTCTTGAATAGATAGTTCTCGCTGTAAACTGTTTTTGTCTTTCCTTCTTTCCCTTTTTTTTGAAGGTTACAGTTTAAACTTACTTCTGTATGAAAAAGCCCAAAGATTGTTAAATAATTGATGCAGGTTAAGTGAAGACATTGTAGTCTAACGCAAAAGAACAAATTAGGACGACATGCTTGTAAACCTATAAGTGCTTTCTTTGTCTGTCTTTTCTGGTGGTATGTATCAGTTGTTGAGCTTCTTGTTGTTGTGGATTGGTTTTAGCTATTGGGGGAAGGGAAGGAGGAAAGTGGGTAAAAGGTCATTGCTGCCTACAAACAACGACAATAGGTGCACTAACATCAGATAAGCTGATACCGTAAGGGAACGATAAAGACATTGAGCTTAGCTGATTTTTCAACTTAAGTGTATTCATACGGGCTGAGTAACATGGACCGAAAATCATCGATAACTACTCTTATGAATCTTGGTATTTTCTACAAACTAGGCTAAATATTCCTTACGTCAAAGCCACATGTGAGCTACCTCCTCAAGGCTCCTAAAGCACGAGTGGAACAAGTGGAGCAACTTTTTCAGCTCTTCTGGCAGAGAACCAGTTGTCATGCATGGATTCCTTGTTTCCTTTGTTTTTGTACTGCTGGTCATGCAGATTTCCTTTTCAGCAAGACCAGGGATGGGCAAAGAGAGAAGAGATGAACACAGTTACAGGACTATTGAGAAAGTGGGGTAGAAGGTCAATAGATATTCTGGATGCAAACACCGTGTCAGGTCTTTTAAGAAAAATGATTAGCCCGAGTATGACATGAATGAAGGCCTTGCAGCAATTTGAATCATTCCTCTGTTTGCAAGCTCCATTTTTTTGCTACTTATTAATGTTGTTCACCTCCTTTGACACAGTGCCTCACATCACAGTCAGCGATCATTTACAGACTAGATTCCACTCAATCAAACAGTGAAATGTGTTCACGTTTAGCACTTGTTTGGTTTTGTCAGGCCTTCTGTGTAATGACTGAGGCCTAAACCAGGGCTGCTGTCCTCGAACAGAGTGCTGTTGTTTATGGTATTCATGACTCTGCAGTTGAGATTATGAATGGTAGTTCAATCCATTTCTCCTTCCTCAGAGCTTTGCTTGCTCTCACAGCTACAAGAACACAAATGTTAAGTGTTATGTGCAAGAATCTATTTTTGAGTATTGACCAAAATACATACGTAGCATTTAGCATCATAAATTGTCAAGTAGTGTGTGCTGCCACTGAATATTTGTCAAATTCAGATGTTTACAGATTTACACTAAGAAATATTTCAAACGTTTCATCATATTTAACATAGGAAAAGTTATCAAGACATGTTTGTAATGTTCAAGCTAGTGTTCAAGTATTAATGTTCAAGTATTAAAAAGTGAGATATTGATTCGGTATCTGAAGTAAATTTTAACAAGCTGGCACACATTAAGCTCGTACTACTTTTTTCTCTGGTACTGTTAATTTCAAGCTCCGTTCTCTTTGTCTCTCCCTGCAAAAGCTATGACCTCGGCATGGAGAACCGAGATGCTACAGATGACCGGGTGACAGTTGAGGCAGCAGAGGCAGTGCGACGTTACAACGTAGGCATCAAGTGTGCCACTATCACACCAGATGAGAAGCGCGTGGAGGAGTTTAAGCTTAAGCAGATGTGGCGTTCGCCCAACGGCACCATCCGTAACATCCTAGGAGGCACGGTGTTCAGAGAGGCCATCATCTGCAAGAACATCCCCCGCCTGGTGCCTGGCTGGATCAAGCCCATCATCATTGGCAGGCACGCTCATGGAGATCAGGTAACTGCTGGTTTACAGGGAATCAGCTGACCAGTTTGCTTTGTTGATGTCGTCTGTGGTGTTTTTACTCTGAACTGTCGTCAGCTTGTTTCTGTTTACTGGAAAACTTTGAAACTGCTTTTTGTGCTGTGTGATATTGTTCCAGAAGTGTTGAAATTGTGTTTTTAAGGCAAACCCAAACATTTACAGTTTAAAAAGAAACAGTGCAACTTTTTTCTCTCTTTAAAATGTCAGATTTGTCGGCCTCTGGTCAGAGCTGGACGGCAGCCTCATAAGGTTGAAAAAATTCTGATTTCAAGGGAATTAAAATGACAGGACTACAACTTAAAGGAGCAACTGTAACTACATAGATATTATGTGAGTTTTCATCTACATGCAGAGAAACTTAAACCAGCTCTTTATTATCTGATAAAGGCACTGCTGTTACTGTAACATCATTTACAGCAAACAGTGACAGTGAAACGCTGACTACTGTCATCCCGTCAACTCATGTATGAGTTTTATGAGTTACAGTTGTTTCATATGTCACTGTGGGGTTATCAGAAGAGACTAAGTCAATAATTATATTTCATCAGCTGGCCTTTGGAACTGAATGTACTGCCTCCACAGCCTTTAAAAGTTGCAGCAACCAAATCATGGGTTAGCATGTGAGGCCGTGCCAAAGTCAACAGTTCTTCCCTCAGAGGAAAGTAATGTAGGTGAAATGGCAAATGGCTGCTAGTCACATTATATCCCGTGGATGTCTGAAGTATACATCTAACATACTCTGCTGACATAGTTTATCACGTGACACCCCTGGTGATGACGGCCTAGTCCCGTCCAGGGTTTATGACTGTGTTGGTGTTTGTCATTGGAACTTTGATCTAACATAATTTTTCAGGACCAGCCTCAAACCTTTGTAAAGCTGTTAATAGTGATTTCATAGTTTGTTGGGGTTAAACAGCCTTGTTGCTTTCTAGTGTTAACATTTTGTCTTTGCCAATGTGTTCACCACAGTACAAAGCTACAGACTTTGTGGTGCCGGGGCCTGGAAAAGTGGAGATGATTTACACACCCACAAGTGGAGAGCCAGTTAAATTTGTCATCCATGAGTTTGAGGGTAAGAACTCAGGCAGCCAGATGTATGATCTTAATTGCAACCCCTCAGAAGCCACACAGGCAAGATGCCCACATTCATGACAGTGTATTTTTAGCTTTATCAATACATGCCTCAACTGTGCAGATACACACAGCAGTCATAAATGTAAACACTGTAAGAGCAATGATATCCAATATAAAGTGGAAGTATAAAGTGTGTCATCCAATATAACTTTGCAGGACTGGCACTAAAGAAATGCCCTAACAAGCACCTTTTCCTTGTGTGCACGTTGTAAACAGAATAAGATATGTCTTATCTTTTTATTTCACTTGTATTGTAACTGTTCCCCTGTAGTGGTTTTGTAATTTGGAACCACTGAGCTAACTTTTGCTCCCTGTAAGATCTGTGCCAGTGTTTGTCTCCAGGTTGGGGAGGACATTGTTTTTGGTAATTAGCTCATAGTATACTGCATATAAACAATGAACACAGTCATTCAGTTAAAGGATGTAATTTTGTATGTTTATATCTATATGAAATGGTTGGAATATTGTATATTAATGTCCTATACTTATGTATTTATTTCTGCCTGCTTGCCTACCTGCCTGCCTGTCTGCCTGTCCGTCTGCCTGTCTGTCTGTCCAGGCACAGGTGGTGTAGCCATGGGCATGTACAATACTGACAAGTCCATCAGGGACTTTGCCCACAGCTCGTTCCAAATGGCTCTGTCCAAAAGCTGTCCTCTGTACCTCAGCACCAAGAACACCATCCTGAAGAAGTATGATGGTCGCTTTAAAGACATCTTCCAGGAGATCTATGAGAAGTACGGACTTTAAAATCCATGCAAACACCTGTAAAGTAGCTCTCACATGAACACTGTCTCAAAATCCATGCTTTTGTATAAGATGCAGATCACAACTTAGGGACTTTGTTCTATCTTCCTTTGTTCAGGGAATACCGTACTCAGTTTGAGGCAAAAGGCATCTGGTATGAGCACCGTCTGATAGATGACATGGTGGCCCAGGCCATGAAATCTGAGGGAGGCTTCATCTGGGCCTGCAAGAACTACGATGGAGATGTACAGTCGGACTCAGTGGCTCAAGGTAGGCTGAGACAATACATCTACATCAGAGGTTTTGTGAAGAACTATGTAGAATAACTTGCAAAATTTCAATTCCTGATCTTGTTATGTTTTTCTCTTGCTTATGTGGCTTTGTGTGACTATTTTCCAGGCTATGGCTCCCTGGGTATGATGACCAGTGTGCTGGTCTGTCCTGATGGCCGCACAGTGGAGTCTGAGGCTGCTCATGGCACAGTGACTCGCCACTACAGACAACACCAGCAGGGCAAGGAGACTTCCACCAATCCTATAGGTAAAAACAAGACAATGCATGAACTTGAGCATTTTTGCTACCATCCACACATAGCCCCTTAACAACAAACATCATGTATAATACACTGTATATGAATTAACAAACTGAATCCTGTCCTCACGCTTGGTGTGTGTGTGTGCTACAGCCTCCATCTTTGCATGGACACGAGGTCTGCTCCACAGAGCGAAGCTGGACAACAACGCTGATCTGCGAGTCTTCTCTGAGGCGCTGGAAGCTGTTTGCATTGAGACCATTGAGGCTGGTTTCATGACCAAGGATTTGGCTATCTGTATCAAAGGCCTATCAAAGTTGGTGTCTTAATTATCTAACACTCGGTTTAAATTTCTGAGTAAGATGCCATAGTGTCTCTCCTGTAGAATGAGAGCTGATGTATATTTTACTGTGGGATTTTAGCCATTGTCATACTACCATCTAAAATTGAGCAGTGCGTGGCATACAACGTTAGTGGTGTGGTATACAGTGCTGATGAGACAAATATGAATCCATCTGTAAACCTGTTTACTGTTTTCTTACCATGAATACAAAGCTGAAACACAAAGAGTCCACACTAACCAATCAAAGCTCTGCACTGTGGCTGTCACAGTTTCACTCACAATCAGGTCTTTTCACTTAAGGTTGCAAGAGGCAATGAGTTGGTGATAACAATCTGATAACCCTTCCTTTGTCCTCACAATGGGCTCTCAATGATGTCCAACACAAAAAGTATTTTTTTTTCACATGCACACTAATCTGCTTACACTTGATTAAAAATGCTGTAGTCTGCATGCCAGTCCAGTAGGTATGTGGTGTAACTTTTCAATATGACAGCAGAATAAAGCCACATGCATGTGTACGAACCACGACGAGACTGCACAAAAAGATCAAGACAGATGCATGCTTGAAAACAGATCATGTCTGGAATGACATTTTGCTCGAGGACTATCAATCACACTGAAAAGTTTTATGCAAAAATTATTTTGTAAAGACAATTAGCGCTCGCACTGCAAAATACCTCCAAAGTAAAGTACACTCAACCTGCTCTCTTTATCTCTGTCTGCAGTGTGACACGTGCTGACTACCTGAACACCTTTGAGTTCCTGGACAAGCTGGCAGAGAACCTGAAGATGAAGCTTGCCAGCCAGCCCAAACTGTGAGCTCACCTCCTAACCTCAGCAGCTGAACACAGATACACACACATGCTCATGCACACAGAGAAATCTATACGGCTGCTGGAACACTGGAGCGTGGAGAAGTTTACTTACCAGGACTCCAGACCGACATCTATGGACTGAAACAAGTAATTCACTATAAAGGTCCAATCAAACAAGGTGCCTTGTCCAGAACGAATGGGAATGAAGACCTCTGATCAGTGTAAAACATCAACCCTGTTAGAATGCATCACTTCACTTACAGGCAGCCATACTTGTGACAGTGGGGAAATGACCAGATTGCTCAGTGACCTTGTTTACTCTAATTGCACTAGGTCCCCTAAAGTAAGTGTGGTGTGTGTGTGTTGTCAGTATATGTTGATGTGTACCTGACAGGAGACAGAATCTGTTTGAGGGAGCCCTCCGACCCTCGCTGCCTTACTCGTTTTGTGTCAAAGTTGTAAGCTGATTCTGGTCATCTCCTCTGTCCTGTAATGTTTTTACAATATGTGAAGCCACATTCTATGTTTTAGTGCCATAGTGGCAGTTAAAATTCACAGCAGCGCCACATATAACTTGTATTTCACTAATGAAACTTAACCAGCATCGTCATGTTGTGGCTGTGCGTACCATAACATTCTCTGTTGAGAAGCACGAAACACATTAAATATGGAAAGGCATTATCATTTTTAGCTTTCAGACAAGGGTTCTAATTCTAACTGCACATCTGTGAACATGTTATAAAACTACAATATATTTCTTTTAGACTTTGTACTTTTATGAACTTTACTTGTCACCATTGTTTAAAGGTGCTGTGTAACATTTTAACATCGATTGCGGTTCAATTCAATTCATAACTTTGTGTGGCTGAAAATTATGGTTAAATCAGCTTAAACTCATTTGACTGAATCTTAACTAATGGGTCACATTATAAAGCACAGTGTGTTTATAATGTGACCCCTGGGTCTCACAGGGGGGGTTCCTGCTTTTCATCCAGGCATCAAGAGTCCAGTATGAGAACAGTACTTTTATCTTGCAGTCAACATTCATTGCCATACACTCTTTTACTTCCATAGCACAGTTAGAACAAGACTTGTATATACAGTGCGCAGTGATAATTTGACAACTATATAGAAATTGTTCTGTAACTGGTTCATATAACTACATTCAGCATCGTAAGAGGTGTATTTATTTGTCCTGCCTTTATGTGTGTGTATTAACATCCTGTATGTCAGTTGTGCTTGTCCTGCCAAAAACTCATCAAAATGTTAGTCTCTTGGTCTGTAATGAACATTAAGCTGCTTAAGTTTCCGTATGATTACTCAAAATAAATGAGTTTTTAAAAAAAAGACACACACCCAAAGTGTCATTCTTTGACCAGGACTGGTTTAACTTGATACCTTGAGTTTTTGTTGCACAGTTGAAAATTAAACTCAGCAGTTTATTGGTAATTGTGTGTTTATGTCTTGTGGGACTAAAACTAGCAATTAATTTGCTGTTTTTTCTCAGCAGGTAACTTTTCATCTATATCATGGCTATAAACTGAAAAAATGACAAAACTCAAGACAATTTTTTCCTGTCTTTTGTTAAATGAACAACTTAAAACCATGACATGTAATTACAATAATATAAAATAGAAAAGTAACACATCAATACATACAAGGGTTCGGAAACCCAAAAATTGGGTGGTTAATCAAAGATTCACTGACTTCACTGATTAATCATTTCAACTTTCGTCTTATAAAATAAGTCTGCACTTCATCATGATCAGTCTGTATGTACATCCTTTTCTCTGCTCTCTAAATATAAGATTAATCAGTGCAGTATGAGTATAAAACTGGACTGGAACCTGCTGTCATTCATATTCAGTGCAAATTCTATATTACATTATGTGTTGATATAATAGTAAATACACTAAATACAAGAACATGAAATCCTGTTGTCTGATGCCTTATCATAGATTTGGTTTAAGCACCAATGTTAATCTTAATGCTGGGACAATGCTTATTAATGAACATTTGTATAACCAGAGACTAATTGAAGTCTGTAGTCCCTTGGCAGGTTGGTGTGACACGAATAAAACTTCAAACACAGCGTACAGTATACAACACTGTACTCATATGTAATAGGTATAGTAACAGCAGTACAGTAAGTGAACATAGAGTATGATAACAAGTGATGTTGCACAAGTCAAATCAAGCTAAAGAGAAACTGTTCAAGTGTTGAAATGTTGGCAGAGGAGGATCATAGCTTGATATTTTAAAGTGCAAATGCCACAGAAGATCCAAAATCATGTCAGTGTCTTTTTACAACATAAACATATGTGATTTCGATGCATTCCCACACCAGATATTCTGTAAAGACATTTACATTTGTTATGAAAATTGAAACCTACTTTGTATGCACTTGAGTGCTGCAGGTGAGTTGAGAAATCTCACAGCCTGAGTTGAAGCTGCTTCTGTAACACTCATGAGAAGGCAGGAAAGCGCTGAAATGAGTTTTCACATGCTGACATGGACTATATGGAATATTGTCATTTTGAGGTGGTGGTAATACAGGGATATGAAGTATACAACATATCAGTTGAAAAAAATTTAGGCCTTTATTAAGTATTATCCAGTTTGATTTGGCTCTGTAGTGCTTTGTCTTGAGGGAAACTGTACATGCGGTGAAAAAAATTACAGACTGGGCCTTTAATAAAACGCCGTTCCTCTGTGATTCCAGCAGAGGGCGGTATTGCATTAACCCTCCCTCTCTGCTGTATCAGGGAGACACCTGAGAAATGTCATGCTTGTCCTTGATTATCCATGTACAAGAAAACTGCGCTAAGAACACAGCGACAAGAGGACTGCACAGCCCAGCCTGTTCCAGACACTAAGCTTGTCATTGAAAATGGAAGACAAAAGAAACGAGCTGAACCCCAGCAGAAACCCTGCCTACCTCAGAGATGGTACTTCAGGTGGATCTGAAAATGACCGAAAAGCTTATAGTCCCGACACAGACGCACCTGACCGCGGGAACCCTCAGGCAGCAAACAGGCAGCCACGATAGTAAGTAACCACTAACGTATGTTTTCCTAAAACAGCATAATCACAAGTCTGACTGAGCTTTTATTTTGATATCACTTTAGCAGACATGTCGCGTGTTCTATTTGTAAAAAAAACACAGAAAACAGAAATAACAAACTTTTTAAAGTCAGTGAATTTACCTTGTTGGCCTAAGATTTCTTTTGGAAAACAAATGTTCGCTCGGCTCGCAGCTGCTCTTCTCACTTTCACTTTCGTTTCAAGTGATTCGAAAGAGAAACGGTGGCGCTGTAATGGAAATAGCTTGTGTCTTGATGGGCTGCAAACTTATCTTACATACATTTTTATTAAAGAATTAGAATCCTAAATAGTAACAAAGTGCACTCATAGAAAAGGGATTTGTGTTAGCTATGCTTTTGCTTTGTGTTATAGTAGAATAAATTTAAGAAAATACATGAATTATTTTCACGTTTAGGCTGTAGGAGAAACAGCATACACTAGAAACAAAAATAAAAGAATCCGAGGTAACTCAATGTGTTTTTTGTGGTTTTGTTTTGTTTTGATATTTTTTGGTGCAGTACTCAATAAGTGATGTTAAACAACGGCAGGAGTTTTCTGACTCCTGACTCACTTGAAGGCAACATCATACTGTTGTTGTTGTTGATTTACCAGTGTAGCTGGAGGAGGTTCAGCTTTGTGGAGTGATTGGTAGTTTACTGTAGGTTAACTTTGTGTCACATTTTATAAAATTATATGACTTTTTTAATTTCGTTTTTATTTTATGTCAACTCACGTCATATACATGTTGCCATAGTGCATATGTGACAAGTAAATGTATTTTCCTCTGAAATATAAGAAGTGGAAGCAAAATGTACTATAAAATGGAAGTGCAGGTGTAGTACAATATGCCAAAGTTTTTTGGGTAAGTATCACTTTCATTATTCACTCTAAAATCAAAAGAAAAGTACCTAACCTATTCCTATATTGTTTTATCTTATGGGATCTCAA
The DNA here is from genome assembly GCA_029783725.1 of Acanthurus tractus. Classification (NCBI taxonomy): domain Eukaryota; kingdom Metazoa; phylum Chordata; class Actinopteri; order Acanthuriformes; family Acanthuridae; genus Acanthurus; species Acanthurus tractus. Next base: position 2,601,784 of record JAQNCA010000005.1, on the reverse strand, counting down.
GCCTGAGTGGGTAAAGCATTATCTTTATTTATGGGTCTTAACCCAGATAACAATCATGCTGTCTGGAATGAAGAAGATGCCCCTTTTGTAAACACCATCGCACAGACACCAAAGGTTTTGCATTAACTAGAGGTTTTATTTTATGTAGTTTTGGCATTGATATCCTTAATCTACATTTTTTTATGCTTTTTATTGCAGCATTAAGACATTTTTACAAACAAAACTGGTACAAACTCTGCATAAAATAGAATCATGGTCATATAAAGCATTTAGTTCCAACTTCTGGCAGTAGTGATACTCAGTGATGCTGAAACATTTAAGTTCGTACTCAAACTGTACTGAGGTTTTCCAGGATCCACAGCCCATTTCATCACTAATAAGCTCTCTTGGTCTCTGCCTGTGACAGCTCCGATGGATTTACCATGATCCCACCAAATGAATCTCGGCGAAGCAAGATGAAAATGAGTAGGCTCACACATGATTTTTCACTCACCTATCTATTTTTCACTCTGTCCTCCGTACACCTTAGACTCTTTCTGCCGTGTAATAAAGAAATATTTTTACTCTAGTGGCTCAGAGAGAAGAGGAGGACCTTCAGAGATGGAAAGAGGCAAACAGAACCACTGTTGTGCAGCTGAACCCACAGAAGCTGGGTAACCAACACACAGAACATCTGATCACAGTCGTCTCCAGTGCAAATCCTCTCCAACTCTGTATTTAACATTATTCCTACATTGTTATGCTCATGCTTGCTTGCTTATTTGCTGATATGTTAAGATCTGTTTTTCAATGCATTTAGGTGGGGATGTGACCTTGACTGAAGCCAGGCAGAAGCAGTTTACAGACTTACGTACCTCTAAACTGCAGAAAAAGGTACCTAATCACACTTTTACCATAGCAGCTGTATGTGTATCCTTTCTACTGAACATGTGCCTTTAAATACATTTTGACCTCTTTGTAGTGAAGTTTTAACATAAGATATCTTTTTATCAGTCATTCCTATGTGGTCTGGAAATGTTACAAGCCTACACTGTGTTTGAGATGTTTCAAAAAATGTTTCCCTTGTTACCTGGGGCTTTTTTATTCTGTGATGGCTGAACAGCAAGGAAAAATTTTATGTCATCTGTTGTTTTAAGCTGAGAAAGGAGGAGTTGGACAAGAGGAAGCGACAAGAAGAGGAAGAGAAGCACCAGAAGATGAAAGCCGAGAGTAGGGAAATGGTGAGACCAACAATTTGTGCTTTGACCTTTCAGCGAAAGCATTGTCAAGTGTGTTCAACTTGATTTAAAAATGCCCTCAAATTACTTGCCACCCATTTCTATCTATATTTCAATTATTAAAAAAAATTGTTTAGTGCCTTCTATCTCCCTTTAACACTTTTAATCTGATCCTGTATCAGTCAGTACAGTAATTTCCTTTTCCCCAGAGTGCTTCTTGACGAACTCAAGAATTCCATGTCAGGAATGCACTGCACTTTGCCATGGTGTGTATGTGTAGGTGGAAAGAGAAATAGCAGCTCCAACAATAAGAGCAAGAGAGAAGATGTTTTTCCACTGAAGAGTTGAGTCACCTTCATAAAATGTACCATGTCTTGTGGGTGCACTGCATTATGGTTTGTGAGATCAACACAAGATGTTCTATTCCAGGTTTTCAGTGATGGATATTTGCTTTTGCAATTTCTGAACGTTGCTGCAAGACTTCGGAAAAGACATCTGCCAACCAAAACAGTAGTAGCAAAAATGAAAATGACAAGGTGTTTTCTAAGAGTTTTATTTTGTATGACAGCTCTGCCTTAACATCTACCTTCACAAATTTTACAATGGTCATTTATTGTTGGCATCGTCAAAATGTGTCAACAAAATTTTATGTTATATTCCTCTGTCACAGCTAAGGGTGGTGTTTTACTGGGCCTTTTCATAATAAAACCTGCTTCTGATGTTGGTTTTTACCTATTTACATACATTTAATGCCAGAAGATTTGAATCAACTCTCACTGAACCTCACTTCACCTTTACATTGACTTGGTGCTAAAGCATGTAATTTAATTGACACAATGTTATATTTATCATAAAATGTTAGATGATAATAAAAAGATATTAGTACATAACTACAAATAAGTACGAATGTGTGCAGCCCCACTGAAACATGGCGCAGTGAGGCATCACCCTTATGGCACTTGTTTGTCTTCCCCCAGTGAGAAACAATATCATGTTTTGCCTCAAGATGTCAGTAGAGACAAGCATCCGCCTGAACTGCAGCAGGTCCATGTATCTCACAGCAAAGTTGCCCTTCATATTAGTGCCATGAGAACAACCTGATTAATGTTCTCATAGGTTTCCATAAACCAAAGACAGCTCCTCATTCTGTTCTAGGACATGTTCCACTTAACAATTGGCACTGCTCTAACAGTGGTTGATAGACTGCTACAATTATGTGAAAGGGCTATTAATGCTTAAGAACAAACAGTATTCCACAAAACTTTTCCTGTCATTCATGGCCTTCTTGAAGCCATAGGAATTTACTAGTCATCCAGCAAACAAGCAGATGCATGTTAAACAACCTCTTATTAGTCTATAGACGCTATCTAAAAATAGGCTGGTTAAAAACATGCCTCTGGGTCATGAGTGCATCCATCCAAACCACAAAAACTAAGTAGACTGCAGCTCATCCCTGCTTCTGCGCTCACCCAGCCTCTTGGTCTTGTAGAGTAGAAATATCCTGTTTTACAGTAAATACGTACTGTAACAGCCCTAGTGATTAAGCTGCACACGTCATGCAATTTAGAGACAAAGCTGCACGCCTCAACCAGAAGGAGAGGAGAGGACAGAGGACAGAAAAGTGTTTCATCTTTTTATAGGAAAATGGGATATATTGACCGATATATTTTGTATATTATGAATAAATTGTTAAAAAGAGTATGATGTTTATAATATCTTCAACATCAAAGTAATGTTTTTTAAGTCAGATTTGTGCAAGTAACACTGCAAGTGTTCTACAAATACGTCTGTAATTACAGTTAATCAGCATACTGCTTATATTCAATGCCAATAATTGTAGCTCATATGTATACACCCTGAATGTGTAACTGGCTGCCAAAATCTTTCTTTGGACTCATTTTTACTTTATTATGTTTAATGATCATTAAATTAATGTCATGCATGTTTGAAAAATCAAACTTATTTAATGGTTGCATGCCATGCATGGAGTTGCCTGCTGTGGGATGACTGTTGATGTTCTGAATTGTAGGCTGAACGCCTGAAGGAGAGGAGGCAACTGGAGGAGCAGAGGAGGAGGGAGAAGTTCAGACAGGATCAGCTCAGGTCAGCCCTGGATCAGGTTAACTTAGGTCTCATCAGTGTAACAGTGTGGTATTGTGTTGTTTGGGCTGTACTGTTGTGTTCTTTTTTCTCTGCAATGGATCTTAGTTATTGATGTAGCATCAGGTGACACAATCTGTAGCCCCTATAAAGAAGTGCCCAATGTCTGATCCTCTGCTTACCCATAATTGGTATTGAAGTTTTTTAGCAAGCTGCTTTTTCTGTTGCCAGAAAAACTAAAAGCAAAGCAGTTGTAAATATCAGGGGAAGCATAAAGCATTAAGACAGGCCACATGAAGTTCACCTCTGATTACCCCTATTTTTATTCAATCTTGTAAGCAGTTGTAATGCATGTTTTACTGCTTACGACCAAAAGGATTCCCTGGTAAGATATAATTAATAACATGAAGTTGAGAGTCTTCCAAAAAACAGAATAAACAAGACAAGGAGTCTACAGCCATGCAGCCGTGAGACTGATCTTAGGCACAATGAAGATAAATGCTAATGTTAGTGTACCAATATTTACATGTCATGGTTTATTTCTAACTGTGTTTACAAGCTTAGTTTAGAATGCTAGTTTGCTAACATTTGCTAATTAGCACTAAGAATAAACTACAGCTACAAGTGATGGGAATTTTACTGGGTTCTGTTATCTGTAAGTTATGAAAACAAAGTATGTGAAAAAATAAACCTTGATTGATGCTAAGTGCAATAAGGAAGAAGGATTTATTGTAAAATAGATTTTTGCTCAGTATAATACTGAATGTGTTTTGTTGTATTAAACCCATCCATGAAAAGCAGTTGTTAGCCACTGTTCAGCAACCTCAGACTGGCACCAGCTTTAAAACAGTGTCTTGGTCAAGGGCACTGACAGGAGAACTGACCTAATGTACATGTTTTTTAAAGTGGGGGGAAATTGGAGCACCCACACCCATGCAAACATGGGGATAACATGCAAGCTCCACAAGGAAAAAGCCTACAACAAGCTGAAATCGACTGCAGGAACTTAAGCTGTGAGGCAACACTGCTAACCACTAAACCACTAAGCTGCCCAGGTTATTCAAGCCAGGCATAATCAGAATTATTACAATTTAAACATGAATATATGTACCAAATTTCATTGCAACCCTGAGACATTTTATTCAAAACCACTCAATCTGGAGGTGATACCCAAGGAGAAGCTGGGAACAATCAAAGTTTGTAGGGTGACTGACATTTACCCAAAATGTACTGAATTTAACAAAACTTTGGCCGGTATTGTGGAGTACTTGAGCCCTTTTTAGAGATTTGGAAAGATTCCAGTGCCATAACCTTTTCACATCCACATTTTTGGGGGTAATTTTAACCAATTGGGAATAAGCATTGGGAAAAATCTTATAACAGACGAACTGTAACGGTGCGTTCACACCGGACGCGACGCGAATTTTTCGCGCGTCGAGATTACATACAAAGTCAATGTAAACACGCGAA
>JAQNCA010000005.1:2568909-2585566 GCA_029783725.1 Acanthurus tractus | reverse complement strand
TTAAATTCACAATTGTTTTAAATTTATAAAATAATTTATCTAAAAAAAAAAAAAACCCCCCCCCCCCCCCCCCAAAAAAAAAAAAACAAAACAAAACAAAACAAAACAAAACAAAACTTGTAAAGTTGTTGTTGTGGGCTAAAAAATGCCAGAAGTAATGAATTAAAAGTCCCTGAAATGCTTAGTAGAGCTGAGGGGAATGACAGAGTCTATTTTTAATTCTTTGAGAGTTTGTTACTACTCATGGCACCTTAACATTACACACATTTGAATCACTACTGAAACAAAGTAAAAGAAAAACAAATTGAAACAAATTGTTTATGTGCTTAGCTTATATCAGTAACTAACTTTCAGAGCATGAGACCATCAATTTATTTTCAGTAGAAGCTCACTTTACTAAAGATCTATTTTTCCTTTAATGATAAAATGTGGAGCTAAACTGAGAAATGAGCTTTACTGGGAAACAAAATAGCACTTTGATATGGCATTATACATATGGTATAATTCTTTTTGCACAGATTCAGGGGAAGGTGGGAAACTGGCAGAGGAAGTGTCTTGCATAGGGAAGGTTTGGTCCAGCAAGAGGGGGAAGACAGAGACAGGTGCAGAAGACAGAATCTTTACTCGAACTTGAAAGTAGGGAGACCTTTGACTGCAACACACCCAAACTGCACAAAACTAACATATGTTTGACACACATGTAAATCACTGACACACCTGTAGGTCAACACATAAAACATCCACACACCTCCCACCAGAATGAGGGATACCGATCCTTTCCTGTCTGGTTACCAGTGTTGGTATTCTGTTATTCTTGAGCAGAGATTAATCAGAGAACACAGTGTACAGGAAGAGCTGCCTTTTCACTCCCATGCTAATACCCTCTTTGCAGGTCTTCCGTTTCCTCCTGATAGCCACTATGTGTTTGTACTTGTGTGTGTGCATATGTCTGTGTGTGATAAATGGACTCCAGTGAGATCAAATAAAACTATTTATTTGAATAAACTCAAAGGCTTGAACTTGCATTCATTACCCACAAACGCTGCTGCCAGGCCCCACAGCTGTGAAAACCATTACAGCTGAGCTTCTCCCAGTGTTCCTGAGGGCTAAGATAAACATTTAAGCCTGTTGAAAAAATTAGTTTGAGGTCTGATGTATTAGAATCTCACTGAGCAGCATTGAAAGCAACCTTAAGTGTTTTTTATACTACTTGTTGTACCTTCTCCTTAGGCAACTGTTGCTGGACCACCCAACAATTGTTTCTGAGGATGGGTTGTCCCCATGAGGATGACCATTACCTCATCTTAGAGCTACACACCACACACACACACACACACACACACACGTATGGATGCAGAGGCCTACAAACAGTTGTGAGTTGGGGGATTCCCAGAGGGTGGTTCACAGTCAGAATGAGGTCATCTCATGCTGGTGTGCTGCAGACACACACACGCACAAAAATTTCTGGATGAAAAATAACAACAATAATGAAATATGTGCACTGCAAATTAATCCCAACTGTCACACACAGACATGAATTTCTGGAGATTATTAAATATTGGTTTGAAAAGCATAAAGCATCTTGATATGTCGGAAATCACCCCTATTTGTATGTTTTTATAGCTGCAGAGATTGGTTATTTGAAAGGCTTTTTTATGTCAAATAACAATGTGAGCTCATGCCTGACCAGCAATGTGAAAGTTTGAAGTTGAATATTCTCTTTCTTTCAGCCATACAAGTTTTATACGCAAGACAAGGAAGGTGGACATGCATTTTGCAGCAAAACTATGGTGACTGCTACATCCAAGCTTGAAATTGGGCTTATGTGTTTCTGATCAAATACCAGGTAGTGTATAAACATAGATACTAAGATAAATAAGATCAAGTAGATTATTAAAGGAATAGTTCACCCAAAATTGAAATTTCACTTGTTTTCTACTCACCTCAATGTACAATTTCTTATCCACATAGCTCTTCTGTAGTTTCATTAAGAGAAAGAAGAAATAAAAAAATCCACCAAAAGCCAAGACAATAGAACCAAACAGCTACCATGTGCTTGTATGTAAAAAGACAACAGAAGAGAAACATTTCATGTCTCCATACTGCTTGTGTAGTGTCATACTGCTTGTGTGGAAGACTCAGCAGTCCAATTTGACTTGAAACAGCAATGTTAACACCATGTTTTTAGCCAAAAATCCACTGTAGCCTCCCAGACAGGAGCTTTGTTCATCCCGGCATGCAGTAGTAGTTCAAAAGCTTTTGCAAGACACGAGGTAGCGAGCACGTGACACAGCTGCCTTCCACAAAGACTGTGTTGCGTAGGCTGCTAATTACAAACAATTACAAATTGCAAACAAAAGTGAAGGTTATTTAAATATTGTGTTCAGCAAGCATAATTTTTCCAAAACAAAACCACTACAATTATGGGTTTTATTTTTAGCTAAAAAATTATTGAAAAAAAATTCACACAGTCACATAACTTTGGCATCATCAGCACTAATATTCCTTTTACACTTTACTTTGCACACATTAGAATTTAATGAGTTTAAAGGTTTTAAACTAGAATAGTTTGTGAGCGTCAAAGTATAAGCCCAACAGAGTTGTTAAGGCAGATAAGCAAGATGAGTTAGATGAGTTAGTATGCTCAGCATTATCTTTTTTACAGCCCCAACAACCTTAAATATGTCTCACAACCTCTGTCGTCTTCTTTATCTGCATGTTAGCAGCCTCCCTTTAACTCATAACTCTGGAGTGAGGCATTTTCTGATGTACTGACCACTAGGGGTGTAATGTTTCATCGATCTATATCATAATTTTTTTCTTGTAATTATGAGATCCTGATCTCATAATTATGAGATTAGGTGTCTAATTTTTTTTAATCCAGTGAATGCAATGTGCTTCCGTACTAAAGAAACATGGTATTGACCTTTGTGCTAGTGTTAGCATTGCTGTAGATCCCGCTGCCTGCTCAACACCTCTGATCAACTTCTTTCCACAAAAATGTGCGTATATTAGTTATGTTCATAAAGGTAATTGGTGACCCTCAATGTTAACTGATGACATGAAAAATATGGCACTTTACAGTGAAATACAGTGCAGGTCTTTTTTCTTTTTGTTAAAAAGAATGATTTTCATTTAACTGTCTGAAACATTTCAGCAATAAATTTGTCAAAACATTAAAATTGCTTTCTATTTTTATCTTTAGGTGAAATGTAACTGTGTTAAATCTGTACATAATATCGTCATTGATCTAAGGCCCCTGAATCAAATCAAATCGAAATTGAATTGTGGCAGAGTTTGATATCTGCAAATATTATATTGTTGTCCAAAAAATCTATATTGTATCGTATCGTATCGTCATGAAACCAGTGATTTACATCCCTACTGACTACCTTAAGAAATGTACAAGTGTCTTCAGCCTGTGTTAACTGCAGACCTTGTTGTAGACATCTGAGGTTACAAAAAAGGTTAACTTAAAACACAGTGACATTCCAACTTTTCCAGCCCTCAGGTCATGCCGCTGGCATAAATAAATTCTAGAACATAAGTGGGGAATCTCTGGCAACTGGCCAGTATACAGCCCACAAGATTGTTTGTTCCCATCTGCCGGCCAATTCAGAGCTACTAAAACATCTTTAGACAGCATGTACTTTTTTCTAGTGAGAAAGAGAATTACATAACCTATTAAACAGTGGTAAATATGTCCTTAAGGGTGGTCCCTGAAGAAGCTGTTTGGCTTAGTGTTATCAATGATTTCACATGTAATGGGTTTTATAGATAAGTGTTATCACACATGGTTTCTATATGTGGATGATTCTGCATTATAGTTGTCTCAAATAGATCAATGTGAAGTTTAAAAAGTACTAAGTGCAAAATTACATCATGTCCATAGATGATTTTCTGGCAAAAAGCTGTCATTTCATTTGAGTAAAATTGAGGCCAAACTCTTCAAATTTAAATGTAAAGGTCAACAAGGCTCTTAGTGGGAGACACCGATGTCTCTTAGACAAGTACATTGTCAACTAACCTTTTTATTTATATACTGCCAAATCACAACATACGTTGTCTCAGGACATTTAACATACAAAATAGGTCTAGACTACACTCTACAATGAAATCAGGCATTTTTCATCATCTTTAAGTTGATAGTTTATTTTCTCCAGCAGATGAGTCCTCTCCAATTCAGACTGTTTTCCACCAGCCCTAGTTGGACTCAGGCAGACTACAACTCCTTTTCAAAATTATGAGGCAAGTTCATTATGATGAGAGAGCAGCATAATTGGTACAGATTTGAAGATTCACATGAAGCACTTTTCGCTGCTCGATTGGTCGCACTGTTCCAGTTTAACCCCTTAACATTTAACTTTTTGGCCAATTTGAGATCGATGATAGAAAAGGTCTTAAATGAAACCATTTGGTCAAAACCACATAAATGCATTAGTGAATTTGTCAATGAATAGTCAAACAAAAGACAAAAAAACAAAACAACAAAGATGTCAAGCATGTCAAAAAAAGGGCAAAAATGTAACGTTTAAATCTTAATAAGTAGTACTCTGTCAACGGATCACTGGCAATCCGATGAATGTAGAGAGGCCCACAGCACACAAATCTCCGAATTCAACTTTGAAACTAAGCAGCACTTACCAAATGTGAATCAGGATTCTGTTAGTGTAGTACCTTTTCTTAAAAAATATTCTGATCACATCCCAAAGCAGCATGAGATAATGGACATTTGGTTCATTTCATTGTAAATCGGCTGCAGAAATGTTTACAGAGAGGTAATGTATTACTCAGGTTATGTTTAGTCACGTTCGCTGAGTTTTTTCCTCATCCTCTGACTGGTGTTATCCACCAAAGCCAGGAACAGGGTACATTTGACATACTGTAAGAACACAATAAAATATCTAACAAAAATACAGTCATTTTTAGACATTGTAATATGGAAATGGGACACAATGTAAGTTTAAAACTTTTTAAAATTTTAATTAAAAGAAAAAAAAACATATTTAATGCCTTGTATGTTGACAGTTTGCCCCCAGTAATTTGAAAAAAAGAACCTGGTTGCCTCACTTGTAACAGAGGAGATTTGTACAGTGTGATGACAGGCAGTAGGAGGACTTGAGCATCGTGTTGTCAGACATACAGATGAGACTGTCAGATTTCAGATTTCTGTGCCAAGGTTTTATACCAACATCTCAAACTTGTGCCACAGCCACAGTATAATACAATTTCATTTTTGGTGCTCACTGAATGTAAAAAAAGAAGAAAGACATTTAAAAATATCAGCAGCAATGTGTCTTCTCAGAAACAATGTCTTGGTTAAACTGGGTAATCCACAGACCTCACTGGGCAGCTTGCATTGGGACTATTTCTTCAGTAAAAAGTAGTTCCAATGATAACTGTTCATTGTGAGGTCTGTGGATTATCCAGGGCAGCCGAGACATTCTTTCTAGAAATAGATGTTCCTGTTAAGTTTTTCAATTGTAAATTTTCAACACTTTGTATACCCAAGCAGAATTCCAGTCACATCCATTGTATTGGGGGTGCTGACAGAAATCTCACTGAAGGATATTTCAAAACTTCAGCACATAAAACCAAAACTATCTGCATGGTTATGCAAGGACAAGAAGTGTAAGTCTTCATTCAGCTGTGAAACCATCAGCTACAGAAACTGTTAACTTTTTTTTTTTTTGTGATTCAAGCATTCAGAGCCTTTAAGTTATTTCCAGTGTGTGAAGACTTCAGATTGTAGTTGGCTGACTTACACTTGGCATTATACAACATAAGACAGTTTCCGAATCCAGCAGTCTTTCAATGTGCTGTCTAGATGTATTTTATGTTTTAATAACACCCTGCCCTCTCGCGTTAGACTTTACATATGGGGCGTAGTGAGGTGATGTCTGTACCAACGTTCATAAAACATTTCCTTGCCGAGGAATCTGAGATATATTTCAGAACACCAGTAGACCTCAAACTGAACTGAGAAATGTGCGCCAGTCCTTGACCTCAATCATGTGGAGTAATTATCTAAAAATGCTTAAATACACACACAAACACACACACACACACACACACACACACCCAAAGACACAAACACACACGCGCACACACTTAAATGATGTATACAAGAATTTGATCATGCAGTGAGCATTCACAGACACCCTTGCTTTTACTTTGTTTCCCTCCTTTTTCACACACACACGCACACTCACAGGCACGCACACACACACACACGCACATGCACACACACACACACACATACACCATATGCACTCACAAACAATGTGGAACCACAACTGAGTCACTTTGCTTCCTGAGGGGAAATTGGCTCCACAAGGAGGGCAGTGAAGGCAGTCCTCGCTGACAGCAGTACTTTACACACACATGTCCTGAACGCTCCCACACGCTTTGCTCACACTCATCTGCTGGCATGCATTTTACACACTCACTGCCCCTCAAGGAGAAAAGCATTTTAAAAAATCATAAATCATCAGCAGTATGTAAGATTAATAAGATATATATATATAAAAAAAACATTAACTACAAACAACTGCGAAGAAAAAAAGAGGAGAGGATAATGTTTGGAACACAGAGACAGGCAAAGACAGACAGACAGAGACAGACAGACAGAGACAGATTCTCATGCAAAGATATGCAGTTTTTGGATCCTCATCTTCACCAGTTTCCTGTGTGGTCCACAATTTGAGTCTAGTGTTACACCGGCCTTGTTTCATTCAGTATCTCCAGACAAAGCCGGGGTCAGAGCACAGATATTACTCTGTACTGATGATTTATGGGCTAATTCATAACTTTGTGACATCCAAGGAAACGCAGAGCAGAAGGATTGATAATTTACACTGTTTTAGCTGATTCTCCTGGGTTTTGGATACAGATCTTACCCTGTCTTGATCCAAGTCCATGACACTTCTAATCCATAAGAAATAAAATGTGCCAAAAGGAAATGAAACAAGATCCTTTGCCCTAATTGCAATGTAACTGAAGCCATAGAAATAACAGTCAAAGTTACCAAAGAACAAGCAGATTGCAGCTGTGTGTTGATTCAGAGAGCCTGCGACAGAGGAGTCTGTCTGTCAGCTGGTGTTCTCTGATCGTCAATGCTCTGACCTCAGTCTGATCTGTATATCCATTTAGTTGTAATGAACATGACTCATCGTGTTTATACTGTAATGGCAGAGTCCAGGTTACAAGTTCAGCTGCTTAAAAGATGCAGATACCAGGGTGAAGCTGAGGTGAAAGGCTGCTGGGTTCAGAGTCAGCACCGGAATGACTTCTACACAAATATGTACACACACAGACATGCTACGACAAAGCTTTAAACTCGCACACACACTCACTCACCCATGCACGCACACACACACACACACACACACACACACACATGCACTCACACACACACACAGGTCAAAATGTTCTGCTGATATTGGAGTAACACGTGTTCTGGTAATTTACCCCTCACGCAGAAAGCCAAAATAACAGTTTTCCAGCTTAGCAACTGTCAACAATGTGACCAAAGGCAATGTCATCATCGGATTGGTTCTAAATTTCCTCCGCCCACAGAATGGTTTGCCTGGTGCCCCATTTCCATTTCATTGCTTATACTTAGGCACAAACAAACACACTCTAACACACATGCAGTGGGATGAAAATGACAGAAACCGCTAATCATTTCAGGGCCACTGTATCGATTCCCACTCAACTGCACCAAGAGAGACAGAGCAAATAAAAAGAGAGAGTTGCTCATGTTTGGTACTTTTCAGTTCCTATTGTAAGACACAGACCCCAGACCCAAACGTTTAAGCGTATTCACCTTTTACGCATGTTGTTTCCGCAGCTATGTCATCAGTCTGCTGAGACGGGTGTTAATCTGTGTTGTGGCTGACTTTAGATGTTATTCTGAGTGGAGGTTTGGGAATTGAGAGAGAGAGAGAGAGGGAGATAGACAGAGAACAAGATGACAAAATTTGCAAACTGCCAGTGGATGCAGACCTACAGTGGAGTGTGGCTGGTTAGTGCAGCGTACAGTATGTGGTCCAGTGGGAGTTGACTGGGAGTATAATTAGAGGCTTGTTTCAAGTGGAACAGACCTTACAGTAACAAGGCTTTGACGGTGACAGATTGATGGCTTGTAATGGGAGGTTAGTACAGCACTGGAGGTCCTCCTCATGAATGGATAGAAATTTTACCTACTGTACTGCAGCATGGTAATGTACACGAGTTGTCCCTGAGTCTGGGAAAGAACTTTGGGAAAATCCCACGGGGCTACAAATGTGCACATGAAGCATACAGCTGGTTATTGCACTGACACATTGTATATTTATAGAGATGACAGAACTCACCATTTGTTAGTCCAAATTATATAATGCAACTTAAAAATGAATAGAAAACCTAAGTAACAAGTTCAATTAAAACAGATGCAAATGATGAATGGCCATTCCCTCATCTACTGTGTTGAAATAAAACAAATTTCTCCCTTGGTAACAGTGATGTGGCAGTGGCACAGTAGAAACATTCCATATCAAGCTAGGCATTATGGGGACTTAATGGAACACGAAAAACCTCTGTGGAGAAAACAAGTTGCCCAGTTTCTGTGGTCAAACAGAAATGATTTAGAAAGATTTAGACCTGCACAAATACTCTTGTACAGAAGCCTGATAACATTTCCAAACATCTCAACTGCTCACATTGAAATCAAAATGATTTGCGAGTTTTTAGCAGTGCATAAAAAGCTTGATTCAGGAGCAACAGAAAGAAAAAGCACAAACAACTTACAGTACAATGAACCCAAAAACATGGGTCAGCTCCTTTCACTAAAAACATTCCCTGAAACAAACTCAGTGACTTAATATAGCCGTTCCCTTCGGACCCTGCCCTGACCCAAGCTTGACCATGCCCTGACCAAACCTGTGGTCGCTTGCTGTCTCACTAGGATCCTCACTGATGACTCTGAACTCTCAGCAATGCTTTGGCTCAGTGGACCCACTTTATCAAGTCAGGAGATTGCAGAACAAAATACACACACACACACACACGTACAGAAATACCCAAACAGACAAATACACACACATTTACACACTATAATGCTTTCTCAGCATACTGTAGCAAGCTGCATTTGCGCAAGGGTCCATTCAAAGCAATTATGGTCTTCCTACTAAAACAGGTCTCTTAAGACTTTGTCTGTCCAACTGCTCTGCACAAAGAGCTTTATTTCACTCAACCCATCTGAAACAATAAATCATGGATGTTACCCCGTTATTGTGATGTATATTCTCTTGTGGTCACATCTTACCATACCAGATTGGATACATTATGCAAATACTTTCTGTCGAGAATGTTGATGAGCTTTGAGATTGTGTTCAACTCCCCTCGGTGCTTTATTGTGTGTAGGCTGTGGTTATTGTCTTTCTAAATCAGATATTTGGAGCGACAGACTGCTGTCCCTGTGTGTAATGCCATGTTTGTTTGACTGTGTGTGTGAGCACACGTGTGTCTGAGAAAAAAAGGAAGATACTTATACAGATGTGAGTGTGTTTGGGTGCAGAGAATCTTCCATTCTCTTTCAAACTGAATCTTGCCTGGTGAGCAGTTATGGGTCACCAAACCAATTGCATCAGGTTTTGGGAGTTGACTTTGAAATATTTTCACTTTTGTAAGTGAAGGTATAGGTATGTTTTTTTTTTTTTCTGGGTGTTCAGAATATAAAAATAGTCTAAATGTTCTAAAATACTCTTGTAATGTGCTGTAGAGATCATCTTCACAAGCTCTGAAGAAGGCTCATAATGTTTTGTATCTATCAACATAACATTGCAGAGTCTGACCTTTATGGTCCGCTTTGAAAATTCCTACAAGTCTAAGAATAATGGATTTGAAATAATAAGTTGCCCTTAAAAAATAAACATTTCACTTGTCCTGTAATAGTAACAAAAGTAATATTTTCTATATTTGCCAGCACACCCAGTTTATTTGTTTGCACAGAAAGTTCCTTTAGTTTGTAGCTGTTTATCAAGCAAGTTGAGTTAAATTTTGTATAAATATTTAGCTACACAAGGACACAGGGAAAACCCTTTGGAAGTCCCTTTGTGAACTGCTTACACAGTGTTTAGAACAAGCCTTTGGCTGCTTTTTCAGTTGAGGGATAACTTTTATTTACACATAGTGAGAGCCAGAGGACAATCACTGATTGATAATCCCTTTTATATTACTGTCTGAAACTTTATTCTGACAAAATATTTTTAATTCTGTCCACTTGTGTTAATTTTAATAAATTTTGAATTAATTGCATTAAATGTCCAGGATTCAGATCTTGGTTAATTTTGTGTGCTGATAAGAGAACATTGTTTACTGTGCTGTAAAAAACAAAACTAAGAGAGCTGTTTATAAAAATGGAAACTAAGCAGGTCACAGGAACTCAAAGTTACAACACCTATTATGTAAGTAAATAATTGTACAATTAATAATACAATAAATTATTGTAAACTAAATAACTTGAGGAATTAACATACTTATGTCTTTGAGTGCTGCAATAGAACATATGAGAGATGTAATTCATTAAATGTTTAACATGACTTCTATTTGAGCTTATAGTTAATGCTTGACATGATTATGGCTCGCATTAACAGGGCTCTTCAACTGCTTTGTCACAAATATATGGCAAAATGATCTTAAAGCATGCATACTAAGGGGGAAAACAAGGGAAGTGGAAGAATATAGTGTGAATGAGAGCCTCAACACTATTGCAGCTTTTGAAAGAAATTGCCCCAAAACACTGCGAAACCTACTTAAGGTGGGGCCCCTGACTTTCAGAAACATTAATTAAGAGAATCATATAAACACTGTGCCATTTAATGTGATTGTGATACATCAAAAATATTGAGGTGCTGTATAGGCCTCACATTGAAAAAGTGAGGAATGTAAATGTATATGGCTTTTTTTCCGTCTTAATATTTCTCTCTCTTTTCGTTTGTGTGTGAGTGTGTTAGTGTGACAAATTTATAAATATGTATCTAAAATTGAAACACAAAAGAAAAATGTGATACTCTCAAAGAAGATAAATGACTAGTGCAACCAGTGTTGTTCTCAGAAATGAGATCTATACCACAACCACACGGTAAAACCCTCTCGCACACACAAACACACACACACAGACAAATGACGACTGTATGAGCGAGTGTATGAGCGAGTGTTTCCTGGCCTTTTGCTCCTCTGTGAAGGAGTCTTACCAGAAACATGTCTGTCCAAGATCCACCAAATCTGTCTGAGGTTGGAGACGTAACACCTGGCTTGACTCCGCTGTCATTTCCTACAGTAAATGCCTTGTCCTCCCCAAACTCTGTTTACAGTTCAATGAAAAATCAGCCATGACCAGAAATGGGTGGACAGGCTTAACTAATGCTGTGTAATTGTTGCAATTATTGGGAAGACAAATCAAATCATAAGGACTTAGCTTGTCTTAAAAAGCCAGATATGTGGGTACCAGTCTGCTGCCTGTTGACATTTAGAGCTGTGACAACCACTTGCGCAAGGCTTGTCAGTGCTTTAGTTGAGAAATAGATTTTGACTCAGCGAGTTGATTTGCAATTGGGGTTTTTGGGGTTATTGCTTGTGCTGAGTGTTGCCAGTTTGTGAGAGCAGGAAAATGAAATATGGTGCTTGGACCAAGGATTCCTCCAAACACAGATTTTTAAAATTGTACTTTTGTCTGTTTCACACACTTTCTACTAGTTCCCAGTCTTATCTTAATGGAAAATCAACTCCTGGCTGCTCTTTGAACATGAGATACAATCATGTTGTGATGTAAATGAATTCCAGAAAATGCTGAACAGCCAAGTCTTTTCTCTGTACTCTTTTGATGTGCCTACCTACACTCCTCCAGTGCTTCTTAAGTTAATGATTTTCTGGTTTCCAAGACCTACTTTCAACAAGTTCAACACAACAGATGGAAACTTGTAACATTCAAAGAGTACAAAAGTGGTGGTGACAGCCACGTGAGATTTGGTCTCTAGATTTCAAATGTTATGTGGTTGTATTGCATTCTGGTCTGCTGAGACAACAGTCAGTTAGAGATTAGGCTCTTTTCAAATAAATTCTTCCATCATGCATGGTTATTGCTTTCACATAATGGTAGACAGCAAAACCACATCTGCTTTTTTCTATTGTTTTTTTTATACAAATAATCTCTTTTTCTCTGAATATGTCTCAAAATGACATCACTGTGTCAACGTTAAGCCCAATCTCAATGAAAAAAAGCTTTTTTTCTTATTGCATGGCAGTTTTTATACTCATGACCAAAATAAAATTTAGGAAAAAGTCACAGCAGATTTTTTATCAGCTCTTGAAGATAAAGAATTGTTTTATATGTTCACCTGGTGATTTTAGCTCTTATACTGAGGTCATATGTAACACAGGAAGCAGGACAGGAAGTGTAAGGACACTCATTTGTTTTCTGTGGGTGCCTGAAGCCTCATGACCTTTCCAAACAAAAGCTGCAGATGTACGGTTTCACTTTCAAACAAATGTTTGTCAGTTATCTCTGACACTGATTTTTATCAGTACTGTGTAAGCTGCAGATTTGATAAATGTCAACAGCTTCACAGGAGCACTTATACTCAAGTCTTTTAGTGCAGACACACTGCCTCCCCAACAGTAAGATTTAGGACAACCAATCTAAGAAACAAATCTGCAGCATCTGCATTGCATGCAACTTATTTGGTATCCTGTAAAGTTAAGTCACCTCAGAAAGCAGTGACGTGTGTAGTTGCATACCAACTCAAGTGATGCATTCTGAGGAGTGGATAACAGAGAATCGGTTTGTTTGATTGAGCGCAGCCTTTCACTTGACTTTGTGGTGAATAATAAAAGTAATGCACCCTACTCTGTGGGAAATGTCAAGCCAGCAAACGATGTTCAATAAACATCCAGCCAAGTTGGATTGATGTCTGGTCAGCGTCAAGAGGCCTAGACAAGGAGGCTTAGCAATGGCAATGACACACAACAGCCAGGATATCTGAACTTTTCCCCTTCTGGCAGTATTAATCTGCACGTTGTTTAAACTAATTGAGATGGAGATAAATCTGTCACTCTGCCTGCCTGCAGTCAGTGAAGCGAGGTAGGAGTGTTAATGTCACTAGAACACGCAGCTTAGGATTCCCTTAAATTCACAGTTAAGAGAAATAACAGTTGTGTGGTGCAAGGGTGTGTGTAAGGTTGAATGGTTTTGTTTGTGTGTGTGTGTGCGTGTGCGTGTTTGTGTGTGGGTGTGTGTGTGTGTGTTCGTGTCTGTTGGCTGGAGGGAATACAGTGACTCTGAAACCAAAGACAGCCCAGCCCACTCCCACAGTGGAAAGAATGATGTGTTATTCTGTAAATGACACTATTGACCAAACAGATGCTTGCCTGAGGTGAGACATTGGGCATTGTGTGTGTGTGTGTGTGCGTGTGTGTGCATGTGTGTGCTGTTGTGTAGGAGAGACAGCAATTGAACACATGTGTGAATCACCTTGCGTGCAACACAGTGCTCTTGTTTTTTTTTTGTTTTTTTTTTATTCTCCAGCGATGTTGGTTCATAAATAGGTGCTCCTGTAGAAAGCACTGGATACCATCAGTGTGGCCTCCTGTGGATTGTTCGCCCTGTAAATTGTCCATTATGTGTCGTGGTTCCAGTTGGGGTGTATGTGTGTTTGAAGTGTGAGGACTGACCACCTTGTTTTACTCTCTCGTGGTGTTTTCTAATCATATCTGCTGCAGAGGAAGTTGTTAATGGTGTGTAGGTGTGTTTCAGTGTGGACAGCTGGTGGGTCTGTATCGTGAGATTGCAGGTGTGGATGCATGCCATGTTTTGGTTTATGAGCATGTAATGTAAGTGAATGAGTAAGTATAGTGTGAGTGCCTGAGCGAGTGTTTTGCGTGAGAGTCTATTTCCCTTCATGTGGTCACTGAATCTTGCCACAGTTAGCATAATTGTGTTTACAGTAAAGCTACTGCCTACTTCAGACTGGCGGTGGAACAAACACTTACTGGATTAGAATCAAACCAGAGGCAAAGTGCTGGAGTGTAGGATTTAAATAGTTTGCTTTGGGGTATCAGGAAAACACCATAGACCGCGTCAACATTATTCAGTTTTTTATATCAAATTAAAATTTCATTTTGTATGGAATGAGTGAAATAAAACACATCTCTATTGTGAACATTGTTTTTCCAACATTATTGAGGCCTAATGACTTTCAGGAAAGCGCAACTGCTAAACTGCTGCATTAAAAAATGTGAGTTTATTAAACTCAGGTTGAATAATTAGCCCAAAGTCTTTGAAATACTTCTTTTGTTGAAACCTAATGTTGAATTACTTGAAGCTAAGCAAAGAATCAAAGGAGTCTGTGTGCTGGGAAATGAGGTAAACTGCTGAGCATGTTTTTTGTGGTTTTTTTTAGAGACATAATTAAATGAGTTGTTTAAAAGTTCATTCAATTCATCAATCAAGCCAAGGACTTTAAGTTATAACCTATAAATGTATAAAAGTTTGACTGTAGTCTAAAAATAAAAAACAGTTTAAATTACTTGAAATAAATAAATCTCAAATATTTACGTTTATTTAATGAGTAGAGTTAAGCTAATGTCACTGGATTCTTGTATGATTTTTTAAGCAATAATTTAGAAATTTGAAAAAATGGCAAAAAAAAAATGCAGTTTGCTAATAAAAACTTGACTGTCATGTGAAGCTGCTGAAAATCTTTTTTCCACTGAAATTTCTTACTTTAGGAACAAGTAAAAGCTTTGGGTAACACGAGTGGGTCACCGGTTTGGATCACCACAAACCCAAATGGATGGATTGAAATGGATTGACACAAGAAATTTAAATAAGTGATCAAATGCAGTTTTGATGTAAACTCAATGTACTTGCGTTATTCTTGTTGTTTACAACAGCGATAAATATATATATTTATATATATATATATATATATATATATATTTATATATATTCACCAGAGCACAAAAAAATGTCAAACAAATAACAATGTTTTCAGGGTTGATGACCATGTCCACCCAGTTGGCCAAATCTATCCAAGTCTTTGACAAAAACAACTGCTTTTAACAAATATATATGTATATATATATATATATATATGTGCTACTTTTTTTTTTTTTAGTCACAGTTATGAGTTTAATTTAGCAGTACTATGCCACTCCTTTTACTTGTTTTTTAAAGTCCCCATGTGAACGTATAAGAACTTTTTTACTTGAAAAGTTTCCAAACTTTTTTTTGTTAACAGTGTCACAGCTCATGTAAATCAGATTATTTTGTCTTTTTAATATTTTGGCAAAGGCTGGTTGTTGCTTCCTTGTGGCTGGAGCCACTGTCGACATACCTGTGTCCTATTATTATCAAGATTGCATTTGGGTCCACCCCCACCCCCCGCACCGTTTCAGATATCCGATCTGAAAGGATAAAGACTAAGTATTCTCCGGCGCTTGCTGTAAGGTCAATAGCTACTTTGACAAAGGCTGGTTCTGTGCTGTGTAATGATCTCAAACTTGATAAGAATATTTTTCAGAAATATTATTGAAGTTCAGATAATAAGAATTAAAATCAAACATTTGATTTATTAAAAAAGCAGTTCAGACACTGGTCTACAGTTAGTAAGTTCTGATGGATCAATGCTATGCTTTTTTAAAAAGAGGTTGGAATGCTGTGCTCCCTGAACTAGATGGAAAATTTTCTGTAAATCAGTTGACGAGAGGAAAAATTGTATTATATACATCGACTCTATTTTGCTGGAACAAAATCAAAGCAGCAGTTACGAGACATTAATTGCAAAATGAGACTTTTTAAAGATTGTTTAAAGACTGAAATTTGTTAAAAGCCATTTAAAAAAGCTAATAAATCCAGCATCATAGATGAACCCATTTCTGCAGGTATTATTTGGCTTTTTCTTTCTTCTTCTTTTTCTTATATCACCCTCCTGAGTAAAATTAAGTTATTCCACTCACTTCACCTTACAAGGCTGTGAATGAGAGAGGGCCTGATGACGGAATCTATAGTATAAGAAAGAGCCTCAGATCTGCAAAATCTTTTAGATACAGGGTCTGAGTTTTATCATTGAACAAGGGTGGAGCTCAAAATTTGGATCTCCTGTTTTTGAAAGGAGCAATGGAATCAAGTCTTGCTAACAGGCTTGATTTAGATGAGCAACCAAGCAATTATGTGTCCCTGAAGGATGTTTGTCAAGCACTAAACATTAAGTTGTCCGGAATACCTGAGAGAATTTGGTTTACTGAGGTTGCATCAAAGATGCAAGAGCTGAGTAAAGAGGATTGCTCTAAGGTAGACAGAGACAGCGGAGCATTAAATACAACTGCTTTTTATCAGATACACGTAAGGGCTATAAAGAGACAGCCTAAGTGATAGTGCAAAGGCAAAAGTATGGCCCTTTAATAGGCATGGTTGTTAATAAATGGAATACTAAAGGGCCTAATGCACAGTTCAAAACCAGACACAGGAGCCAGTGATGGGCAACAAACATTAATCTGTCCATCCACTCATTATATGTAGCCACTTATCCCTTGCAGGACTGAATTGGTTTGTAGTGTTGTTTAAGTGAGTTTGTTTGTTTTAGGTGAGTTTTATTGTGAGCTGTATTTTAATGTA
>JAQNCA010000005.1:2542817-2561883 GCA_029783725.1 Acanthurus tractus | reverse complement strand
AATCGAAGTCAACTGGACTCAGTTATAAGTCTGTGAAGACGTTTCGCCTCTAATCCAAGAGGCTTCATCAGTTCATGTTTGTCAGACTGGGCTCAGGCCTAGCCCAGTCTGACAATTTAGATTTATTTTCCGTAACTAAGAAGGTATCACTTACTGGGAGGAAAAAACTATAACAAAAAAAAATCACTCATTCAAGGATTAAAAACTATAATTATAGAAAGAGGCAATGCAATGGCAAATAGCTAAACAAAGTAACAAAAAATACAAAACCTGACTAGACATGAAATGTGGCATAGGCTGGTGTTGGTTCTCAAGCTTCACGAGACAAGACAAACTAACACAGGACAAAGGGAAACACAGACTATAAATACATATAAGGGCGAGGAGACAACAAGACACAAGTGAAACCCATTAGGGTAAACACAAAAGGCAGGAAAGGAACAAAGGAAGGAAGTAAATTTTGAGACAACACAACGGGAGATGAGATTGTCAAAATAAAACAGGAAGCCATGAGGCAACACAGACACGACACAAAATTAAATATAACTTAACCTAATTCGTTGACATGACACACCGCTGAAAAACTCTCCATGGATGACAAAACTTAAGGTGACGCATAGTCAGCTTCATTGACACCTTCTTGTGACTACTACATTCATTAAATAAGATGTAATTGGCAGTATCTAACCTTAGTTGAGCATTTTACTAGCATTAGCCAACACTAAGTCAATGGCTTTATCCAGAATTTCTTCCAAGTGTGCTATTTAGCACGCTAAAACAAAGAAAAAAGTTGTTCAGTTTGGTTTAAACCATATTAACCACTACTATGCAAATTACAATCTAATTACTGGGAAATTCAACTGTATGCAAGCATTGCAGCAGTGATGACATCAACATCAAACAGCATTGGCTTTTCTTCTTTGAGTTGGGCAGATAAGTTGGTATACAGGTGTATTGCTGCCCTCTACTGTGTGTTATTAATGCCTCTCTACATTTAAAATGCTCTTTATATGGTCAATTGGTGTGTAAATATTCAGTCAGCTTCTTCTTTTCAGTCCAGGTATTAGGATATGAGGTTACAAAAGATGAACACTGTAAAAAACAGCTGCTTCGGTTGCTCCCAGGTCTTTGAATGGCCTTGAAAACAATATCAGTATTTTAGTGTTTTAGTGTACTTGTATTAGCTATCATGTTTGAGTACAAATGTGAACTATACCCTTAGCATACATTTGCTTTGTGAGAAAAATATTTAAAGACTGGCTATTTTAATAATTAGTTATAATTTCTCACCAAACATTTGCAAGAGCCTTCTTTCAAAGCATATTTTGAAAATTCAGTTAAATAATGCACATGATCATACAACATACCCATAACATGGCAGGTAAGGAGACATCAACCAAAGGGACAAACTGACCACTACCAGAGCATGCTCATGGGTTTTGTCTGTGTGATATCTTTGCTTTGTTAGAGCTACTGCCTCAGAATGGCAGAAGAGCTTTTCACTGTATGTATCTGTGGAGTAGAACTTCTATCAGTAGCACAGTTGTGAAGTAATAAAAAAAAAGCATACAATCAACAATGAAGTTAGGGTGAACATTATTTAAGGCTTTCTTTCCACTTAAAATGCTCATTTATTTTGCAGCATATTTATGACAAACAATTAAAAAAGGGGACGTTTCTAGGGACAGCTCTAGCCATTGACAAGCAAGCAAATTCACGAAAAACTGAACATCTGGTCAAGGTGCTGTTACTCACAAGTAATTTCCTGTTGCTCTTAAAAGTAACAAGGTTGGTGGCAACCAAGGGGCAAACCTCCCACTTCCGCATTGAAGCCAACCAGGAAGTACAAAAACTTGCAATTCCTCGACTGACCACTTGAGGCTGGCTCCAAAAGGGAGCAAATTCCCATTGGAGCCCATGTTAAAATGGCCAACTTTAGAGCAGAAATAAACATATTTACAGCCTGGTTCAAACAACGTTTTTTTTTGTCTACAGCTTCTCTACCATCTCATGAAAACTCTGAGGGGGGTGAATTTTTTTCTAACTCATTTCTTTATTTTATATTTAAGCTTAAATTTTTCCGTTGATTGACAGCCTGTTGATGTATGGCCTGGGGCCGTTAGCTGAGTGGGTGTGGTGTCCCCCGACCCCCACCTCTTTTCCCATATTTGGTGTTTCGTCGTTTTGGCGGGCTCTTGGCAGAGTCAGGCGCAGGCAAATGGCTGCACTCAGGTCAAGATTTCAGAGGCTTCACTTTTGCTCATGCAGAAACCAATGGGTGAAGTCCAGGTTTGTCCAGTGTTTTGTACAGTCAATGGTGGCAACAGATTTAACCAGTTCAAGCTTATAAAATTCCTCCTCCAAAGTCCTAGCTAAAGGATAAAGATAACATGGCAACATGACATTTACTTTAAAAGAATGTTCCTTAGAAATACTGCTAATGTGTGAAAAGTAAACATTTTAAATGTTAAAATGGCTGGCTAATCTGCATTCCTTTGTGTTATATTTTTAAATGGAACCATTTTAGGTCATTTAACAAAAAGCCATGACTTTAGTTGCAGAAGTGATATTTCTACTTCTACCTATAGGCAGATTATAAATAGTAATGTCATCTTGGGGAAACCACAATGGAAATCACTTTTGAAGGGCCAGGCAAAAAGCTGACAATGAATATGGTTTATTTAGGTTATCCCTGCCAGGATACAAAGAATGGTTAAGTTTTTTTTAAAGCATCACATAAAGTTGGTTCTAGTAATAGGAGCACTAAAACAAATAAAAACCTTTACTTGACATCTGTGGAACATGGCGACCAGTCACTGTGCAAGACTCTCTGCTCTTTTCAAGGAAAAGATCTGCCATTTACTCCTTTAGCACACCAACAGTAGTGTGGCAGACAGCGACAGCGACTTTTTTATATAGCTATAAAAGGAAAAGTACAGGTGCTGGTATGTAAATTAACTGTCCTTTTATTTTAAGACATGAGGAAAGGAATGGAAATTCATTTCAGAAAGCCTTGGAGGGTGGCAGTGGGTTGATGAACCATGAGATGAAATGAGTTTAACAGTAACCTTCTATATGGGATGCTGTAAGGAGACAAGCAAATGCACGAGGCAGAGATAATTTCATTGTTCAAAACTACACCAGTGGATTCTGTTTGTTGGCAAATTTGACAGGTTTATTGCACAACAATTTGTGAGCAGAAAAAAAATCCAAGAGCAAAAGTTTAAATAGCCACAGACAAGGACAAGAGGAAGGAGGCTCAAGTCACAGCCAAGGAGATCTGTCTAAACAAGCTTTATCTCTCAGTACAAGCATGACAGTTTGAACAGGGGCAGTGCAAATCTATTTGCAAGTAGGAGCCTTTTAATTGCAAATGCAGGGCTTTAGAGAAAGCATTACAACATCAGAACATAAAATCAATGAATCATGCTCTAAGATTTAAAGACCACAATCTTGATTGAAGATATGAAAAAAACTCGATGAGGATGACAGTTTGTCTGGGACTTTATATGAATCACAGTTAGTTTAATGTAGTGCATCTTTGGCCACTGTTCAGCAAAAGTTTAATAGTTTTAACTTTAAGTGGCTTTGTGTAGACTTGTCTGACTTGACATTGCACAACATGTGGTCAAACAGAAAATTTCATTTACCTAATTGGTATGCATGCCAATAATAAATCTAGTGCTTTATGTTATTCAAAAATAATGTCCCCAGTTGTGCTAGTCCTCAGACTTTCAAACATTTGTTTTGAACATTATTTTTATGCCATTTTTATGCTATTTTAAAGAGGCCCTAAACCCACAATATAATTTTATATTTACAAGTTGCCCAGAAGCTGACCTTTAAGAGGAACTTGACATTTTTCGAGTCAGTGCAGGAAACTGAAAGTTGTATTGCTTTACCATTTATCTAAGAGACAAAAGGAGCTTGCAGCTAAAGCAATTATTATTATTATTATTATTATTATTATTATTATTATTATTATTATTATTATTATTATTATCACACGCATTATTATTATTGGCATTGTTATTAGTATTATTAATAGTATCATTATTTAAACATTTACATATAGCTTACAAATAGTTTAACATATAGATTTATCTTAGCTTTTTTTTTGGCTTTTTAGACAACGTTGTTGTGAATTGACGCTATATAAATAAAATAAAATTAAATTGAATTTAATTAAAGAGGTAGGATCCAAATTGCATTGATTTTTCCATGGAAATTATACAACTATGGATTTACAGCAGTTCAACTCTGCACGTGTGACAGTTCCGCATACTTATAGACTTACTGATTTTGCGCAGATTTGATATTTTGGCTTTCTTTTGGCCAAATCTCTACATGCACTTAATAATATGCCATTGCATTAAGTGTTTTAACATGTATTGTCTCATTATACAATACAATTTAGCAGTCTAAAAGAACCACCATGCTAAATAGAAACACAAAGGTCACCTTAACCAACCACAGAACTAAATTAATATCATCTGTATTTCATTCAATGGTTTCGGTTAACAAATCCCTGAGTGTTTTTCCAGGAACATAATCTGAAGTTAAGTACAGTGTGAGTTTCCTGCCTGTCTCAGCAGTCTAGCTCCCCTTTATGTTTCAGCTTCAAGCCTACTTTATGAGCCAGCTAGTTTTGCATTTTCTGTTAGCAGTAGTTTACATATATGATGTACATATAATGCATTTACGTATATAATCAGCTCCTTTTTTATTCTATTTTTCACACTGTTAATGAAATTTGAGTTAAAATATTTTAACAAATGTTGTCTCTATCATTAATCATCAGATATTTCTCATTGATTTCATTTTTTTTCTTGTTCTCTTTACATTCTGTCAGCCGCCATTGTAGGCTCATAGGGGTTTTGCAATCACACAAACAATCTTTTTAAACCATGTACAATATTTCTATTTGTTTGGTTGGTTCTTTTCTTTTGCAAATAGAAGAGAGGTAAGATCATCACTGCAGATAAGAAATTTTGCATTCTGCATACACTTGCAAAATTTCTAAAAGGTTTTGTTTCGTGGTTAACACATATGTCAGGGTTTAAATAAGGACAGCATTTTTTTAAGAGGAACTTGGCATTCATTGGAACTACACAATGTGCAAAGATAAGCATTGCATTAGTAAATGCAACAAACCTTGGACTTGTTTCATGGAAGTTTGTCTAACAGTACAGCAGCCTTTTTTCCTTATTGTTACCTTATGGCTCATCATCCCTGATCTTGTTCCAAGTCATTTTTAAACCTGATTAACCTGTTATATCCCCATGCTTTTAAGAAAATAAAATTCTATGTCAAAGGTGCCAGCTCTGTGTCAAAGGATACAAGCTTAAAGTCTACATTCTTTCTCATACTACCCATAAAAAGAGTAACATAACTCAATATCACACCATATTTGTAAGGAGACCACCACAGGCAGATCCTTGATCGACTGCCCCCTCCAGTCAAATACTGGATTAGAAGGGAGAGTCCGAATATTATCTGACAGGCTGCAAGTTCATAATGCTGCACCGGGGGGAAACCAGTAGTTGTCTTGATGAAGTGAGATTACAGACATGAAGCCATGTGGATTTGACGTATCAAGACTGTGGCTATGGTCTTCCTAGTAGTGCTATGTCTTGGTGGTTATGATGTGCTCTTTGGTGGTATCAGGGCCAGTCTGAAAAAAACTGCTGCTCTAATCAGAATATGTGTGTTCTAACAATGAAATAAAGATAAGGATCAAATCTGATGCAATGCACTGCAGCTTGCATTGGCCTAGTTTGACACTGTCAAAAGATCCCCAACCATGATATTTCCATTTGAGTGTTAAGGGGAAGTTTTGTCATTTGAGTTATGGAAAATAATACATCTTGGTAAATCGCCTGTGGCCTGTGGTCACAATTTAATACACCATCTGCCAACTACAGTAACTTGTTTTGCTGCCTGATGTAGACTGCGATAAAGATCACCCACCTCTTCGTTTTTTGGCCTCAAACATCCGATCATACTTTTGAATGTTCTTTTGAATCTTGAAGAGAGTAAGAAGTACATGACCAAAATCCACACTACCAACATTTTTACAGTCTACATAATTTCTTACATAATATTTAAAAATGGCTCATTCTTAGCCAGCTGGGGTAAAGCCATGACTTTTTCACCACAATCCGCTAGCTAATAAAACTATCAGCCAACCACTCACACATACTACCAACCAAAAGATCAGCCAATGGGCCCTTAAGACAGTCATTGATGTAATGAAGCCATTAACAACCAACCAATCAAGCAACTGACTGACACATGACTCATTAACCAACCAATAGGCTGAAACAATTACTTGAGTGACTCACGTTAATTCCAGTTAATTCCAATGAAAATTATTTTTCTAAATCTCTGGCTCAAAGTGTTGCTTCATCATGAAATTATATCCTGTTATAATAAAAGCTGAGCCCCCATCTGTGTATTCACAGCAGGAGTAAGTGGATTTACTGTCAATGGAACTCAAAGTCAAAATGTGCCACAATACTATGCCAATAAATCAACATGGAAAGGGTAGTTGTAATGATGTGCTGTGTGCTGCTCTGCTGCTGTGCATTTTTGACACTAATTATGTCACTTGGCTGTGACCATTTCTCTGGATTTTGTAGCATTTGGCTATGCTATCCCCATTGCTTTTCCCTTTTTTATGTGTTTCCTGTTGTTTCTTCTCTTTTCTCTTCCTCCTCTTCATTTAATCTGCATTTACACATGTTCTCCACACACTGACTAAGCACTGTGTTGGTGAATGATTGTATGTGATGGATTGTATTGATGCCCCTGCTGTTTCTGCTCTGACATACTCTTCGATTTCAAACTATTAACTCTGGTCTGATATTCTAGAAATCTCTTACTGCTTTCAATTGCCAGCAGAGTACAAAAGTAAAAAGTATTTTTTTAAGGACATTTAATTGACCAGCTCTGTGCAAAGAGTAACTGAACATTGCAATAATGTGATGATAACAATAATAATTTAAAGATGATTTAATTCAAACCATTTCAATTTAAAATAAAATTTACCAAAATGATATACTGCCAAAAATAAACATTAACTTTGTTCCTGAGTTTCCACAATGCCAGAATTTTGAACTTCAATGATACAAGATTCCTCTTTTAAAACTATTAAAACAAAAGTAGTCCTAGGCGTAAGAAGTAGGATAGTTTTCTTTGTTAATTAAACAAAACTTACTTACGCTTTGGTGAATTTCCCTCTCTTTGCGCTACGTCTTTTACATTGTGACGTCTTGTTAAGTTGGTTGTGCACTGACGTATACATCAATAAATTGTGTTTTCACTTTGTTTTCATCCCATCCATGAAGGTTGAAATTAGTGTTGATGATGGGAAGGCAGAGTGCAGAGACCAAAATAAAAACAATCAATAATTTCCCTCAAGTGCATGAAATCATAAGTAATTTATTTTAAGAATGTAAGGAGTAGAAAGTACAGATATTTGTGTTAAAGGGTTAATGTAGGCCGTAAAGGTAAGAAGTTTCCAGAAAAATACATATTTAAGTCAAGTGCTGATACCTAAAAAATCTACTTAAGCCCTTCCCATCTCTGATTGCCAGTCAGGCTTGAAGCTACTTAACTTAACTTAAGCAATTGTGAATAAATAATCCCGATGACATGAAATGTAAAGAGAAGCTGTAAAGAGGCCTGATATTTACTCATACTTCAAATTATCATTACGCAAGATAAGAATTCATAGTTACCAAAAGTAATCAACAGTTGCATTCCTATACCAACAGGGTGGCCGACCAAACTAACATTTGTTTCTGAAAAGGTCAACAAACTCTGACCTCAGGTCAAGTCAACCAACTAACCAGCAACTGAGGACCGGTTGCTTAACAAGTCTTTGGGTCAACAAGTCAGCCAACCGAACAACAAGGCAGTCAATCCATCTCCTCACCATGAGATGGAAAACATGAGAAAGGGAGAAGGGGATGAAATCAGGACCATATGAATGACATTCCAGCTAGTCTCAAGTCTGGGTGTGTTGCTTGTTGTTGCTGGCGGTTTGGGAAGTCTGGGAGCCTCTGCTGTTTTAGATCTCTGATTTGTTGACATTGTCCTGGCACAACCCCTTTTGTCTGAGTCATCCCCCCGCCATGACTGCATCACAGATCAGAGCCACTGACACACAGAAAGGACACATTCAAATGCTATCAAGATAATTCATCTTAGGAATTTTCATAGTCTGTTAATGCTCCATGGGGCTTTGAGTTAATCAAATGGAGGGTTCAGAGTTGCAGGTGTCGTCATGAGGATTAGTGTGTTTGTCAGGGTAACTATTGACTCTGTCCAGGTGTCACCACATCTGAATGGAAGCTACCTCATCCATCTGAGACCTTTTATCCAGGGATTACACTGAGGATTGCTACTGCATGACTCTGATGGGGATTCCCTCTGTTCGTGCATGTGTGTATTTATGTGTTTGAGTGTGCATGCGCTATTGTGCACACACTTGACTGTGGTTGCATGGTTGCGTGCATAAGTGTGTGCGCGTGTGTGTGTGTGTGTGTGTGCGTGTGCGTGTGCGTGTGCATGTGTGTGCGTGTGTGTGTGTGTGTGTCTAGATTGTCCATGTCTTTTAGTGTAAGTTCAACCACAATGTTTCCTGTTTTCAACTTTATTAACATTTCATCTTCAGTTGGGAGTACTTTAAAGTCCATTGATTATATTTGTATGCTAACAAGTGATCAGAACCCTAAATGCTGCATGTTTTTAGTCAAAGTACTGGGGATGAGAGGGTGCACAATTAATAACTGACAGAACAATGATGCATTAGATTAAACTTGAAGGATTCCACTGAGATAAGTTATAAAAAGGACAGTGAGAAGTGTGACAAGAAAATAAAAAGATGTTGCATCTTAAAAAAAGAGAAATAAAGAGAGAAATAATCCTAATATACAGCCATCACATTTCCTAATGTACATCTTTCTGCCTTTTTGTCTCTGTGTGTACATGCACTTACAATGTTGGGACTTTGGCTGGTATGTTTATAAGATAGAAGGCCCAAGTGCTGAACTTATTCTCTATTTTGTCTTGTGTTTTTAAAAGCTGTTTTCTTAACTAACTGTCAATCCTTCATATTGGGGCAGTTGTAACTCAGAAGGTTATTTGCTTGTCAGAAGGCTAGTAGTTCAATTCCTGATTTTCTGGTCTGTGAAATTGCATCGGAGGGCTGTTTAACTGGGGTTTCAGAGTGTATATGAGTTTCTAGTGGTTGGCACTGTGGTAGAGAAGCCACTTGCCATTAAAGTGTTAATATGTGTGTGTATGTGTGCGAATGGGTGAATGCTGACTTGCATGGTATAGCACTTTGGCTGGATGAAAGATTAGAGAAGCACTATATTAATGCAGCCTGTTTACCATTTTGGGTAGTACTTGTAGTGCAAAGCTTGATGAACCCTTTTTTCGTGTAGTTTTACAACACATGGTTAGAATGTTTGAAAATTGTGAGTTTATATATATATATATAAATGTGTGTGTGTGTGTGTGTGTGTGTGAATCAGCAACATCTTGGCATCTCTTACTGAATATTTCAGTATTCAGTTGCAGTAGTAAATAAGGTTATGGTGTCTGGTTGCAGCATGGCCAGCTGGCAGTTGGCTCAGTGCTATTGAAAGTTTACTGGGCTGCTTGTTTGCTGTGCTAGCAGTAGAGTAACTGACCACTGTTTCTTAACGTGCTGAGTTTGCTAACAGCAAAACATAAAGATATTGTTTCTCCTGCGCTCAGGGTTGATGAATGTTAGACACTAGAAGCGGCTCATATTAAGAAAGTCTTTATTTTGAGACAGTTGTACACAGTTGTACAGTAAAATACAGTTATAGACATTCACATTCACTGCTGCCAGCCTGTTATAACCTTACTGATCTTTTCACTAACATTCTTGTTCCAGTACACATAGTCCCAACAAAAATGCAGACAAACTGCAAGATATTTTGAACTGGATGTCAAAAAAGTTGTCACTGAAAAAAAAAGCTTTTTCTTGATGTTTTCTTGAAACATTCATGATTTGAATAAACTCAAATCAAATAAAGATTTTTGAAGGCAAATAACACAATCTCATAAGGTCCATAAGGTACTAAGGCCCTAATTTGTTTTATTTTATTATATTTCAACCGATTTACATACTTCAGGGGTCTTTAAGGCATCCCTGATCTTTTTCAGTTCAGATTTTAGATGTGCTATCCATGGTGCTGAAGCCAGGTCAAAAGGGACGAGTCCAAGGTCAGCAGGTTCACTGTGACATTCAAAACTAAAGAACTGAACCTCCCTATCATGATTTACTTATATTTGCTTCATTTGGTATGTGATAGAGGGAATACAAAGAAAAGTCAGAAGAGACAGAGAGATGGATTTAATCCTGTTTGGGGTGACATTGTATATGCCTGACCCAACTGACTCATTAGGATGCCCACTAGATGAGCTATTAATTTACTGATGGTTGTGTGAGTGGGTGTAGGTGTTTAATTGAACACTTCTAGAGGGCTGACAACCCACACATTCTCACACAGATGTAGACAGTCTGGCATACATGCTCTTTGCTGACAGCTCATGCAGGAGATGACAGAGCCTGGTTACAGTAATAACCCTTCTGCTATCTCACGCCCATGCGTCTGCAGCATAGCCTGTAAATCTCACTCTGTTATTGTTTTAACAACACTAATGTTAGCATTAGCCAAGAGGTTAAAACATCAGACATCAAAAGGCAGAGACATCTGAGCTATATTCGGGTGAAGACAAAGGGCGAGGGCCCAGCTTGTGAAAATAGCTGGCAGTGCTGAGTCAGCAGGAGTGTGAGAGTGTGTGTGTGTGTGAGTGTGTGTGTGTTTGGATGTGCCTTTGTATGTGTGTTTGTTAATGCGTGTGGGCACAAATTTATACATTGATGGTTTGGGTGCATGTGTGTGTTTGTGCCTTGATATTTAAATGTGTGCAAGCGTGCAAAACACTAAGCAACCTGAGTGCACATAACAAAGCCCTCCAGCTGCTCGATAAAACTGACTTCTCAGAGCTCCATTTCCTTCTAACCACAAAGTCCTCATAAAGCTAAGCACCCATAGTTAGCTAATGGCATTGACTTTTATATTGATGCCTCTGGTGCTGCTTATTTGTGGAAAACACCCTGATATATTTTCCAACACAACTTTGTTTTTCGGAATCAACTGCTCCATCTCCTAGCTGAGCCAGAGGGAGAAGACTCTAAGATCATGTCTGATGGAGATGCAGCATCATAAAACCATAAAAGACATTAATAAAGTCCCTCACATGTTCCACTGGAGCACGTCTGCAACAGACCGTCATGGAATGTCTGAAGACCCGTGAGCAGGAGTGAAAATACAAGTCGGCCATCCATTTTATGCCCTGTTGTGTGAGTTAAAATGTATGCAACAGCCCCTCATGTTTTTACATATGTGAGTAATAAAATAAGCTGGTAAGTTCTCCACTTGTGCCAAATGGGCCTGTTTTATGAACCACGAAGTGCAAGAGCAAGTGAGACGTCTTTGTCTGTGTGTGTGTGTGTGTGTATGGATGTGAGTGTATGTGTTGAGTAGGAGTATGTGTGTGTGTGTATGTGTTCAGGGAGGGGGTCCAGCAGACGCCAAGCTTTCCATGTTTACTGACACAACACATTTTAATGGTTTCTGTTCAGCGCCAAGAATTGAGAAATCAAGTCACTTCAAAAGGGTCGCACAGTACGGAAGTCCATTGTTTGTACTCAGGGCTTCTGCCAAACTTCTGACATACTCAGAATACATATTTTTTATTGCTTTAGACGGACTTCAAAATCTGAAACAGAGTAGCCCTATGGAGACCACAGCTGAATTGTTTTGTTGTTGCAAAACCCTGTGCGAATATTGTTTGTTATTTGCATAAAAGTTTTCCAACAAACAGTGACATAACAGTGACATGAAATGAACAGTTTGCCCCAAAAATCTATCGGCATAGGCATTTTAATAAGGCACTTCAATATCACACTTGCAGATCAGTCAGTGCTAAACACTTTGGGAAATGTGGCAATAAAAATTATGTTGTTTTTTTTTTTTTTTAATCTACTCCTTATACCTCAAAAAACTCCTCAAACCCCAGATTTTTCTGTCAGTAATGTTTGAACAATGGGCTGTAGCTGTGTGAGGTCCCAGCATACAGCACAAACGTGTGAACCATTCTCCGGCCATATGCTGGTAAACGCCCAAGAACAGACAATAAAGAAATAGCTTGGCTTCGATTCCAACATTAAAACAGTTTCTTTCTCGCACATGCTGTGGGCCTTCATGGGAGAGCCATCGGCACAATGATCAAAATGACTTACACACATTACAGTAAAGTAATGAAATTCTCATTATTCCCATCCCATGGAGTCTGTTTCTTGTTTATTCTGCAGGTCGCTTTGTGGTCCAAATGTCTGCTGTGAGTTAACAGCACTGCAGCACCAGTGGGCGGTTTTTCTATACAACCTATAATGAGCTGGTGGGCCGTCTGACCAGAGCTGCAGCAGAGTAAAGGAACAGTGTGACTTCACTCTTTGGACATAGTGTTGTAGAATTTTCCAAAGACTAAGGAGATTATCAAATTGCACATCACATTAATATTACAGTCAGGGTGGCCTGTTTATTAGGTTACACTGCAAGATGGCTGTGATCTAATCCTGTGAAGTTTAATCCTTATGACTTCAAAGTGAAAGCTGGTGGAATTTGGTTATTTCAATACACATACACACTTTTACAAAAGTAGTTTTTTATTAAAATGTACAGAAACATAAATAACAAGAACACTGAATGGAAGAACACACAAATCAGATGAAGGTCTTACAGGTATGCTACAATCTTGTAGAAGAAACAATTTATCCATATTGCTTTTGTCTAAGCAAGTGCACACAGAATTGTCAAACTCAAGATACATAAATATGGAATTTAAAATGAAGCCCCTGTGTTTTAATTACAAAAAGCGTGTCTACTATTTCCTCTAAGTGCTGCATAATGAATGTCATACAGACATAAAATATAAATGATTTTTACAGTTGAAAGGTCACTTTAACAATGACCTGTCCCTGTACTTCTATAGCTAATAAATAAATATTTAGTGCATATTCCCATTTACCTCACTGAAGAGTCAAATGAAAAACAAAATTTAAGTTAAAGATGAACCAAACTCAGTTTGGTTCCTCTAGTTAAAGAAGATAAGATTCTATACATGTCATTTATGGTCAGACAGTCCAGCTATCTGCATTACTTGTTGATTGAAAAAACAGGTGTCATTTCTTCTTTAAAATGACATTGTTTAAAATGACATTGTTTAAAATGACATTGTTGTGTATTTGACCTCGAGGAAGCAGGTCACTCATTAAGACAGACAACTGGATAAAAATGAGTTTTTGGAGCACACACATATCTTCTGTTTAATTTGGTTTCTTGCTTAAAAAAAAAATCTAGTCAAGTGAATTTTGTATGCCATTAAGTTTCAGAGGTGCCTAAGAGAATTTGAGGGTGATGTAAATTAGCAACTGACTGCTGATTTCAGTTTTCCCTGCTGAGTTGCTTGCTGTTAGGTGGACTCATTTCTTGCCTCATTCACACTTGGAAAACTTTTCAGGGAAACATTTGTACATTCACCTCTGTAGGTGAAGAACAGACTTACAAGCTTTGTTATTTTAATGTTGTGATAAGCTGCAGAGTACAAGCAGATGCTGTCTCAGCTACAATGTTTGTCTTTGACATTTTTTCCAACAATCAACATTGATAAATCTTTTTCACTGCACTGCTTGCCAACAAATTTACTTTCTTGATTGATCTCTTGTGGTTTGTTTAATTAGTGTGTAAACACATGTCTAAGTATAAGTCTAAATCTCGTAATCTGAACTGAAATGTACTAACTCTCTCCAATACGAACCACTTGAGGCAGGCTTAGTGGCAAGACAAAGAGACAAAACTTCTTTTTTTCCTCATACAGGACTCATAAAGGCTATTTGGCAGAGAGAAACAAACAAACAAACAACATATACAATAAAAACACACTTTTTTGACTGATCAACATAAAAAATCACTAACAGTGATTCTTTGGCATATCAAATGTTCAGTAGCATGTCTGTTCCCAAGTGTTCAAATTTCAGTTACCCAACTTTACGGCCCCAAAATACGTCCCTTCTCCCTCCGGGTCTAGCATCCAAGCATTGGACACATTGACATACAAGGCGTCTCCCTCCTCAAGCCGAACCCCTCGGCCCTGCTGGGCACAGTACATGTTGTAGCTTGTGTTGTTCCAGCGCATGGTGCTGCCTGTCTTCATGAGCACTACAGCCTTGCTGTTCTGTTTGATGCTCTCATGGTAGACGTACTGAATGAGCTGGGTGTTGCTAACATCCACTGGTGGGACCCCAACCTGACTGCTGTCCTCTGGTCCGTACTTGTAGTAGCGGAAGCAGGTCTTGGCATAAACATAGTAAAGACCTGACTCCATCACCAGCAGTTTCCCCTTCTGGTAGCCCATTCTTTGACGGTATCCATGCACTTCGTCCCAGTCAATGGTGACAGCCTTTGGCTCACCCTCTTCATGGCAAGCATAAAACAAGAGAGGTTTTGATAAATCTATTCATCTGCTACGTTTTGTTAATTGTTAATCACAAAACAAATAAAATAAAAGATGAGGTGTACAGCCCATGTTAAGTTCTCAGTGACTAGGCTTGTTGGTATCTAGAACTGCACCATATACTTTTTGAAAGTGCATTTGTATTGACATTCATATTTTAAATTAGCAATCGAGTGCATATTGCATATATCACAGGACTTTTGCAATGTTAGAGGCCCAGTCAAAGCTTCTGGACAGATACTGGCAGCTCGCCACTCAGAGCTCCAGAGGGAAGAGCAGAGGACGGACCGAAGGTTATGGCAGATAAACAGCGTGACTGCTCTGATCTGATCTGGGGCCAGTTTTTTCTAATAAATGGAGTTCCCAGGTTTTATTTTTTAAACTTTGGTATTAAACTGTAAGTTAAGAGCTGGTTCAATCAGCTATAATCAAATATAGCTTAACTGTGTTTGTGAGAGTCATATTGAGATTTGAGTGTTTCTATTGCAATAAAAACAGGTGTTATTTTATTTGGACTCACTTTTAGAGAACTCTTGATGCGCCCTGATTGGTAGGTGAGCTGATGGCAAGCCTTCTTTTGGAGTTTTGCACCGTCTAGCTTTCCTTGTGTCTCTCAGTGCGTTCAGCACCGGCTCGGTCTGTACTTCCTGCAGAAAACAGGAAAAGCTCATTTTATAAACAGTGACTGAAATATGAAAAGTCAAAAACATCATTGCTTATTTCCGCTGTGTGTGTGTTACATCTTTTACTCCAAGAAGTTGCCAAATTTGAAACATACACCCACATCAGCAAAGACACATCGAGAATTATCCAGCACCCAGGCACACACAAAATTCTCTTAAAGCAACAGTGACAAATTTTACTACAGCTTTTCTCTGCTGAGTGTCTGCTTAAAAGGAATTTTGTGTGCCTCTCTGAGGAAAGTGAGTGGATGCTCATACATGGACTGCATGTCTGTGAGTATCATCTGTTATTATCCATCCAGCCTGCTAACTTCTTATTACAGTTGTGCTTGTGCTTGGGGCCATGGCTGTGACAGGGAGGTCTCCTGGTGGGTGCAACCTTTCAGACAGACTGTGAGTCTTACTCATTTGGCACAAAAAGTATCTGGACTGCATTCAGATGATTCTATTCATGGCAAATGACGCTGCTATCCACAGTCTGAGCTGGGCTGTCATCCTCAGGCAAGACAGAGCATATACGCTTTAGGAAAACATGGTTTCTAAGCAAGTAAACAGTTACTTCACCAGAGCTGCTAACTTTATAACACCTCTGGCATGAGATTAAAATGTCAGGCGAGAGTGTTTTTTTTCGTCTAACTACTATCCTACACTTACACAGGAGATCCTAGAGAAAGTGAAATGATATCTTTAAAGTTGTACCACTTTGTTAGTTACTTGGAAGAGGTATATGTGTATGCATGTGTACAACAAATACAAATTAAAAGGTGGCAAGCTACGTATAATAGATTATGCTAGTGCAATTTTTGACATTAGAAGCCTTTAGTTAGGTTTCTCAATGACACTTCAAATGTCTGTCATCATATCTAATGAAATCATTAGGCTCCCAACTCCTTACTGAGAAAAAGGATCATTTTTGGACTCGCCTTTCTTAAATGAGACTGACTGCTGGATCACTGAACATAACTCCTGTTTTTTCTTCCAAAAGTTTGGCAACAGACCATAATTTCTCCTCCAGGGCAGAATGTTGTACCTGCAGGTGATAAGCCTGTTCAACTACATTTACTTTTAAATTCAAATGTCAATGTAATGAATGAGGCTTCAAACTATGAGTTACAGCTCTACCACAAGTCTCAGTGAATACATATTGTGTATTCATATGATTGAGTTCTAATGATTTTTAACTTGTGTTATAGTTTCAGAGTAATATCCTGCCATCCTGTAATTTCAGGTCTCCTGGCTATATCATTGCACCCTAACTCTGAGCCAGCACCTAAAAATAGAAAAAGACAGGGAGATGGAAAGTGTTGAAATGGATAGAAATTTTAAACATGCCAACAGAAACCACACACAGCGCCTCTGAGTACAAACACTGCTACACATTCTAAATAAACTCAACTACAGAGCCAGTCCCGCCTACACCATTAACATGGTTTTGCAATACTGCACCTGTGCTATGCTATTATTACTGTGAAGTATTTATTCACAACCTAAGTCCAGACAAATTTGCAAAGCTCTCAAACTAAGATTAGCCATGTCTGTCGTCCAAAAACAATTTGCTGCAAAAACATGTTTATAGCACAGTGTCTTGGAATGAGACAGGGGTAAACAAAGTCCTGCCAAGGCAACAAAGTAATTGTGAACGCACTCCCAATTGGCTCTACATTGTGGAATCTATCTTGATTTGTGGTGAGACCACATCATATCTCTTTAACCAGGGAGAACATATTATTTAAACAAAGTAGCAGCAGTTTGGCAGCTTCCAGATCTACAGTGTGATCTAGAATTAAAGTGCAGCACGGTGACAATCACTACACACCAGGAGGAGTTGCTACAAGAAAGGAAAATGTCTGCCTTAAAATATGTATCCAGCTACTGATGACTTGATTTCACATGTTTGTCCTGGAATACCACAGTGCATGCAGGTTTCAGCTCAGCCCTTTAACTATACACCACATACATCATTCACCATCTCTATTATGTTGATGAGTGGTTTCTAAGATGCTACACTGGAACAAAAGTCCTCTCACTCAAAGCTTGACCACCAAAGCAGATTGTCTCTTTGTTTCATACTGCATCGGTCAGACCTCCTTCTTACACAGTTGTACAGATCTCCAGGGACAGTAAACATTCCGACCATGAGCTTTGTCTGATTCACGGGTCTGTGTTCTCACCACTCCCAAGATCATGCTGACCACAGCCCCAGCCCAGTGTAGGCTCGGCCTGCACATCCTGCCTACATCAAAGAATACACACCAAAACTGAACTGCAGAACTGACAGCTATACACCCAGGTCTGCTCTTTAGCAAATCCCCTGAACTATCAGCGGGGAGCGCCAGCGGTCTCGGGCCTGACCCTATCACAACACTGTGTTGGCCAAGTGGACCTGTCACCTTGACACCTCATAAAGCTCCCAGCATGTCTCTCTGCACTCCATGGGAAACAGCTGAGGGCGAGTGACACAATGAGTTTCTCAGTCCAAGACAGGCTGGGTGGTTTGTGTAAGGACTCCACCAGGGATAACCAGTGCAAACACAAATACATAATTTCAAAGGAAATCAAAGCATTTTGGGAAACCAAACACTAGTTAAGCAAAACAGTGCTTCTTTTCTATGTTGTTGTACTTTTGCTTGATGAAAACTGTGCCAAACACAGGCATCGACTTTCAAAGGAAATAAAAAAAAATACTTTATCAGTTAAGAATTCCTATTTTAATGTAATAAACTGTAATGCTGCTACTGATCTCCAGGGAGACACTCTGCAATCACTTTTGCCAATGTGAGACTCACACATAGCTGACATACTAAACAACTTTCTGCGTCAAGAGTCAGTCGGCAACTTATCAAGCCTGACTAAAGAAACTGAATGATGAGTTCTTTGACTGTATGTCAGAGACAGAGAGGTGTTTTCCTCCTGTGGTCTGACCTCTCCACAGCCTGTGCGACCTCCGCTGGTTTGATGCTCGCTTTACAGAAGCTGTAGTATTTACTGATACACAGCCATGAAAAAATCATGACTACTCTATGTGGCAAATTGCAAATGATTACCTTTGTTAATACTGATTTTTTCTTTACTTTCTTTTTAAAAAACATGACATTGTTGCACAAACTGTCCTTTCCCTTTCACAGTGACAGGACATGCAAGTGTCAGGAGGCAGTTCAAGGTATGCATCGAAACATTCTCACAGAACATTACTGTTGGTCTTATTACTTTTGATTCTGACTTTTTTTATGTTTCACCATAGCTCTGAACTGAGCAAATCAATTGAAGTAAACTAACATAAAGTTTGCTGAAGTAGACACTGCAATAAGGCAATCAGTCCTGATGTGTAATATTTATGGTAAGCTTTTACATACAACAGAAGTCATTGATATGTGTATAGTGTTGCAACAGGCCAGAAATCTGTTAAACTACAGTGTCTCTGAGGAGAGCACACTTCATTAAGACACTATGGAACAGTCCTGCACTACAAGCTGACTGTGGTCAAACTCACCTCAATGGGCCGATGTGGAGCTGTGGACAAATCTACCTGGAAAAAGAAACAAATGAGCTGAGGTTAGAGAGGTCATTGTGAAACATACCACCCATACCATCTCCAATGAGCACCATATGTTGTAAGAATGTTTTCTGGTAGATGTGTGTGCTAGGAATATGTTACGAATTTGGCAATGTGTGTGTATGTGTGTGTTTGAATGTATGTGTGTGTTTGAATGTGTGTGTGTGTGCGTGTGTGTGTGTGTGTGTGTGTGTGTGTGTGTTTG
>JAQNCA010000005.1:2532167-2542717 GCA_029783725.1 Acanthurus tractus | reverse complement strand
TTTTTTTTTTTTTTTTTTTTTTTTTTTTTTTTTTTTGTGTGGTTTGTTGGGGTGGTTTGTGTGTTGGGGTTTTTTGGGGGGGGGGGGGGGGGGGGGGCTGGGGGGTTGTGGGAGTTGGGGAGTGGTAAGATATTTTCCGCATGTCACTCTGCATTCCACCGCAGCAGGCAAGAGTCAAAGTGACCTGAAGGCTCAGTGTTGGTTCTAATCTGCAGGGCTGTTGTTTCTGAATAATTAAATTATGATATAAAAACTGGCCTCCAAGCGTTTAAGCTTTTATGCACGCACAAAGACACACAACAATTTAAAAAACAAACTTTTAAATTCATGTTCCAATCAGAGATGCTTTTTTAGA
The DNA here is from genome assembly GCA_029783725.1 of Acanthurus tractus. Taxonomy (NCBI): domain Eukaryota; kingdom Metazoa; phylum Chordata; class Actinopteri; order Acanthuriformes; family Acanthuridae; genus Acanthurus; species Acanthurus tractus. Next base: position 2,542,362 of record JAQNCA010000005.1, on the reverse strand, counting down.
ACCTGCCCTGATCAGCACATTCCTGTGTAGGCACAGCGCTGTGCAGATTCCAGCTCTCCTCTTCATCTCCAGGAAGCTTTACAGGTGTTGAGGGCAGGATGGTCCAGTGCCAAACTCCATTCCACACACAACTCCTGACTCATTTTTAAAGTGCTACCAGATGCAGCTGTAATAGAATTCTGTTTTAAAAAAAAAAGCTGTGTGTGTGTCTAAACTATTACTCTATCTCTGACCAATCAGAGGGTATGTTATGCTTCTGGGTATCTGAGGAATGCCTCAATCACCCCTCATGATCTGAAGCTGCATCAGTCCCATCCCATAATCACATCAATCCCTCACACAACTGTTATTATAAGATGGGATAACAGCAATGAAATTTAACATTTTGTCTCGCTTTGTGGCTACCCGTTCTTCTCTCTGGGGGTTTTACTGCTTTGCCTCCCTCCCTTTTATTTATTTTTTTCTCTGACTCACATCCAGTACATAACTAGCTACTACCACACTGCAATGTGTTTATGCCAAAGACAAGCCAAAGAAATTTAGCGCACAAACACTAAGAAAGAGACAGAGGCAAACAGAAGAGGAAGGGAGAGACAGATGCTCTCCAGGTGAACTTCCAGCATCCTGACAGAGCAGAGATGTGGTCTGCTCTCTTGGCTCGTTCAAACATGACAATTATTCAACTCCAAAACCACCATAGCAAAAACCACTGCAGCAGAATGTGATGTTATTCTACGGGATCACGAACAACCTAAAAGACGGCAAAGATTAAAGTAATAGACCATGCAGGAGCAGAAGTATTTTGATGGCATCTCAGACTTTGGACTGTCAAACCCGCAAGTTAGAACATCCAGTCTTCTTTGACCTTTGCCAGACTTCTCTACCCTCCAATTCCCTGGAACAGCTCTGCTTACGCTCAGAAGTTTACATCTTCTGACACATAAATTACAAATATAAGCCTCGCATGGCATGTAAACATGCACAAGAGAAACTGCAGCCTGAGAGCCTCAAGTGAAAACATCTGTATTTTGCAAACAAGACATCTCGCAAGACTGACACAAGTATGTACTGCGGAGTCTCTGCCGGGTCGACGAGATTATCACTTCAAAACGGATTCATGGAGCTTTGAATCGAACTGAAGCCTACAGCTCCTGGAAAATATCTTGTTGAAAGAACTTATCTCAGTGGAAAATTTCATCAGGGCTTCTAGAGATGCTATCTATCAGTCAGGGTGTTTTTAAAGCAAGGCAGGAATGGTTTTGACCGCCTGCCGCCGAAGCGCTGCCCATTCAAAGAAACTCCAAGAGTGCACGAAATCTCAGCCTTGCGCAAAACTGCAGAGCTGGCTGGATGTTGAGGCTTTGTTTTCTCACTTCTATAGATTGCGCTTTCTTTACGTCTAAGCGCACACACCGCCAACTTTACACCGAGCGTAGAACCTTATCTGGTATTTTATGGTCCTGTAAAATTGCGCAAATGTTTCACGACCATCTTAACTCATTTGTAGCCCTGCAGAGAACTGTTGACAATATTGGTAGATAAATATTTACATTCAGAACCAAAACTTGGCTAAATCGAGGCTTCAAAGTTGCTGACGACAGCGAGTGACTTTGCAAACCGTGTCATTGCGCACTGGCAATCAAAACCCAGCCAGACCACACACACTGTCACACTGAGCCTACCTCTTGCAGATAACCTGTCAGGTGTAATAAGATCGCCACGCTGGAAGCCACTTGAAGCAATCCCATAACAGCGAGGGTCCCGAAAAGAAGCGGCCGATAAGTGGGCTCCGAGTTCTGCACTGAGTGGAAGCGGTGCTGGCCTGCCTCCATGTCGACCGTGTTTCGCAGGTAGCCTCTGTACTCGCTGTGGGTAGCTGCCATGATGTGCGCTCTGTGTGCCGTTTAGCCCCAGGGCCAGGTCCCAGTATCAATGCAAAGAAGGAAACAGACTGTGAGAGTCCCTATAATCAGCGGTGGGTGGGCTGAGAGAGTTCGTTTCTCACTGCAGCCAATCAGAGAGATCCTCCGGTACTCAGCGAGACTGACGGAAAACACTGAAACAACACTGGCAACCAGATAGACCTGAGCGCACGACAGGTAAAACGAGCCCTTTATGGCTCCAGTGGCTCTTTACAGCAGAAACGCATTAACACGTGATCCACCCCTTCCGTGGTCCACACCCCCTGTGACACAGTCACCGTACCGTGGCTGTGCGTTCACTCCAGCAGGCATGGATCAACTTTACACCAATCAGTTGTCAGTCGACGGTTTGGTGACAATTAATAAAAAATACAAAAAAAAACCCACCAAATACGAAATGTCAAAAAAATATTATAATAAGTAATAAACTAAGCTAATCCTACGTGGAAGCTATTTCCTTTAACAAAAAAACGTTTTAAAGACACAATGCTGGATAGCATAAATGATGGTGGGATTTAGACCTACTTACTCAATGTGTGACGCATCTTGACAGCTGTTTTGCCGTGGACCATTGCAGTCTTTCAACTTTCACAAGATTAATGGGGTTTAAACATTCCTATCTGCTAAATACCTGGAAAGAGTTATTCATCCCATCTTACTGTAATTAAGGTTAGAATTGGCAAAAAAGTCCCTGGCAGACCTCCAGTCTGTCAGAATGGTTAACTGCAAGTTATCAGCCCACTCCTTGCATTTCCTCACTTCTTGTGTATTGTAAAATATATTGCATTTTTAGCACATGTGTGAGCTGTAAGCCACACCCATGTCTGGATCCTTGACGTGCATTTGAAAGCTATTGTGCCACCATCCTCACTGACACAATAGTTGTTCTTACTAAGAAAAAAGCAGGACATTAATGTAAAGTCTGGTCATGTTAACTCATGGACCCCAACAGTGCTTCTAGTTTTTCCTCACAGTCACTGACAGGCACTGACACTTCAGTACTTTTTGCAAGGCAGGAAATAGTTTTACATTTCTAGAGCCATACCATGCTTTCTTGCAAAGAGTTGAATGAGAAGATTTGGATTCTTTTCATGGTAAAGCACCTCTGAGTAAATCTGAACAAGAACTGCGTGAAAACCTTGATAATTAGCAGATCGAGTACCAGGAATGATGAGAGAGAGAAACTTGTTTTGGTGTACATTTGGGGTCCTCACAGCTGTCATATGACAGACTGGAACTTTTTTCAAATTTTTTGTCGTTTTATTTTTTGCTTGGTTTTTTTGCTGCACTGAAAATGGAAAGGGCGTAACAGTAATTTTTTTGGTATCCTCAGTCTATTCATCTATTATGGGAGCATGACTGCCATGCAAAGGTACATAATAAGCTTTTCTATGTCAGCCCCAGCTGATTAAAAAACTGGCACAAAGTTATGATTTTTTATATAGTTTAGAAAGCCTATTAGATAAATAGATTTTAATCGAGATGAGAAATACATATAAGACGCATGTGAGAGGTGACTTGGGTTAGGGTTCTCGACAGTTTTAGAGACAGTTATTAAATTTTATCTCTAATAGTATCCATTATTACCACAACGATGTGAGTTCTTGATACTCCCAAACACTAGAGGGCAGAAACAAGTAACTTACTTTAGAATTTGCCAGAAGAAGACATGCAGTTCCAGATTTACATGTTAACTGAGCTTTGCCACAGTAGTAGATACCTACATTTGAAGTCAATTTATAACCCTCACAGTCACCATGATGATAGTAAATTAACTTTGGCTGGACTTTCTTTTGCCCACATACATCTGGGTGACATCAAATTATTACTGGGAAATCAGAAGAACAACTGCGTTTCTCTGCAATCCTCTGAAGTACTATTTTAACATTAAAAAAAGGGGTTGCAGGAACTTCAGAGCCGGTGGCCAAGACTAGCCCAAGCCACCCTTAGGCTCCGCCCTGGAAACAAGCCATTTACATATGGTTAGCACCTCAGTGTCAATCTGATGTTTTCAGCATGAATATGTTCTACCACGCCATCTTACATTAATTATCAATCTATTTAAGAGTAGAACAGCATAGAGTAGAATTGACTTCATAGAATAGAATAGAATCAATCTTTATTAACAACTATACATAGAACAGCACACATCAGACTTAAAAATGGTTCATTTTATATTTATAGTTTAAAAGAATCAATCAGTTGTGGAGTCAAGGATTTGAATGGCACTGTGACACTTAAAATTGGAAATCATTTTCTTTTGTAATGGGTTCAATACACAGAAGACTGATTTGGCTCTTCTTGCCAAAATAAGCACCAGTTTTATCTCTTAAAGTGGTTTAACTGTTTTTTAACAAATAACTCCATTAAGAGCAGAATTGCAATAAGAGCAGAAAAGAGTGGCTTTATGCCAGAATGTCCGAGTCCTTTAAATAGCTTATGCTATACTCTAAAGTAAAACAGTATCTGCTTTAACTTAAAGCAAAGACAGCATGTGTAATGAATTATTTCCTATTTTCTGGCATGGCGCCAAAGACAGATGACAACAAGATTGACTTCCCACCATTACAAGAATTGAAGAAATTGTTACGGAACCGTAACAAAATAACATCTTGTGAGTCATTTGTGTTTGTGTATGAGTGTGTGTAAACGTGTTTGTCTGGCCATGAATATCCCCAACAGACCTTGTTATATGAGCAGATGTAATTTCTTCTCACCTTATTTAATTTTTTATGAGTGGAAGGTGAGTCTGCCACAATCTCATCCATGGAATTATTTAATCAGCCCATTGTTTGGGAGGTTACACCTATCAGCTCTGTTATGCCAACCAAGATTTCTCACACAGACCAGTCCAACAAACATTTTCCCTGCCATAAGAAGTTCATAGGTTTTGATTTATTACAACTGATACCATAAATAAAGCAAAGTTTTATTATTCCAACTCTTCATGAATAAAATGGTTAAAACGGTTAATGTGTATGCTTAGTGTCATCTGGTGTTCCAGTGTCCTCCTACCTGTTTGCTTATTGTCCTCAAGTCCTTTGGGAGCAAAGCTGGGTTAGAGTGATCCCTTTATCTTCTTGTTGCCCATTATCTGACCTTTCTTTTTATGGCTTTCCCTTCTCTAAAAGCATAAATAGATGTTTTAAGAAATATGTTTCTCTGCTTAGAGATTGGATATGATAAATACCATCTATCTGTATACAGAGCTACAGCCAGCAATCAGTCAGCTTAGCTTAGTATAAAAATCAGGAACAGTGTAAAAGATAAGCACAAGCATATAAACAAACAGTATAGTTCCTGAAACTCCCCATCCCCTGATATTAAATACCCACATTTACAGCAGAAATAACAAGTTCACAACCTGGTATGAAACATGGTTTAGGGCGCTTTGGCTCATTTCTGTTATGGACAATTTGACCTTTTTTTTAACTCCCTCATTCAAAGTTTGCTCAGGTGTAAAAATTATGATTAATTAAGACTATGGCCACTTTGGGTCTGTCCTCCTAAGCTCCACTATCTCATCCAAAAGTGGTAACTTCTAAATCACAAAAAAAGTCTTCAAAATGGTAGTCCTGGCTTCTTCCTCTATTAGAGGGTAAAGCAAGTAGTTCCCCTTAGAAGGGAACTACTTGGCTCCTTCAGTCTGTATGTAATGGTGTCCTGGGGCAAGATACTGCACCCTCAATTGCTTCAGATGACTATGCCCCACTGTGTGTCAGTGTGTGTGTATGTGTTCCTAATGAACAAGTTGGCACTTTCTACAGAAACCTCTGCCATTAGAGTTTAAATGTGTGCGTGTATCAACGCTGACTTGTATTGTAAAATTGCTGTGAGAGGTTAGACTTTAAAGACTAGAAAACACATAGTGCTTTAAACATTTCCCTTCTTGTAGAGTTTTTGGTCTGAACCAAGTCTTGTGTATCTGGCCTTTAGCTTCTTACTGACTTTTCTGTGTTTGGTGGCCAGATGCTAACTTTATTTGTCTGCTGTTTGCAGTTGTTCCTGAGCAGGTCATGTGAGCAGGTCATGTGTACAGCCATTTTATCAAAGCCTTTTTCCTGCTGAAAGAAGTAGCCTGCTGCAGCTGGAAATAAGTTTGGTGAGAGCGGTGAAAGTGAACCAGAATAATAAAGTTGTGGTTTGTAAAACCAAAACAATAAGTTAAAGAATGTTAAAGCATTATGTAGAGCTGAGGGGAACTGCACAGTTAGTTGTTTTTTAATAAAAGCGAAATCTTTTACATGACAATATGCAACCTTTTGATTTATTGTCACTATGCATATATAAGTACAGTATAATATGACTTAAAGAATTGTGCAAGAATTTTTTTGTTCTTCCATTATAAACAAAGTCACTTGAATTCTGGGTCACAGTCTCAACTATGCACTTAGAGGTTAGAAAAAAAACAGTAGATGATACTATTAATTTCTTCTCATCTTCAATTTTAGTCCACTCACATGTAACATCTCCATAAACACACACAGTAAGGTACTGTCACATGGTACTGCTGGACCACCTCATTAAGGCTGAGTGTCCAAGATGGTCTAGTGGTCACACATCGTGGCTGTTGCAGCATCTAAACATGGCAGTGGCTCCTGTTAGCCCAGAGAGTGACCTTCCTAACCTCTCCTGTTTTTCCTACTGCCAGCAGAACAACAGTGTAGTATTTGAAAACCCAGCAGAAAACGAACCTCCTTTAGGAACTGGAGTTATTTTAGGCAGAAGCAGTGACAATGGAAAGAAGGGGTGGCTGTAGTAGGGTGGGTGAGTTTGCGAAATCCAAGCGAATTTCTGGGTGCCAGAGGAGTTCATGGGAGAAAGCTGGCTTTTTATATGTGCCTCCCTCCTCAAACCATCAAACCTCATGGCGCTACAATCATTTAATACTCCATCATTATGGGCTTTCTAACTGCATTAAACCACACACATGATTTTGGTTATGTTGTAGTAGAACCACATTTCCCCCTTACTATCACTCTCATTTGTACCATGCTTGCATAGAGCTGCCTCTGTTGATGTTTTGCCTCTGAAATGTAGCACAAGGACCAGAGTCTGTACTCAGAAGTTTACCCTGACACTGTTTCAGAGCAAGTCGATGAGGATGTAGATCTTATCTTTCCCGGGAGACCATCTGAACCAATGTTGACTCAGGCGACCTCCTGCACTTGGCTGGCCGTGGCGTGGTCTTGGCATTGGCTCCAGATTCAGTACTATGAAGTGCTCTTCTCTCGGTCAGTGGTCGTTAATACACCGTGAGAACCTGTGTTTAGCTGTGGCTTTTCTGTGCCCTCAGCCATTTCCTCAAGGAGTCAGGACCTTGGTGCTGTGGCAGCAAAGAGCAGAGGGAAGGTTTGTGCATATAATCAGGTTTATGTGTTTGTTTGAGTTATATCACCCATTTATTATCAGGATATATGCGGTCAGAGGCATTATGTTTTTGGGTTGTCTGTCATTCCTTGTCTTATGAGTGCCATATTACAGGAACGCCTCGAAGGAATTTCTTCAAATTTTGCACAAATATCTACTTTGACTCGAGGATAAAAAATGTTCAGAATTTAATGGCTAACAGTCATGTCTCTGTGACATCACATCAGTCCCATTCTTTTGAATACAATATTTCAGGAATGCCTGGAGGGAATTTCCTTGTATCTAAAAAAACTTAAGGACCTAAGATGAGCTAATAACTATAAATAATATCTAACTAACTTAGTGTTCATAGGCCAAAGATCCAAGGTCACTTTGACCTCACAAAGCACATTTTTTCGATAACTCGAGAATTTATTTGGGAATTATGATAACACATAAATCACACAGATTTTTCATAGGATAAAATGATGCAATGACAACATTGTGAATCCAAAACTTCAAGGTCATCTTTACTGTGATATCATTAAGTGCCACAAAAACACTTTTTTGACTGTTATTCAATACCATAACTCAGAAACAAAACAGGGTATTGTGATCATATTTTACATTTGGTGGATACTGAACTTGAGACACTCACCTCATGTCTTCATGTCCTCTGAGGTGCTCGGCTGGTCATGTATGTGAGGACTTCACATTTTTGAATTTTTTAGAATCTTTGCAGCAACATCTATATTTCAAACATTGTAGTCCACCCCAAGGTCTTCGGCTTGAGCTTCAGGTGATTGTAGTTGCACCATGTGATAAAACTCACTACAGCCCTTGCACTCTTTGTACTCTGTGAAATAGTCCCTGTGTGAAGACAGCCACATCTCACTGGAAATCATTCACTGAAATCATACAATATAGTAATTTCTTCCATTTTAACAAAAAAAACCCAACAACATAACTTTTATCAAATTCCTTCAAAGTCTTCTTCATATTTCCTATTGCTCTGGACAGACATGGAAATAAACTGCCGCTTGACTGACTCACAGAGTCAAACAACCACAAAGCTCTAATTCTAGTTCATGTTGGGTTGACACTTAAGTGTGCACGTACATGCAAAGATTTGTGTTTGAAAGAGAAAGAGTGTTTGGACGCTCTCCATGCCCCTGTGTTTTGCTATGTACAGCTTGCCAGAGAATGGAACCTGATGCTCTTTCAGATGATGACAGACAGCCAAAAGCCCTGTAGCTGAGTAGAGGGAAAAAAGAAAAAAAGGAGATGAAACATGAACGGGAAAAAAGGATGAACAGGGTTAAGTAGCAGAAAGAAAGACAGAGAGAGACAAATACAAAAGTGCTCATATAAATGCAGAAAAAGATCAAATGTAAGACTTGGTGTTTACTTTTATCACTGGCCAGCTCTTGCATTGTTGTTAGTATTTGATTATCATTGGTTTTTAGGAGCATTCTTGGTAACCGTGCCCTCACTTTCACCCTAATGTTAAACTCAGCAACCTTACACTTATCCATGAACTATGACCTCAGCAGTTTGTTCATTTGAGGTATTGGGGTCAAGGGTGATGGTTCAGGGTTCATAGACAGAATGTGGAGTCACAGTGAGCAGGATCCGCACAGTCTGGTTCTGCCCATGGCTATTTCAGCTTCAAAGCAACCAGCATGATTCCACTGGATTCAGCCTGTTTTGAAACCAGAGGGGTAGAAATGCAAGAATTAGAGAGGCCAAATATGAGGACTTGGTTAGACTGCTCCCTGGCACAAATATTTGATGGTACAGATCTGGGCACAGCTGTTGTATTTGTATTTGATTGACTGAGTACTGTAAAATAAAAATGCACCTTCTGAAGATTCCTTGTGCATGAGCATCATTGTGCAGACAATGAAGGTGTCAACATATCCAGATTTTTCCACTGTTTATTTTTGGTCTCTTTTATCTGATGGAGAGGGTGCTCTCAGGACTCATGGTATGAAGACTAGTGAACTGTCTCTCTCCGCTCACTCCCACATCCTCTGTGGTAAGGTCAGTCAAAGTCTGCCATAAAATGCACACACACTCACTCACATTCACACACACACACACACGCATACACCCTTACACACAAACACACTATTTGACTCCTTGCTTAAAACTTATTACACTGCCACCTCCATAGCAACCCCAATGTTTACACCCTACTCTACTTCTTCTCCCCCACCTCTCCCCTCACCTCACACCGACCTGCGGTTTTATCAAAAATACATATTTGAAAAGAAAATTGGAGTGATGATCAGCCCAAATAGGGATATTCCAGACCATTAGGCAGATCTCATTTCAGTTGAAGTCTGTGGGTTACTGAGTGTGGGAGAATCAGGGTGAACATTGAGCAGACTATCAAAGCAGGCCCTATTGGACAATGTTCAGTAAAATGACAAGTGACACTACCAGAGCTGGCAGCAGAGCATGCACTGCAATTATTATTTGTTTTCTATGTAATTACCTGATGGCTGTGGTATTAATGTTGCTTCCTGGCTTTCCTCTAGAGCAGCAGCACGTGGAAACAAGCTGTGGGAGAGGTCACATGACTATGTCAGCTAAGATGGGAAGCTGCCCCCTCCCCCTCGGCCTGACCCCAGAGAAAACTTATTTATATAAAATGATTAATAAAGGAAGGCAGTTATAAAGAAATAATGTAACTAATAAGACCATATAGATTAAAAACTCAATGACTTAAATGTGATCTAAAGCCTTTTGCCTGCACATTGAAAGAATTTTCCATCTGGTTCACATAAAAATATATAAACACTACCAGTCAAAATTTTGGACTCACCTTCTCATTCAATGTTGTTCCTTTATTTTCATGACTATTTACATTGTAGATTCTCACTGAAGGCATCAAAACTATGAATGAACACATATGGAAT
>JAQNCA010000005.1:2487026-2528842 GCA_029783725.1 Acanthurus tractus | reverse complement strand
AATTTAAATAAATCCCCAACAGTGTCACCAGCAAAGCAGCCCCACACCATCACACCTCCTCCTCCATGCTTCATGGTGGGAACCATGCATGTAGAAACCATCCGTTCACCTTTTCTGCGTGGCACAAAGAAACCAAGGGTGGAACCAAAGATCTCAAATTTTGACTGTACCAACCTGACTTCTGCACAACAGAACTGATGGTCCCAACCCCATCAAGAAGGCAAGAAATTCTACGAATGAACCCGGACAAGGGACACCTGTGAAGTGAAAACCATTTCAGGTGACCACCTCATGAAGCTCATTGAGTGTTAGGAGGGTTTGCAGCACTGTCGACATAGCAAAGGGTGGCTACTTTGAGGAATGTAAAATATAAAACATATTATGAGTTATTTAACACTTTTTTTTTTTTTACAACATAATTCCATATATCTTGCCTCATATATTTGATGTCTTCAGTATGTATCTACAATGTAGAAAGTAGTAAAAATAAAGAAAAAACACTGAATTAGAAGGTGTGTCCAAACCTTCGACTGGTAGTGTATATATCCAATAAAAAACTTCACAGCCATGCTAGCACCACTGTGAAACTGTACTGACACATTATGATGTTTTGGGTTTAGTGCTTACTATCGTGGTTCTGCTTAATGCTCACTGTTACTGTTGTTATTATTCACCATCTACTTGACTTGATTCATGATGTCATCCTGGTCATACTTGGCAGGTTACTATGTTTACCATCTGAAGTTAGCCTGTTAGCAAGCTAACAATGGCACTTAACACAAAATGTCCTAAAGCCTCGACTCCTGGGAATCTCATTAAATTGAGGTATAGTCAGATAAGAAATTAAATTTAGTTTAAAATAAGTTTAGTTTCTTTGTCTGTGAGTTGGACAAATTCATATTTGACCTGAGAATAGCACTGAATTTAAAGTTAAGGGATTACCAAAGTTATTACAGCTCACCCTGAGGGGACATGAATATGTGTATTGAGTTACAAATCTATTGTGGTTAAGAGTGAGAGAGAAAGAGAGCAACAAGCTTTTCTTGTTTTAAGCGTGTGTGAACACTCATGCTGTTCTCCCACTTGGATCCCAACACAGTCACCAAAAGTTAAACACTCAGCTTGTCAGCCCACCCCCTGAGCTCCTACATCCTCTTACCCCCTGCTCCTTCCTCTGTGGTCCCCTGCCTCCCTTCTCTCTCCCATCTCTCCAGCTTACATCACATTATTGACTGTGCTCTCTGTCCAAACAAGAGGTTCATCCTTAAACTTTCAGCCTAACAGTGAGAATTGGGAAAAGTTTCCAGTGACAGGGCAAAGTAGCCATAAGAATCCCAAACTTTATGTTATACATGGTAACCTGGTGAGATGAGATTGATGACAGATGTAAGCCCGAGACCAGCCTGAATTAGAAAGGTGATGTTTTGGTCAGTAAGGTTCATGCAAATCAGTGAAACATGCTTTATAAATTTGAAGTCTTAAACATTTAGCTCCCTTTATTCTTAACAACATCTCTCTCCCAAAGCATTCACTCCTACAAGAGAGAATCTATTGTCTGAATGAGAGCCATCAAACTGGGCTGAGAAGAGGAGGATGAGGACTGAGGAGAAGGAAAAGGAAAACACCCGGGCAGGACCAGCAGTGACATCAGCAGGAGACGTCTCTTATTCAGTTAGCCATGTCATGATCTCCCAGACTTGACCTCTGCTTCCTCTCTGTGGTCACATCAAAGTATCCTGGCCTGGAGACACAGACCACACTGTCATCGCCAGGGTGGGTGTGAGTGTGGAGGAAGCACCCTGAGGTCATTGAGAAAGAGGATTTGTCAAGATGTTTCCTCAAGTGTGTGCTGTCAAACCCAAAATTACGCACACACCTTAGTCAATAGAGAAGTTGGTTTAAGAAGACAAAAGATGAGTAGAGACACAACAGCAGATGAAGTAATACCTTTCAACTGATGGAGAGAAAGCCTGCTGTTTTCTGTTTCTCCTGGGTGGGAGTAATGGTGTGCAGTCTGCACCAGCTGAGGGATGCTTGTTGTTTTTGTGAGTCAGATGGGCTCACTACCAATGTTCACAGATAATACCTAATATTATTTATCACGTTACTAGGCCCACACCAAGCTCCAGCTGCTGTTTTCAATCACCAAAGAGTCAAAACAAAGCAGTTGGTTTGGGAAACACCAGCAACCCCTCTTGACTATGATATTTCCCCTCCGCCCACGATCCACTCTTTCTGCTCCTTTTCAATCATTTTCGGATAAACACTCAGAATTTTAACATGATTCAGCTGTTCCCTCGGACGTAAGCCCTTATCTCTAGCTACCTCCCCACCCCCACCCCCCCATCTCTTTCATCATAATCTCCGTGCCCTGGCTCCCACGCTGATACTTTTCATTGTACCAAGGCCTGAGATGCCCTGGGAATTGAAGTAACTGAGTTATTGTCCATACCCTCAGCTGGGCTTTCTCATACACAGACACACACCCACAGCCACACACACATCTCTATACACAAACATGCTCAGAGTTACAGCATTACTGTGTGGTCACTCCTGGAAACAAGCAGACAATAGCAGGGAAATGTAATGGGTAGGGTTCAACTCTCGTTCTGAAAGATGAGTGTTTTCAACTCCCCAGTGGCAACTTCATGGGATCTCTAATTAGCCGTGGCCTCACTCACAAAGTCAACAGGATCGAGGAAGTCCACCACAACTTTTGTTACCCTGACATCAGCAAAAACAACACATGAGATAGCTAATTGAATCACTGTCCTTATCAGTGATTTCCTACAAGAAGTACAGAGGGAACATCCTGAGTTGTACATTGTAGATTAAAAGACTAACTTAAATAGTTTGGAAACATAGGTATTATAATTTACTTCTAAAATATACCCACCTACTTACATACCTACATATAGAGCAAATGACAGAAATAGAAAGGGAGCAGAGAATTCTAAACAGTCAATGTTTACAGGAACAAATGGTTAATAAAGATAACTTAAAGAATAGACAGAAGATTAGAATAGTCAGCCAATAGAATTAGATAAATAATACAGGATCATTGTTTACTTGTTTAGGATTATTTAGTTTCTACAACACCAAGAAGTGGTAAGAATGATAACTTGACCAAAGCTTCAATAGTTTAATTGAATGGGAAAACGTCTGCTTCAATTTTTGCATTTTTTAATCAACTTTTATACATTTAGTGTTAAATACTTTGCACAAAAACTAGTTCCAGTTATTCAAATGACAGTTTTGGAAACATTATGGGGGTGGGGAGTGTGAATGAAAGGGTGCTTGAGCTCATCTGATTCAGCTGTGTGAGTATGGAAGACAACAATGGTTGTAAAACTCTGTTCTAGACACAATAGATTGATGAAGAAAAAAGTAGCTTATGAGGTAGCTTAGCATAAGCAAATTCCTGTTCTAAAGTAAACAATCAAAATCCCCCACCAGGTGCAGGTGGTGCTATTGCATAATGTAAAAAAATGGAACACTCCCTTCTTTCATAAATCTAGTGGGAAAGTTAGATGCTATATGAAAAAAACTTGATGAGTTATTTGCAAAAAGATTTATCCTAACCCCAACAATTAGATTTTCCACTCCATAAATCTTTTAGGTATTACATTGGGATAATGAGTTTCTTGGACTGAGGGAATGTAACCTCGACCTAAAAACATTTTTTCACAAGTTCCAAGAGAAAATTCATGTCTAAATGAGCTTTTTTAAAACTCTGTCAAAAAGAAACGCCTCATTGCTCTGCATGCTACAGTACAGTAGGCCTTCCAGTATGACCTCAGAACCACCCCTGTGATTCAGTCCTTTGGCTCATTAACCGCTCACACCTATTAGTCCATGGTGATGAAAGAAAGAGCAGATGCATCAGGAAGAAAAGATCAAAAAACAAAACAAAGGAGATGTTCTTTAGGCTGGCCACTAGCAAGGATGACGTAGCTGGTTTTCCCCTTTCCAACACAAAGCCCAGTACAGTATATCATGGATTCCGTGGACTTGACTCAAACATCCCCCCCTCCTCTCCCCTCATCCAGCAGACTCTCCCAACAACTTCGCCGTTTGTTGCTGTTGGTGGGGAAGTGATGTCACTCACAAATCGACACAGAGGGGGAAGGCAGTGGGGGGATGCACCAAGCCAGGACCCAGCCTATCTGATGTCAGAAACAGTGTGTGAGTGTATGTGTGTGTGGCTGACACATCGGCCCACACCACTGTGGAAAAGACTGAGGGTGGTATTGTATTGGGCTCCTGTCTGTCTCTCTGTATTGCTGACAGATAATTTTCTGTACAGTAACTAATATACATCACTTGCTGTACTGATGTGAGTGTGTATGTGTGTGCATGCATGTGAGTGCACGTGGTCATAATGTGAAGTTATAGCATGCCTGCCAAATTACTGAAAGCATCTGATTTCCTTATAAACGGCTTTTGGGTTTAAGTGACATTCCTGTGGCTTCACTTCTGTGAAGCCTTCGCAATCTCTGATTAGAGTTTCCTTAGTCATGTTTTAATATGAATATGATATGTACGGGTATTATCCAGAAGCAAGTTTTATCCCGGGTTCTCACTCTGCTTGGTCACATAAAGCATAAACTAAAGCCCTCTAAATAATGTTTGGTCTGTGTCACTAAGACACTTGACCAAAGTAATATTTATTTGCATAATCCAGGACATGTACTTATATAACATATCTACACCACAACTAATGCCAAGAAGAGAAGGAGAGGGTTTTATATGTGATGATAATAATCATAGCTGATTGAGGAAGCCATTGTTAAATGGAGAGACAATTTCCACTCTGTCATGACTTAAAAATTAGGTGTAATGCATCCTGGGACTTTTTATGGTTCTACTTGGAAATTAGGTATTACCTTGTTCTTTCTAAGCAAGTTTGATATGGGTTTCTGTTTTGTTAAAGTAATGAAATCTCTGTAAAATTTTATGTCAGCATATAACTTTATGTCTGAGTTAGTGTGCCAGTGTGTGGATGGTGTTTATGTTGCCAAGTTAGATTTACAGGGCCTTAATCTGTAACAACCATGATGCTCTCCATCATTACAGCTAAGTTTTTTTCCTGTGTGTGTTTGTGTTCCTGTGTAGTGAGTTGGCCTCAAATTTCAATTAATTTGTCAAAATAACTCTTTTAGTCGAGTCAAAAATAAACTTTGATTACTTTATTCTGATGTGGATAAGATATTAACTAGATGAAAAGGATGGATGAATAAATGGATTTATATCATAATAATATCTAATGCATATGCATTTTAGCAAAAAAATCATCATGACAAATGGGTATCACTATCTGTTGACAAAAACAGCAAAAAACCAAAACCAAGGGACCTGGAGTTGGATAGAGTGTAAAACTTCCATATTTATGTGGCAGATAAAGAAAGCAAAACACCAGTTTCTTTAAAATGTCCTGACTGGATACTTGACTTGCTCTACTAGCCATATATAAACCAATAACCCAACAACATCTGTGATTTGTTTTCCTCTTTTAACAAAATTGATCAATAATCAGTAAGAAAGGTACATGCTGAAATGTTTTTTTGGTTTGTACCAGCATCAGTTGTAATTGGACTTTCCTAATTTATTTTTACTTCTTTGCTAAGCCCTCTTATTTGTGTTGTGTGCTGCGATGTAGCTGTAGATGCGCTTATAGAACTTATCTAGCCATGAAACACACCTGTCTTGTAGTGAAAATATATAGAAAATTAGCCAAGTAAAAAAACAAAAATTTAAGAGGACGTGTCCTGAGCCTCGAAACTGTACAAATGTCTTTCAGTGAATTACGCGTAGTCTTTCTTCATATTTCCTGGGCTCTTCTGGTTGTGAAATAAAAAAAACTCCAAGATGGCCACATCAGCTTTAAACCTACACACTGAACCATAAAATCACAGAGCTCAGGAACAAATGTTTGTAATTTCGGTCTGCTTTCTCATTCAGTGTGAGATAAAGCTTTGTCATGTTGCTTAGTAACAGGTAATGGTATTCATGACATTTCTCTCAGTAAGAATGGTTTCTGTCTCATCAAGAGCTGGCATAGGTTTAGATTTCCAAGCATTCCCTCACAAATCCCCTAATTTGAAATCTGCTGGAAATGATTCAATCCATTCAGGTCACCCACATGCTGAGCTAAAACATATCCTTGTACGTTCGGCTTGGGAGTCCTCATGTTGTCTGTCCGCAGGCTTACCGCCATTAAAAAGATCAGAGATGTGCTTGTCAGACACATTCCTCACCTCCTGTATCACTATACAACCTGCAATTAGGTATTCCCATTTCCCTCCTCCTTCTCTCATCTTCTTTCTCTCCCCACACCTCAGACAGACACCTCCATTCATCCACTACACAGAGGGCTGTATGCTGACAGCTACAGCCCATTGTAGTGAACATTACCTAATTATATATTTGTGTGTGTGGTGCGGTTTAATCCCACAGCAACAATGGCTGTTTTGTGCAGCAATATCTATGCATAACCAAGAACTGTAGCACTGTTATTGAGACTGGCTTCAATAGCTACGCATCCCTGCTGTTTTCCTCAGCACCTGCAGCACATGAACAGTACAGAGGGAACAAGCTTAAGCTGGTAAAGTGAGAACCTTGTCACAGTTTTGGCAGAATTACTGTGGTAAACAACAGGCTGTCATCACTGGGAAAATCATTTTAATTGGATTTACAAGCAGAAAAGAAAGACTGAACTTCAATTTAAGTGCTTAAGGGAATAAATTCTCAAAGTATTTCACTGAGATCAAAGACTGATTATGTGTTGCTCCTGATAAAGTAGCTTCATAAATGCTGCAGCAAAACAGCCAGTGATGTAGAGATTAATGCGATTGTGATGAATAATCTTATTTGAAACTCCCCTGGATTTAGTGAGTTACTGTACATTTAATCAGTGTGTAAGGACACCGACAGTCAGTGAAAGTGGTAACACCATGATTAAAAAATACTTGCAAGCTGAAGTCCTGCACACAAAATGTAACAGAGTAGGTAAATTACACAAGTATTATCATCAAAATGTAAATGTAAGTATAAATTATGCAGAAATACTCTCTTCATTGTTACATTTACATGTGTATTGTAGCCTGTAGCCTGTAAACTGCATTTTAATGTTGTAGGTGGTCAAGGTAGATATCTTTTACCGTTTTAACTGTTGGATAATTAAATACATATACAAAATTCATTAAATAGTGGATGCAAATATCATGTTTCATTTTAAAAATGGTACAGTTGAAAGTGGAATCACTTCATGCTAGTCTTGAGTAAAAGTAGTCACCTAAAAATTGTGCTTAGGTGAATGTTCTACTTTCATCCACCAATAATAGTTAAATTGAAAAAAAGAAAAAAAAAACATCACAATCTTCAGGAGCCCAGTTTATGTATTCAAATCACTTTTTTAGTCCAAACTTTTTTCAATTAGCAAAAAAGCTAGAAACTAAATAGCATGAACAAGGAATGATACGAGGTAAGACTCCAGTGTTTAATCATCACCAAATTTTTCCTTGCTAAATATCTATGAATCAATGAATCTGTACTTTAATAACAGTTTTTGGATGCAAAATGTCAAATACCTAACAACTCAGTTATTTTTTCAAAACATCTAAGTTCATATTCCTGTTTTTTAAAAAAATCAGACTTCACCTTTAATACCATACCATATAAAAAAAATATAACATGACATTCTTAATTAATACTGTGCACTCTGATGTAGTTGTTTTTTGTATGGACCCAGGGAAGACTTGCACCTCTTTGTAAATGCTAATGGAATTCCAAATAAGAAAAGAAGTGACTGATGTCTCATTATTAAAGAGACAAAAAAATAGGAGCACATGAAAGAGCTTTATTGTCACAACAAGCTTTAACATAACAAACCAGTTCATGACTCTAAGCTCAGAATGTGCAAACTATTAAGCAAGGGAGCTAGGGAGAACAAGTAATGAACTCACTTTTTTTAATCACATACATAATTTATTAAATATCATTATTTGGCAGGATTTTACAAGGAAGCAGGAAAAATAGGGAAATTAGTGGAGGTGAGGTACAGCTTTCTTTTTTCAGTTTTCCCACCTTTTCTGTGGTCAAAAAGGCAGAATGTAACACTGGAACAACAGTAGCAAAACAGATTTACAGTATCTGCCTCTAAAAGAAGTTAAGTCTTTGCAGGTACACACTCAGCTTTCACAAACACAACATTATAGTGCTATAGCTCATTTGGGATGCACAGGAATGTAACGTAGATAAAGAAAAATGATAGAACAGGAGACTGATCAATGGAAAAAATAACTGGGAGAGTTAACACTTTCACACTGGGAGATAATCTGTACACTGATGTGCGCTCTTCATGTGTCAAGTCCATGAATCGAAATACATTCCTTGAATGTAAACCAAGATATATGCACTCTCTCACGTTAATACTTCACTGTTTCTGTTTTCATACTATTAGTTTTAATAGCAGGTATAACTTAGTTTATATCACTTTGGATTTTTTTAAAAATAGTGGATTTTGTAATATATATATTAATTTTTACGTGTAAACAAATTAAGGACAAACACTTTTAACATTTTATGGGCGTTTAGCAGTTTAAAGATTAAGCAGTAACAGGCAAAGGCCTCAGCAGACGTCCGTAGCATCCTGTGAGGCAGTGTGGACGCAGAAAAATCATTGCAGCTCCATTAGTGTCGGCTGATACATTAAAAATGAATGATAATGCTGAGCTCTACAAGCCAATGAAGATTAAGCCATGCAGTTTAACACCACCACCACCATATTTATAGTATTAGATGTAAGACTGTGGTATATTACAGTGTTTAACATTTACAAATGAAAAAAAAAAAAAGTTCAAGGACCTTCAGGCATTAGGTCACCCACAGGTTCCTCACTTAAAAACAACACAATGAAAAAATAAATAAAAGCAACGTTAAAATGTATTGAAACCCTTTTTTTTGTGTAGACTGGGGGTGGGAGAGTGGGCAACTGTGCATGTGCATTGACTGACTGCAGAGTAGACCATCCATGCTAGGATTACATTAAGAGAGCCAGGCCAGGAGAGGTCTGAGGGCAGGGCTGGAAATGTGCAGTCTTCACCTCGGCCGAATAAATAAAAAAGTGCATCCCAGCATGTAGCTGGTAGTGCTGTGCATGTAGACTAACACATGGGGGCTGGTGAGTAACATGGGTGTGTTAGACAGGATAGTGCTGTGTGGAAGCTGTGGTATTCAGAGTTCTTCCATTGTACAAGGTGACTGTTGAGCGTGGGTGACCAAATGTGTGAGTCCAGGGTTGAGCAATGCACACGCTGTTAGCTTGTGGTTTTAGAGGTGCAGGCCAGAGAGGTGTCTTTAATTACTCAAAGATCCACTATCTGCGTCACTGGATCTTACCCAAACTAGAATCTGGCCAATGACACAGATGACCAGATGATCATATACTATTACTGACTGGAGGGGCTGAGAGTCACCTTACAAGCCACATTTGGCAACATTAAGCCAATATAATGGCTTCTTCTTCTTCTTTATTGAGCAGCATTTCAAATTTATTTAGACATACTCTACCTTCAAAAAATATACTTTTTTTTCATTACCAACATCCAAGTAAACATCATCCACTCAAAATGTTTTACTAAGTTTGACAACAAAAGAGATTGAGGCTAGGCAAGCAATGTTACAGTATCAGATAAAACAAGAATACCAATACTTGCAAGAGGCAACTTCAAGCGTTATTTATCATTTTCATTGTCCAGTAAATGGCCCATTTGATCATCAATGCAAAATGAAATGAATGCTAAAGATATGAGGTTTTACAACTTTAACAGTGTCTTGTCAATCTCTATGTATGGCAGCATATCGGTAAAATGTGTGGAGTCATTATACCTGCATTTAACTCATTCAGGGCTCCAGAGAAGAACCTCACTGGAACCTGACAGGAAAGACAAGCATGTATTCTGAACAGATTCATACAGTGATAGAATACCATGGGGAAAAAACTGTGGTAGATAAGTGTCAATGCATCTTGGTTGCTGTCTGATAATACAAGGGTGGGGTGTCTTTATGCGTACAGTTGGTCTTTTAACATGTGGAAACATCACCACAGAGGTGAGCTGTGGGTGTGATGACATCATCTGCCTAGAAGCTGTGGGGTTTCCCATAGCTGCTGTTTCCCCAAAAAAAAAAAAAAGACAGAAAGAAGGAAACATTCCCTTTCTCCCAACTCTGTGCATTTCTGGTCTCTGTCTTTCCTTTCTCCTTTTCCTTCTGTAGCTCAAACAGAATTGGCGAGATGTGAGGGCTACAAATCAGACGTGTAGGTGGGCAGGAGAGACAGCTCCCTGCGTCAACCCATATGACATTTGTAGCCCAATAAATAATAAATAATAATGAAGAGACAAATAAAACAGAAGTACTCTCTGTCACAGCATACAATGCAAAACACGCCACCCACATTCATCGGAGTGAGTTACATCAGTTGATTAGTATGGCCCCCTCTAGGAACAGTGGAGTTTGCAAAGCTCTGTTTAGAGTTAAGAAATGGAGAGGACAGAGAAAAAGGGATGACAAAAATAGGAGAGTAAAAGAAAAGAGTAAAGTCCTAGGTGTGCTCCAGGAGCCACTGGAAGAGGGGGATACGCTGAGGATCTCTGCCCCCCTGGAGTACCTCTTCTCTGGCCTGGGACTGACTGTGTGTCTGACTCTCTTCACAATAGAGCAGCAGCGAGTGCAGAAGCTCTCCGACCCTCCACCTCTTCTCTTGAAGTCTTTGGACCACAGCTTGGAGCTGAAAGGGCACAAAGCTCTTACTTTCCATAAAAATCAGAAGACAGACAGGACTTTTAAGCTATTATTTATATTTATTAGTATAACAAACCGCAAAGTTAGGGAGCGTAAATGTCTAAGATTCTCTTGTTATTAGTTATGAAGCTGTGTATTTTTCGAGCAACTAAATTTTGAAAAATGTATAAATTCAACAGCAATGTAAAATAACATGACCATATCAAATCAGTCACTTAACTGAAACATAAACTAGTGAGTTTTTAAGTACTTTCTAAATATCCACTACTGTAGCAGCTATTTAGGAGGGGGGGGAGACAAACCCAGTTTGTACTTCTGACTCTTATTTTTGAGGGTTAGACATAATAGCATTTAGATTTCTAAATACTCGGGATAAATGCAAAACCACCCAAGCTGAATGCTTCCATTTTTTAACTTGGAGACTACTAATTAGGCAACAGTTGTCCTTTCAGACGAACTGTTGGCTACCTGATGCAGTGTGCCACAGAATTTTTTGTCCCGCTCTGTTAAATGAAGGAACCAAGCAGAAGTATGTAGTGTATAAGATAGGAAATCAAAAAGATTGACTTTGCGGTTCCATATCTCAGTGCTTATTCAGTAACACAGCCGAGGTTAGGCTGCCACTTGGTGGTGATCCTTATACACTGTAAAGCACACAGACTTACCAATAATACCAGCTACTATTACAAAACCAAAAGGCCTTTAGTATTGGCCATATATGAGCCGATATAGCTTATGGCCAGTCTGCATCATCTTGGGCAGCAAAAAAACCTGATCAGGGCAAGTATGCAGAAAGGTCCAAACAGTTATCAGTTAACAGTGCGACAGCTTCAAACTATGGACACAAGACTGATCTAATCAGAAAAAAGTAAAGGTCAAATAATTAATAGGTTGCAGCAATTAATGGATCATTGATTAAATAGTTAACTAAAAGTAATAGAAAGACTCTGAAATGGTTAGAAGAGTTAGTTTAAATTATAAAACAGGATATTAAAAACTACAGATATTTTAAACCTTTCTGTATCATCAATAATCAAAAATAAAATATAAAATATAACAGATTCAAATGAACAAATTTTGAACAAAATAATTTTGTGGTCACTGAGAAGGTACTCAAGTTCATCTGACATGGCTTGGGAGGTACTTAACACAAAACAAGTTCAGAACGACTGCACTTCAACATATTTTTCAATCTGTTTGACTTAATCTTTATATTAGCTTGTGGTTTTGAGCTGTTTGTCTCCACAGCAAAGCTAACTGTAGTGGAAACTGGAATGCCACTTGACAAGACTGCCAACCTCATCCCAATCATGGAAAGAATGACTTCTTTCATTGAAGCAATCAGAGACTTGGCTAAAGAGAAGTCACAATGTCTCATAATAAATGCCACAACAGGAACCTGTTTCACATTAGTGAGCTCAGAAAGGTCTCCGGGTAATCACCTGATGGAGTTCTCTGTCAGGACACATCTGAATCTGGGGGATGTCGGCCATGGAGGCTGCCACCCACTGTAACATGCTCCTGAGCTGAGGGTCAAGGGTCACATGTTGAGGGCCGCACCCAAGCTCCCTAACGTCTGAATTCACTATGACCAGTGCAGTCCTAGAAGCCTGCACCTGAGTCCTGTCCACACACAGAGTCCCTGCAGCAAAGACAGATGTGGTTCATTCAAGATTATTAAGATCTTCCTTGCAAATATCTCACAGATATGTTTTAGTTTTTTAAAAATGTGCCTTATCCTGCTAGTGTCTTTTTTTCCTCTCCAGTACAAACACTTAAAGTGTAATTTGTCACAGCCCTTTTCTCCTCCAGCTCTCTCCCGTTCAGTGCTGGGCTCTCATTGTCCCAACAACACATCTAATGAGGACCAACCCATCCCCTTGACACACAAACACACACACTCGCACACACGCATATGAGTGACTGTGGTGGGAGTGGATTGGATGAATGAGCATTAGTGTGACTGAATATGGGGGTGGTGAAATCCCCGGCAAAAACACACAGACAGGCAGACAGACGCACGCAGCTTGCCTGAATCATGGCCAAATGTTTTGAATCTCGAGGAGTGAAAAGAGCAAGACGTCACATTAGGATCTTTCCTTTCTTCAGGTCATTCTTCTCTTCATGAGCTTGCCATTTTAACATTGTGGGGTTTTTTTACCCCCACATATCTACATTTATGGGAGGCTTTGTTCAAATCAGCCTTCATGAAAGGAGAAAACCCTAGCATATCCACTGAATGCAGCTCACTCAACAGTTCATGTTGCAGGTAGTAAAATGTCCTTACCACTGGATTCCTCTTTGACCTCAGTCTCCTTGTCCTCTGTATTGTCACTATTGAATGAAAAAAGTCACACAGGTTAGTTATACGGGAGAAATGGCTGCAGAGCCGTGGCTACATGCAAGAAAACCTAAAAGACATGCTACAGCAAACGGCCTTTGATACAAGCACAGCAGGATAACAGAAGCCACATGCACTGCTACTGAAAGAATCCAAGACTTCTTATAAACTACGCTGCTTATTTCCAGCCAGTCACTGACTCTTCTATATTTCATTATCTTTATTTTTTTGATTATTTGTCTTTTGACAGTTGAGATACCAAGTGATTAAAAGTGCATCTCGATTACTGTGAAAGTTGATTTTTCCATTCTGAAAATCTACTCCATATTCATTTTGTCAATTGTACAAATATTTGCTGTGTGACGTGCCAACAGGTAAACAGTCATTTCTCCACTTTTATAAGATTGTTAATCACAGTCTTGTTGACACAGCCCATGGCTACAGACACTCAGACTCTGCTCAGTCTGATATAAGGATATCATTTTCTCTTCAGAAAGAGGACGTCTAATATGGCTTTTAACAATCACTGTCTTTGACAATCACTGAATAGGATCATGAAGCAGCAATGAAATTGGCAAAAGCAGAAGTAAGACAAAGAACGAAGACAGACAAGGCAGCATCGACTATGAGATTGTGCATTTTAAAAAATAATGGAAGAATAATTTCAACTGGATAAAACAATCTAATGCCATCATTGGTCTTGCCTGGAGAGTCCCTACCTAATAGTGCATTTTCTACAGTTTGCAACACATTTCCAACTTTTTTTTCATAATCCAAGTTCAATGAATGGAGGGCAACTGTGAGAAACCTTTCACCTAATGTCAGGCACTAAACTGGCCATCTGCTATTTGGTAATCCTCAGTGCTAAGTGATGTCTTGTGACAAAGTAGGTTTTAGAAAAAAACTAATTACTTGAGTGTATGTTATTGTACATTATAATTGTGATTTCATAAATTATCTGAAAAAATCGAAAGAAAATCTATTTGGGCAGAGTAACCCCTATTCTAGCAAATGAAATATAAAATAGCCAAGATGTCGAGCTACCTCTTCACATTGATGGAATTACCCTTAAAAAAAACAATACCGACATGATGCAATTTTGCTGGCTGGTTTGCTTTTCATACAGTAGCCTGAAACATTCATAAATATAAAGTATAGCTTATAGCAGTTATCAAAATCTTATAATCGATGATTGACATATTGTGTGGTATTATCGCTGCATAAATATTGCATGTTGCTGTGCTTTTTAGAGAGTGACACCGAAGACAAGGGAAGAGCACATGGGCAGTCCTGTTCTCACAGACTTTACATCTGGATGTTTTTTTTTTGTTTTTTTTTAATTAGAAATAGTCTTTATTTTAGTAAATCCTATTTTTTACCTCTTTTTTCAGTACTAATCATGCAGATTTATATTGGGGCATCCAAATGTCTGTGGGAATCAGGACGTCTAAGCAGCAGTTGTCAGCTACCAAACAGTACTGAATGTATGTACTTTTTTGATGGAAATTTAAATTAAATTTCATTTAAATCTAAAAACACGGAAGTTGTTATAAAGATCAAGTAAAAATGGCAGATGTTGACATGTACACTCCGTTCAGTGGTGGACTTAACCTCAGTGACACTGGTGTATCCTACAAGCTCTTGTTGATTCGTGTTGATTCGTGTTGATACATGTTGATTGTAGTATCGCATGGGCATAATGCTTATCAGGCAGTGACATGGATGGAAGTAAAAACACATTTAGCAGCCTAAGAGAAGAATGGTGTGTCTGTAAATGGCTAGCAGAATGGATTCAACTTGTCAGTGCTTTGGTATATCTAGTATAGGGCAAAACCTGGAAGACTTGTATGGAAACCTACTAATGGGTTTGAACATTTTAATAGAATAAATGCGAATTAATAAACAACCATTTAAGCACTGCATGTCGGCATTAGCATCAACAAGCACATTCCATTTCAAGCCATTATTTTTTGTTTAAACTGTTATTATTAATTGCTTTAGTGTGATCATGCAAGGGGGTTGTTGGGTCCTTAAGACAAGGCATGATCAATATGCCATTTTATAATGATTCTAATGACATTCATGATTAGTCAATTGTCTAGGTCCAGTTTTGTGCTAAGATTTTCCACAGGTGAATCCATTCCATGGTTTCTTACAACAATACGTTTGGCTTCAGGGTACATTCAATAACTCAGCTATATCTATACCTGTCAGAGGGAGAGAATGACATGTGCTCCTCACACGCCTCCCCCTCTAGGCCCAGACTGCTCCAGCTACTGCTGTTCCCATTGCTGCTGGAGAGAGAGGAGGCAGATAACACACCACTATAACACTTAGAGGGGCTATCTGCTAAGAAGGGCATAAGCACATGAGAGCCACTGAAATAGAAGATCAGAATATAATAAGCAGTTTGATCCCTTTTGCTATAATGACCATATCTATTATACAATTTCAACAAACAATACCCATGTTGTCAACCATTCCTGGCATTTAGAGTAATCCCTTAAATGCCACCTAATATTCAAAACAGAGGAGGGTTCTCGAAATGATGCAGATTTTTCCACCACATATCCCCATGAATCATCTGTAATTCTGATAAAGACAATTTGTTGTTGAAGGCCTAAAATGTGAGATCATTACATTCTTGTCCTCACATAATCCTGTTAATCCTATAGGTTCCACCAGGACAACCAGCAGGCAACAGCAGCAGAACAACAAACACGCTCTGTAATTAGTGAATGATTAGCCTGCTGGCTGAAACCTGCATACTGTGGCATGCAGCAGTCTCTGCGAGGCTGAAGGGAGGAACATTTCTGATATCTAAAAATATCTACTCTAATCTGCATTACCTCAGCTACAGCTTTCTCCCTGTGGTTAGCATGAATGACACATGGTGAGCACTCTTTCATTTAGTCAATTATCATGCTTGGTATCTCAATCAGCCCTCAAAAGTGATTTTTCCTTCTGTTATTTCATCTGCTCAGTGGAAATGGTTGCAGGAAGCTTTCGAAAAGAGTCTAATGAATTACAGATGCTAGACTTTGATCTTGTCAAAACACTGCCTGAAGTGAAGAGAGAACTCAGACACACCTTTAGAAAATATTATGATACATTAACTTGGCCCTGATGGCCAAAAAAACAAGCTGCCAACACATTGTGTACTTTTGGTATCTTGGGAAATGATCTTAAATGTTGTCAGTTATGCTTCCATGGAGATAACAAACTTTGCCAAAAATGTCAACTGCATAATTCACAGAGATCGGATATTTGTAGAAGACCATGGGGTTAAAGCTGATACTCAGATACACTCACTTGGTCAGTTCTCTCCCTCTTTTTTGCATACATATACACAAATAGCTATGATGTCCATCCAAAAGAGACGGTCAGTTCTGTCACACTATTTCCTGTTCCTAATCCCTGTGCTGTACTTCACAAACCTTCTCAGAACAAAAAGCCTGCTTAGGCAGCTCCATATAACCCAACACTTGCATATATCAGAAAAAAATACATTTTGGCAGTGAAGTTTAAATGAGATTCCCAAACCATACACTGTGCATTTTACTTATGTTTGGAAACGGCCAATCTCGACTGAACCACAGACAGAAACTCCTGCTAAAACAGGTCAAACAATGGCAATACAGGAGCGTTTCTGTACGTGTTGTAGAGATAAACAGCACAAACTGGCAGACAATGACCAAAGCAACGACCTTATTCCTTAAATTCTGGAACCATGACTGAACTGAAACAAATAGTACTACCTTTAGCTCAAATATGGATTGAATGTCAGCATCATCCTTTGAGAATTCAACAGTGCCAGTTCATTGCTTGGATCATACATATGTCGGTTTGCAAGTCTCTACATCATCCCTTAACAATGTGTGTACATTTTGAAGATTCTCTTACACTGTATATTACATTCAAAATTATTTTAAAATGCGTGTTGTAGATATTTATAGAACCCATTATGACATATTTTCTCATGAAAAAAAACCAGTGGTAAACAAAAAGAGAACCATGTGCCATGAAGCCTGAGCCCGAATGTTGTTGGACTCACACTGTACGTGATCTCTAATCAGTACTACATTAAAAGGCTGTGACAATTAACAGCCGGATTCTCCTGTTTTGCGTATGTTTCAGAAAGTCACAGTCAGAGCAGAAGTCATTTTTCCCGGGGCCATCTCATTTATAGAACTTGACATGCTTTTAACATTTTGGTTTGAAGTTGTGCATTTAATGAGCTACAGAAAAGCTTTAAACATGACCGTCAATATTACTGCAAAGGTCAAACCAGAAGTGTAATAATAAATGTAATACAGCATAAAATTACAAATGTATGTTTTTTATTTACCACTACACAAAAATTAATACTGACACTAACAGAAACAGTATCATCGTGTACTTTGGGTAGTTGGACAGTGGTTGTATACCTGTCACTGAGGTGGAGGAAGCTGCTGTTGTCATCTGGGTGCTCATCCTCAAAGCTGAGGTTTGACCAGCTGCCCAAACTATCATCTCCTACACTCAGCTGCTGGGACACAGAGGACTCACTGGCTTCCTTACCTGGACAGCTAAATGCACACAGAGATTAGTGGAGCACAGAGAAGAGAGGTGAAGAAATTAAAGCAAAAATCTACACTTACAAATGCATTGTTACAATTCCATTTTTTTTCCATTCATGGTATTAACTACTAATTTCAACCAACACATGCAAAAAAAACATTGGTAATACATTTTTATTTCACTGGAGGGGGTCTTACAGGAATAAAATGAAAGATTGTCAGCACTTTGTCTTAGAACCGAGGGAAGTAGAGAAGTAATATAATAATAGTAACAAAATGAAAAAAAGGCGAACAAAATAAGTGCTATTTTATTGAAGTTCTGTGCAAGGCAACTGAGCTCTGTCTTTTACTGTATTTTTAATCGGGTCTTTGAACCAACAAAGGGTGCCCAATGTGTGGCAAAAGGCTGGGATTGTTGCTGCTCCTAAAAAGAAGCAGACCCAAAGTTTCTGATGTTTTTAGGACGGTTGTCCTTACTTCTCTGCTAATGAAATGTAAAAAATTGTGAAGTCAGAGCCTCAAGAGAAACAGAGTATGCGCTTAACCCTAAGCAGTTTGCCTGTAGGGCACTTAGAGAGGTTAGAGATGCCATAATCACCTTGCTAAACCTTTTATTAACCAACCTAGAAGGGAACAAAACCCATGCTAGATTATCTTTCATTGATTTCCTTCTGCTTTTTAACTTTTAATGAATTGGTGTTGTCTTTTTCATTTGTGTCTTGGTTTCTGTTACCTGGCTCTGCAAAACAAAAACTCCCTAAATCATATCATACAGTGGACTTGTAGGCTTATAAAGGGGTTCTCAACCCAACCTGTCATTGTTCAACTGCACATAGCTTAAGCGCAAGGTCAACACCTCAACTCTATTGTGCTGCATTGTTCCCACCCTTTACGCAGTGAATTCTTGCTCTGGTTGTCGCTATATGGTCTGTAGGAGTAGAACCAAGTGCTGCAGAGATAGCTTTGCACCTGCAGCAGTTGTGCACTGGGCAAAATTGGTATGAGGGATGTACCTCATTCATAGCACTTTGTTCCTGGGATTGCATAACAAACTTTCACTTGGGTGCTACCAAAGAAACCTCGAACATTTAAGCTGCAGCCGCTGTGGGGAACTTGGTCTCCAGCCTTTAGTTAGATCTTGTGTTTGACTAGGTATTTTGAACCCAAGTAGAGAAATTCTGAAAAGCTGTTTTAGATAGGAATACAAACTCTATCAACATAATTCAAGCCGCATGCTTCTTGGTGCTGATTTCTTTACACAGCCCTAGCTCTGAAGTTAAATAAAGCTGCTTAAATGCTACAGTAAATGCATTTGGCCTTAAACATTATATAAGTACAAGGTCATGACAATCAGCACAAGTAAATGCAAACTATCAATGGAAATAATGTGACTCTTTGTGTGAGTACCTGTTGGAAGCAGCCTGGAAAATGTTGGACAGGGCTGACGTCATGATTTCAGCTGTCAGGCTCTCAGCGTAGCTTGTTCCATCATGGCCAATGCCACTGTCAGCATTAAGACTGGTGTTGCTCAGCTCACGTTTAGCTGTCTCCATTGCAATGGAGACCATCTCCTCTGCAAATGCTGCCCTGTGATCCAGATCGATGTGTATCTTGGGAATTTCTAAGCTAGAGAGCTGCTCGACCTTTGCCTGACATTCCGACCCCCTTTTCCTCCTCTGCAACACTGGTTGGTGGCTAAGTTTAGTGCAATACGGGCACTCCTGGACCTGACAATAACGACATGCCCTCTCTCCCAACGCTTGGTCCAGTAATGGCACCTCAGACAACCTCTGGGTGTGTGAGTGTCTGTCGTGGGCTTGTGTACCCTGATGCTCCTGGGATGAATGTCCGACTGAAGCCAGGCTCATTTTCAGAGTGTCATCAACTATTTTTCTGGCATAATGCTCAATAACCTGCATCACTCTGCTCCTGTAGCCTCCATCATACAGACTTCCTGTACTGTGGTAATGCTTGCTCTTACCATCCTTTGACAACAGAGGGCAAGAGAAGGAGTTCCTGATGAGATTATCTGCCATATCTTCAAGTTTGGATTTTTTATAAAGACATGAGTCAGTGAGAGATTTGGGCAGCTGTGCAGAGGAAAGATGCAGCTTGCGTGTGACATCACAGGTGATGTTGTATGCTAAAGACTCTGCAAAGTTTAACAGATCCATGTACTCCCTCTGACTTTGCTCTTCAGAGTCCCAGCAACAACACTGAGAATCCTCACCAGAGGGACAAACCACTGAGTCTGCTGTGTCCTTGAGAGATGAGGCCTCACTACTAGAAGTTTTCCATTCATCTGGCAGAGACTTTGTGGAGTGAAAATGAATGCTAGGAGATCTCTGTTTGATCTTGCGACTGGCATGAGCAAGACCTAATTTTATGGAGCGGTACGCCAAACGGCTGGCATACTGGTCGAGGACCAACTCCCTGCTACCTCCCTCCTTTTTCAGCACCCTAATGAGGTAGCCAGCATATTCATCTGTTACACTCTCACAGCTTGGATACTCCGAGGACAGGCCTGAGCTGAAACTGGTGCTTGAAGTGGAGATTGGAGACCGCAAGACAGAGGCTATAATGTCATTAGACCACTGCTCAGCCAGTCTTCCTACCCTCCACTCTCTGCTCTGGTCAGTGTTTTGTTGAGACTGGTGTTGATAATGTTGGTGCAAACATTCAGAGCTAGCCCTGTCGAAGCTTCTCCTTCTGAGAGCTCTATGATATGGACACTGGTGTGCAAAGCTCACCATCCTCTTTACATCATTGATGACCTCTCCTGCCACTTCCCCAGCATATACCCACAAGGTGTTCAGGGTCTGCTCTGAGAACTGAGCCACACTGTCTCTCTTTCTCTCATTGCCATTGATCATCCCTCCCTCCTCTTCTGCCACTCCTAGGGTGTCCATCTCTGTTGCCATGGAGACAATATGACAAGCCAACCGCTCGGCATAGTGGAGAGCCTCCTTGTTGGCTATTCTGCGAGCAGACGTCTGGCTCTGTCCGTGTTGGTCACCCCTCGTCTCTAAACATTTCTGATGACTACCAACATCACCCTCCTGTGCGAATTCTTCCTCGTCTTCATAATTGCCATCTGCCTCCTCGGAGAGAGACCTCATCAGTTTGAGCATAAATTCTGTCTTGTCTGATATGATGTCTTTTGGACCTGGGCCAGGTTCAGGCTGATAGTGGGGGGTAGGTGGAGGGGTAGCAGGGGAAAATTCTTTGGCAAGCTTGCTTTTCAGCTTCTTCGAGAACTGTTTTATCTGTTTTTCCTCAGACACCTCACTGGGCTGCTGAGGGGTAGAAGGAGGAGTGCCAGGAGTTCCACCAGACTTTTGGTCAGAGCCTGAAAATAAGTCTTCTCCAGGAACAGATGTTCTCCTTTGTCTGCCCATCTCAGTACCTGGCACATCAAGAGTATCCATCCTCAATGGACGAGTTTCAGCCACATCTCTGGTCCTGGGCTGTAACTCACAGCTTGCTGTCGCCTGGCTTTGAGAGCCTAACTGAAAGGAAATGTGAGGAATGCATGGATCTTTTGTTTGCTCAACAGGGCTTTCTGTTCTAACATACCCATCTCTGCAATCATTATTGAAACTGTCACTACAGGCTCTCTGCTTTAAAGTAAAATCCGGGGCCTCATCACAAAAAATCTCTTGCTTTGAAGTAGAATCCCTTCGGTTTCCAATTGTCTTTGTGAGGAAATCGGCGCAGTCACCAAAACTCTTCTTCATTTTAGATGTAGTTATTAGCTCACAAGCTTCAGTGACTATCATATCCACCATGTTGCCAGAGAAGTTTTGGAATGGGGACTTTCCTTGAGAGGTGTCACATCCAGGTATGGGTGTCTGAGTTCCATGGCTATAAAGGTGAGTTTGTGTAGGTGTAGTTATGTCAGAGGAAGAAAAAGTTACTCTTTTAGGACTGGCTTGTTGGGTAGGCTTATACTGATGGGTCTCCTCAGGTTCCTGGAGGTGGGAGAGCGCTTGGCCTGCTTGGGGCACAGAAATACAGCTGGCCATGCCTGATACAGTGAACAGAGCTTTCTTCACTGTGCAACTAGCATCCTCTCCTGAAGGTCCTGGGACTGATGCAGCTGAGGTAGCACTCAAAATGTGCTGGTTAGCAAAGGTACTGCAGGTGTGAGTGACATTGTTTTCTGCACTAACATAACAAATGTTGTCCAGAGACACACTGATAGCTGCTTGGCTAGTGAAGGCAACATCAGCCTGAGAGAGCTCTATAAAGGCCTCCTGGATAACAGACTCGGACAAGTCCGAGGCATAGGATGAAACCACCTCCTCTTCCTCTTCCTCTTGCTTGTGACTGAAGGACCAATCGCTGGGGGTTAGAGGTGTTGAGGGGTGGGAGAACTGACAAACTTCCATAATGCCTTCAAACACCAGCTCTTCAGCCAGATCAGCAGCAAATTGTGTCACTGTGCTGTGGAAAATCTGCTTTTTTACTGTCAGAAACTCTTTCAGTGCCCCAGACACAGCCTCTCCTACTAAGAAGCCAGCTAATCCATTGATTGCTCGTTCCTTCAATACATAGGCATGGCGCATGCCAATCTCATGGAAAGCCATCTGAAACACAGAGGATGTGAGTCTGGCAGCAAGGTGACACAAGGTGGTGGTACAGGAGGATACACCTTTTTGCAGGTCTCGCAAGGCGCTGCCTAAGCTCATTTCTACCAAGTCAGTAGCAAACCTCTGAATGCCATCCTTTAGAGACTGGGATTTCTTTTGCAGCTTGGCCACTGTTACAGTTTCTTGTATTTCTGAGAGCTTCATCAGGTAGCCTGAAGAGTTCTTGAATTCCTTGTGACAGACACAGCTAAGATTCTTGTTATCATTAATGTCAACAGCAGACTGGTAGCCACACACAGATCCCAGAATTTCTTTGGACAAACTGCTTGCAAAATCTGAGTAGGTCTTATACAAAGAGCAGAGATCCTGGGGTTTACGTAGTTCTAAGCTGTCCCGTCCATCCTCATCTGTCTTCCAGAAGTATTCAAGTGTTCCAGAGTCCACCAGAGGGCTGAATGCTGAAGAGCTGACAGGACTGAAGAGTGGGCCACCATTCTCCTCAGAGGGGGTCTGCACTGGGCGAGGGGAATCAGGCAACTCAGAGGGAACTGAGTAGGGAGAGCCTGGTTTCAGAGGAGTAGGTTTTTTTACATTGGCTGGAAGAGTAGGCTGGTCAAAGCAGTGAGGATTCATACCCTTGGTCGAGCAGCCTCTTGAAACATATTTAGATGCTGACCCATTGGTACTTGGCTCAGCTTCCCTTCTCTGTGTTGTTGGGGCACTGATGGCATCCAGAGTCAGTGTGAGTGTGCAGCTCTCTGAGCTTAGCTCCTCGAGGTCATCAAACTGGTCAAAACTATCAAAGAATTCACTGACTTCAGAGTCTGAGTCTTCAACTCGCTCTCTGGGTCCCCCTGGCACCTGGGGGATGTCCAGCTTTGCAAGCAGGCTTTTCTGGTAGCCAACTTCATCCAGGAAAATGATTGGGCTGGGGCTTGAGCAGTCTGACTCTTCAGATTCACTGACATGAATCAAAGGTGAGGGAAGACGAGCTCCGGGACTGCAGTAAGTCCATTGTGATTCCAAACCTGATGACCTCTGCACTGTGACAGATACATCTTGACCTGACCTATGTTTGGTTGAATGTTTTTTTGAAGATGAGCTTATGATAACATGAGAACCTGATAATTCTTTTCTTCTTTTATGGGCTGGGACTGTCTGTGACGCAACATCACGCTTTTTAAAATGGCGATAGGAAGGTGCAGCTGTGAAGATGGACAAGGAGAAAGGAGAAAAAAGCTGTATTTTTTTAAGTTCATACAAAGACCAGATGAAAGATAGACATAACTAAGAGGTGCTGAGCAAAGTGAGTCCACAAAAGTGCTAAATGAAATGTGCCTTAATTATATTCAAATGTAAAGGAAAAGGCAAAGAGCTCAGCACCAGATGATATGGAGAAAGTAGAAAGAGTTTAAAATCTATTTTCTTAGATGTGGATCAGAGCCCACTAAATGCCTATAAGTATTAGATTGCAAACTTACAGAGATTATCTCCTGTGTCGTCCTCCTCCAGATGCTCCAAGGCTGTGACAAAGTCGTCCTCGATTGATGAGACTGACTGGTTGGTGTCATCTTCCTCTGCCTGGCTGGGCTCAGCCATGCCCCTCTGTTGAGCCTGAAGCTCCAAAGCATAGCGGACACCTGCCATGTAGCACCCCAGCAAGCCCAACAAAGATCCTACACTGGCTGGGGGGTAGATGCTAGTGTTGGGATTGTGCCTCAGCACACACACAGCCTTTAACCAACACTAAAGACAGTAAAAAACAGCAAGATAATAAAGAGTTAAAGGGGAATGACAAAAGATAATACAAATGCAAATACATATGCAAAAAAACTGAATCATTCAGAGCATTCCGTGCAAATCTGTAATGCAGACATGGGAGGGGGAATATGGGAAAACAATTTAATCATCACATCCACTTAAGAAATAAGGCCACAAATAAAATGAGATTGAATGGGCTTTAGGTTTAATTGGGCCAGCTCACACTTAGAAAGCCTGGCTCTTTCAAACCTGCTGCATAGTATACCCTCCAGAAATCTGTCAGTGATGCAATCAAGTCAGTATGCTTTTTGTGTAAGTAGGTCTCAGTTTGTTTTCCACATAAACAAATGTTAACCCTCATTAAAATTATTCTATTCGAACAAGTAACTTTTGTAAGAAAACAATTTCTTGAAAGTATGGACTCATCTAAAGTAACAGAAAACCCTTAGCCATACACAGTGCTGGAAATGTTCTGATTCCATTTGTCTTGTGATTCCAATTTATTACCTGAACTTTTTGCATCAGCTTTTATCAAGGACTTGATAAAGCCAGTGCATTGAAACATGCTATTATTTTATCCACTGTATACTACTGATTATGTATGGATGTTATGTTGGCGATGTTCTTGAAGTTTCACAGGTTGCTTGCTGTTTATAAATATTGGCTTACTATGTGATAAATAAATGTTAACATGCTTACATGTATTGCAAGCAGCTAGGAAGGGGAAGGATCCCATTTCTAATAAATAAACTTCTTGGTACTGGATCGTTGCATAAGACACCTGTATTTGGCAACATCCAATACAGCACCTTGGAAATCAAGGGTTGACACCAGCACTGCCATAGGAACAACCCAACACAGCTGAGTTGCTCACTTCCCTGCCTTCCTCTCACTTGCTAACTGCTGTACTTGGCATGCTGACTGAGCACATTCCTGCAGTATGAAGGAACTGTCACTACCTGAGGCCCAGTGTCTTTGTGTTCTGCCAGCCTGCGGCAGTCTTTGAGCAGTAGAACTTCGTCATTCTTCAGGCTATAAATGGGGAGTGATGTGAGAAGCTCACTCAGTCCTCCTGACAGATATGACAGAGCCTTGGGAAGAAGACACAGAGGCAGCTTAGCTTGTAAGTCAAATGGCAAATTCCCCAGTCTTATGCACAAGCAAAATGTATTTACTGTCTCTTACTTAAAAATAAGACATAATCTCTATCAGTGCGATATCAGAACTTGTTTTGACAAGTACAAGTTCATAAGCAGAACAATCTCTCAAAGTTTTATCATAATTTGTATTTGTGAAAACTTACCTGTTGGGTGACATCTTCCCCTTCAAACTGACCAGGCAGACAGACAAAATGAACCTGAAAGAAATGTACCATGTTTCAATGTGTCTTCTGTTTAAATATATCATAGCTTTAAGTGTTTGCGTTGCAGTTTGTGTGACATACCTCTGTCATTCTTGTGATGTCTCTGATTGGCAGCTCTTGGCCAATGCCGCATAACTCCTTCTTATTTCTAAAAAGGCTCTTCAAACACTGAACTCCACTGTCACGAACAGTCTGCAAACAATGATTACCCAGCAGCAAATAATGAGAAACCAATCTGTATGCTTGTATTGGTTATTGTAGCATACATGAAGTGAATGCAAGAGGGAGGGGTATTGTGCTATTCCCTTTTAGGGTTTCTGCTTAATTTTACATTGATTTCATATGGATCCTGGGTAAACAGAATATATTCTAACTGACATGTAGAACACTGTTAGGGTTATATTGGCCTATCCATTTCGACTAAAAACACATCTAGACACTTCAGAGAACAAGCACACAAAACAAACAGTTCAAGCAAGGCACTACATTATTTTACTTTTACAAAGCGGACGAACAAGAAAGAAAAGATCTTTTGTTCTTTTACATTTTATCAACATTAGAAGTGGAAGCAAATGCAGCTTCAAGTCTTTTGTTCAATCGTTTTTTTAAATGTCAGGGAAAAATTTTCATCTAAGAATCTTATGACATATGTAGCAGGCAGTCATAAATTATCACTGAAGAGTGGTGCTTGCAATCGCTTTTCAAGGTACAGTTCACCAAAAATTGTTTTAGAGTAAAATGCACTGTAAAGCAAACAGACCTCTTTTCGGACTGAGACCCTGGGCCTTATTGGAACACCTCTAATACGGGCACAGGCATCCATGGCAACTGAGAGCTGCACGTGGCTGTCTGACAGGCCACTTACCTGTAAAGAGAAAGGTGCAAGGGACACAGGAAAATAGATAATGACAGAATGAGTGACATGGCAAAAAAGTCAGAATAAGATCATGCAGAGGCTAGAGGGAGTAAAGGAATACTGTGTGATATCGCTTTTGGTCCCACAGCTTAACCTCATGTCTGAGGTCACTCTCTCGCTCTATGAACAATCTTAAGTAAGTTCCGAAAAAAAAAGGTTATGAGATCTCTATTGCTCTTTTATGGTACTCAGCTATCTCAACCTTAAGCTCGGCAAAAATCACAAGACAAAGCTCTGACAGTATCAGTGCTATTAGTAAACAAAGAGATATCACTGTGTCAGTCTACTGTTACATATGTATATGCCAAAACAGAGGCATGGTGTGATAAAGTTAATTGTTTTCAATACATGCAACAAACAGCTACATCACTGCACCTGCAGCTTTCAACATTTTCACAAGCAGCAGCTACCAATGGGCTTGATACTGAGAGCCAAACATCCAAACATCCCTGGAAGCAATATAGAAAATATTTTGGTTTGTGCTCTAATTTTTCAAAATCATACAGCCAACCTTCAAGATCAATGTTTCCTACCAACTCGTGCGAAAATAACATGAATCAAGCTCTTAAAAATAGGTCCAGACTTATCCTGCTGGTGAGGATAAGCTATAGTTGGCCGTGCCTCTTTGATATTCTTTAAACAGTCAGGCCTGCATCGAAGATCAAACAGCAAGGCAAGAGAAGAGGGGTGTATGCTCTGAGCAGGGGAAACACACTCGGTAAGCAGCATGAGAGAGTGGGTAAAGGAGGCAAAATATTTACAGTGAACAAGAAGAAAAAGTTTCCCAAGAAATCCAAGCCTCTCCTTTGAGGTATGGTCCAAAGCAGTTAGTTGACTCTAGACACAGGTAGGCGGGCTTATTGATCAGCCCATCCCACATCCTGAGAACTCATGGGATAGAGTGCATGCTGCTGGTTTCTTTCTGGTGATCCAGGACCTCCTGGCTTCTCATGGGTGATTTTGTAGGCTGTACAAAAACAACACGGCCAGCCGCTGCTGCCTAACCTCAACTATAAAGTGGATCTCAATTCACTCACAAGGGAAGCAGGCACAGTGTTGTCTTCTGTAGCTGTGATTATCTTGAACACCTAAGGGGGCTGATGTGGTCCCTTGTCACATGTATTTGGCATTAGTCATGTCAAAGAAAAAATATAACTAAGTGTAACTGAATTAAGACTGAAACATATCCTCAAGATCAGGCTAATACAACTGATTATCACAGTTTGCAGCTAAGCAGATGTACCCAAAAGAGTTGTTAGGGTGTTTGTGATCATCTTGGATGCAAACATTTGTCAAGGACAGTAAATTTATAGTCTAAGATCTTTTTTTGTCAAGGAGGTGATGTGAGCCAATTTTTGAGCACAAATATTTGGTGGTCTGAAGGACAGATAAACAGAGACTTGGAAAGAGAAACAGAGCCTGGGGGACATGAGAATAACTCACAGCTCACTGTGAGTCCAAACAGCATTCTCTAATGAAGCACAGGTGACTTTTAGCAGTTTATCAGAACTAGTCTTTTCTCTTGCTTACAAGGAGAGAGACTAGAGGGGAATGCTACCTGCAAAGTGAGAAAAATCTTTGGGCTGAAGAAAAACCACAACAACACACAAATGATTATTTGCATATTAAATTAGACAAATAGGCGTAATTAATCTGCAATGCTTTTAAATAATATTTGATTTTTAATTCTTAAGGAAAAATGTTATCCATTCCCAGTTAAGCATCTTATTAGGCATTTTTAATGGAACACAGTTTGACCTCTCACTGTATGAAGGGTGCAGTTGAATTAATAAAAATAGTTTTTGATTTAACAGTTATTAAGATTAAGATTATTATTATTATTATTATTTTTATTACACATGTGTTTGACTTTACATATTCTTTGATTTGGAATATTACCTGCACAAAACAAACAATTAAATGTATCCGTTTTGATGGACATTATGATCGTGACGTTTTCACATATCTAAAAATCAAAATATAAACATTTAAATAATCAAAAATGAAAATATCCATAGGCCGCCAATCTACTTAACCGAGAATAACAGAACAGGTACTAACACAAAATGGACACATTTAAAACATTTAAAATAACCAATTAGTCCCTTATTTTGATGAGTAACCGCTGGTTATCACAGCTGACACCAAGAAAAGATTATCAATAAAGGAGAACTACATAATAAAGCAGCCATTTTACATTTGAGAGATTCTCTAATTACAACAGCAGACTATGTGCAACAAATTCAGCATTTTTTAATAAACGCTACTGGAATCACCATCAATACAACATTTTTCGTAAAATAACTTGTGGACATGGACAACTTCTATATTATGTTACAGACTGAGTAATATTTTTAACCACTGCGTGTTATTTACCAATGACTGCGCACGAGGCTCATTTAAAACAACTTGATCAGACGCTGGTTTCTGGAAGAAGCACAGCTAGCTGAAATCACGGCTGTCGGGGCTGGAACCGTCGCAGCACAAGGCCACACAGCAGAGCTGTGGATGCTGATGTTGAATCACGGCTACTCAGGCTCGAAGCAGTCGCTATTTGAGAGACTAACTGTTGACCAGCTGGCCAACCACGGCATATTATGTAGACATTTCCACTTGTAGAAAACCACAGAACAACAAAAAACGACGATCTTCAACGGTCAAATGAACCATCATGTTATTTGACAGTTTGTCAATCACTGGGCTAGCAGCAACACCAGGCCGCATTCGGTTCAGTCTACGATGTACCTCATTGCCGCCAGCCTATCGTTAGCACCTAGCATCCAGTCTACCGACTACGTTAAGGTAGATTCAAAGGTAGGACCAGCAGCGATATGTGTTCATTTTTCTGTGCTCTGACTGTGGCTATTTGCCTTAAGAAGGCGTTTTACCTCACCGCTCGGTGTCGAACTCTAGCAGCGTTGACGGTAGCCGCTGTGTTTCATGCGCAACACGTAAACGATTCGTCCGTTTTGAACTGTTCTGGCAAATGTCAATATAACTAAAGTGAGGCGACAATTCGCCGGCGTAGGTTTCCTCCCAGTGTACTCATTGCCTCAGCTTTACAACTAAAGCAGGAATCCATGGTTCCATGGTTGCAAGGTTTACTGAACGTAATATCGGATTATTAAACCAGAAAATGGCAACATGCGTTAATAACTTTTACAGGGTTTGGGACATTTAGCACCAGGCAAAATAACCTACTATTTAAATTCTTTTCAAGATCCAGACCTTACTAGAAATTTACTGGATGAGTTCAAGAAGATATTCACTTGATCCTCCTATAATCCATTTCGGCGATTCACCAAAGTGCTTCGAACTTCCCATTTCCTGTGCGTTCCCGTTCTTCCCATGAAAACAGAGTATTTAAGGCATCATCTATCACACACCGAGAAAGCGATATGTGTCGCGCTGACAATGTCAATGACAGAACAATCGATCCGCGGGCAACAAAATGTGTTTGATTTTATTGTTAATGTTTTGGAGAATTTTATTTTTTTAGCTACAGTGGACATGGATAAATTAGCGCGCTTACTAAAAAAGAAATATAGCCTACATACAAACATTTGGTCTATCATTTAATAAATACAAGTCTTTCATATATGGGCCAAGCTTTTTTAATGCATAATGATTAGGCTTATTAAATGCTTTTAATAAATGCATCTCATAAAATTAAAGTCTTCTGGGTTTACTTGTTTGAACACAAAATCTGCTCCTCCCGGAAACTTTCGCTTACTGTGCATGCATCAACAGCCAAAAAACTTGGAAATTTGTTCTTTTTTCCTTGTAGAAACCAGATGGAGTTACTCCTTGTTGACAATACTTGAAAAGGAAGTTAAAGGGTATTAAATTAAACGACTTGAGATTGAGTAAAATGACAAATGGCCTGTTGATTTTACGTACAATGAGCTAATAAATATTCTAGTGCGAAAGGGGGGCAGTAATGAAATGACAAAGGATCAGAGTAAAGTTTCTTTGGAGAAGAAGGTATGGAGAAAAATGCTCAGGGGTGTGAGTTTCCCAGGGAACTTCAAATGTTACAACTGGCCTGTAGGCTACTTAAATCACAATGCTAAGCAACATCTGGCTATGAAACTTTGTGACTAATTTTTCTTCCCGCTGCTTACCATTAGGGGTCACTATTTGCCAAAAAATCCTAAGGCAAGTAATACAGGGTTTGAACAGATTTTTTTTTCTTTTGAGAGGATGCAAAACTTAAAACTGTAGGCCTATAGCATGATAATAATCTCTATGTATAAGGAGCTAATTAAAATGCTTCATTAAATTGAAATAAATCAGACACTTAAATTTATGTAGAATCAGGAGAGATTCTCCTATAAAAGCATGCTTTAAATAGGCAATAAT
Source organism: Acanthurus tractus (assembly GCA_029783725.1). Classification (NCBI taxonomy): domain Eukaryota; kingdom Metazoa; phylum Chordata; class Actinopteri; order Acanthuriformes; family Acanthuridae; genus Acanthurus; species Acanthurus tractus. The sequence goes on along the minus strand of JAQNCA010000005.1, from coordinate 2,498,145 downwards.
AGTGGATCACTGACTGAGATCCACCTTGTTTGACCTCTGCCGGACGATCTCTAAATAGGGTAGGTAGTGGCGCGTACGGAAGGCTAGAAGAGGTCAGCTACAAAGCAGGTGAAGAAGCACAAAGAGTGAAAAAATAAACAGTAATTGCTTAATATTGATTCTGAGATACACTGAAAGCCAGTGTACAGTGATGTTTCAACCACATAAAGCGCTTTACATGAAAAGTCAGGATGATCCATTCAAACACCAACGATAGCTCCTTCTCTGGGTTGGAGCAGTGTGCTCATCGGGAGCATGTGACGGACCGTACACGCACACCGATGGAAAAGTTCAGAAATTTGGGCTTTCAGTTATTGTCCTGGGACATTTCGCCATGCTTAACGACATAAAAAATAAAACCAGTTACAAAACCAACTCCTGAAGCTGATCATACTAAACAGAGGAAAACATTCTAGAGCTGTAGGCTACCGGATATTCTCTTCCTTGACTGATTAGGCAGGGCTTGGGTCCTGCAGGACAGACACTTAGCACAAGTCACCATCAGCAGCCATTAAACGTTGATGGTAAGCAGAATAGTGTCAGTGCTGTGATACTTCTGACAACAACAAACCAGTCAATGAGAAATAGAATGTTCGTTGCCACTCAACCTTTGTGTTCATACTGTACAGACAATGCTGCCATGATGACATCAGACAAATTCAAATCATTGTTTAGTATAGATGTATAAGTTTTGGTGACTGGCTGATGATCTTGCACATATCAAATCACCATATATCTATCCTACATTACCTGAACTGATCCCTACAATTATATCTACAGTATATACATATAAAGATTATTTTCCTGCACATGAAATTAAGGAAGAAAAAGAGAGGAGGACACTGCATATGTATTTGGTTTTATTGAAGAAGAGATATGAACAGGTAGCCTATTTTAAGGCACCTCAAAAATGTACAACAAAAACTGAACCATTTATTTATTCAGAATACAAAAATACACATCTCAGTGACTCCAATTTGTAATAAATAGTTAACCATGCATTCTAACCATAAAAAGGCACAGAAAACAGTCACTTAGTAGTCATAAAAATTATTAACTACCAAAATCATCCAGATAGTAATACAGGTGACAACTGTAACATTATATTCCAAATGTGAAAACACAATACACATATCATTTAACCTTAGGCAATAAATATGCAAATATTGTTTATACCTACATATATATTCTTAAAAATTAAAACTGTGCCATTGTAAACATAATGTAAACAAATGAAACTCACTTTTCTCCCAACACGTTAGAAACCATGTCAAAGACTATATGTTATCCTGTCTTTCTGAGATCTGGTTCGGGTTTTGTTGGTTTCTGAAAACCAGGCAGTTTGCAGCATTATTTACAGACCACTGGAAAGTGCAGCAAAGGAGAAAGGTGGCGACTTAAACTTTAGAGGGAAAGGTCAAGCATTGTCATTTGGAGTCATGGGCCTACATGTGAAAGTTAGTGAACCCTACATCCAGAGCTTCTGGCTAGCAAAGGCTGTGATCTAATTGTCAACAATGAATCCGATCAACTAAATGAATGAAGGCAGAGTCATCACCATAAAACTTAAAGATAAGTTTGAGTATTATAGAAAATACCACCTATCTTTGGCTATGAGTTGCAGGATTAACAATAGCATGTACATTAAACAACTTATCTTGGATTGGAACTGAATTAAAGGCTAATTGATTTCAGCATGCCGTTGAGCAATGAAACAGTGTGTTGAACAGTAGTCTCACATAAATGATTGTCGACGCAATGGTCGAAAAGCAACAGCAGTTGGGACTGTAAAGATGTGAGATCTAATAGATCACCCTTTTTTGGATATTAGACATAATACATGACCATTGTCTATCCTGAATTACTTACATTCTATTATTATTTAGGATACTTTAATAACTGGTGAAAATGGATCTGTTTCTTAAATTTCAGCAGAAGTAGAGAGGGGTTTTCAGCCAATCCTTAACAGAGGGCATATTTCTCTCTGAGGGAGAAGGAATAAAAAACATACAATATTCTTATACTCCAAACAGGGAAAACTTAATTATCAGAATTAAACTAATGTGATAAAATAAGTTGGCAAAAGTAAGCACACAATTGTTGATATGGTACAATATGCCGCTGTTGTAGAAGACACACTCAAATGTACACAAATACATTGTGTTACTTATAATATATATTTCACAACAGTCATGTCTGCCCATTCTACTCATCAACTGACATATTCCTTCATTAGTGTATCATCTTGGAAGCACAGAGGAGCAAAACTACAAACTTGTGAACTGCTGGAAGAAATTTGGAGTTTGTAAGAAAAAGCAGTCTGTCTACAGGTCTTACTCTTAAAATCTAATCCCCAAACTTTAAGGAGGAATACATGTACAAAAAGCTCTTTCAAGATTTTTTCCTCAGTGAGAAACATCATGTCAGAAAGCTGCAGAGACAGTATCAAAACGAGAGAAAATATTGCACCATCATCAGAATACAACAGCATTATCATGTACAAGAGATTAGAACAAAATTAACAATACACATGGTGTAATATACACAATCAAATGTGTAAGCTGTTGACAATGCATGCCATGTCAGCAATCTACAAATGCATTATACTACAACACTTACAAACATTGTTTGCATACACTGGTAAACTGTATATACAGTGCATATACATATATATATACAAACTTAGCATCACATATAGAAATATACCCTGTAATGCCACCTTTCTTAAAAGAAACTAACAAGTAAAACTAGTGTTCTATCAATATTTCGCTTGTAATTTGAAGGGAAAAAAAGCTGCGCTTGAACAATGCTATGCAGACTGCAGATCAACTGCTCTTTTACATATTCAAAATCAATATCTTACTCATATTCTCATAAGTGTTAAATACTGTGATAAATTGCCATAGTGAAAAAGTTGAGGTGAACCGTTAAATCTAAGTAATGATATGAGAATTTGCACTTGCATATAGCAAGAAGTAAGAAGTGCCATTTAAGTATTCCTTACAAAAAAACTAAGCAACCCTATATTATACTATGCTGTTGGCTTTAGACCAACAATTTTACTTCCTTACTGACTACAACTAATCCTCTTTCCCACCATCAATGCAGTTAGGCCCAAAGACCAACTGGCCTCAAAAATTCAGAGGTGCAATCTGGACATGGTCATTAGAAGATCAAGTTAACATAGACAATCACTTTGGTACAGACTTTCACATCCACAGAGAATGTGTCAACTTACAGATATTAATTCCACATATTCATACCTCATCAACAGCTTTTTTAAAAATGTCTTGTGATGTCTACCAATAAAGCACACTTCATATTTTCATTACTGAAATATGGCACTTGTCACAAATCTTTGACACATCATTATCATGCAAACAAAATAAATAAAGCTAGACAAAGTTTGATTTAGACCAAAAGGATGCTTTCAGTAGTAAATAGTAATGGCATTGTAATACTTAAGTCATGTAAAACTTGTTCAAGTGTTATTTTGCACGAAAAAAATCAAGACACTAATCATGCATTTAAACATATCTTAAGTTGAGCAAGCATAGCATGCAACAGCATCTCACTGTTTTCAGACATCAAAACTTCCAGATTACCACCTAGACCTAGACTGTGATGTTACAATTTTATTTTCTCTGTCTTCACTGAACAGCAGTACTACTGCAACCAGAGGGTTACTTTAATGTATCTGCAGCTCTGGAATGTGAGGCGGAGATCCAGCAAACATCACATTTTTACACTACCAATCTGAACTGAAACATAATCCACACTCATGGAAGTCCTGGTTTTGCTACTAATTTGTTAACTTAGACAAGTCAACTGTCAACAGTATGGTTAGTTGCATACCTGATTGTGTGCTATGAATGGATATCAACTTAGAAATGGCTTCTATTGTGACGATCCATGACTTCCTTTTGCGCTTTTATCAGCTTTCTTGACTGTTATTTTGGCACCATAGCAAACACATGATTGTTTCTTGGTAACAACGTTACAAAGACTTTCAAAGCAGAGGGGGGGAAAAAATCCAGTTCTCCCTGAATATCTGTCTTCTCCTTTACTGCTCATAGTGCTTCCACACTGATTCACTGATGTAAAGGGAATGTTTGTTTTCCCTCTCTGGTAGTGTCTGTCTCTGGGTTAGAGATCGACCATGGAGGCCTTGGCCAGATCCTTAGTTCCCTGGAGAATTCTCTTCATATGACCCACTTTCGATATCCCCAGATCCTGAGAAGAGACAAAACAAACAGAGAAAGGTATATTGCAAATTACACACTATAATCAAGTTACAGCTATAGTTACAGACATTAACAGTTTTATTAATGTTCATTGAGCACTCATAAGTGACTGTTATCTATACGAAATAAGTCATCCTGGCAGCGTGCACTAGCGGAAGGTGGTTGCTGTGCAACACACAAGCTAATCTCTGGTGCACACTGGGAGATCAGGGACGTCACAACAGATTAGACCATTTTTAAAATATTTCATCCTAAAACACAGGACCATACACTTGGCACGAATACAAAATGATTTCAGAGCTTTAAATTTCAAGGCATCGTGTTGTCATCAGAGTGTTGAACTTGTGTGTGTGATGTTTGAAAAACATAAAGAGTAAAACAACATGGACAGAGTCATGGTGGAATTTGCATGGCTCATACATTTTGCAGCTTGAGCTTGAATTAAATTGGAAATAAAGAGTAATTTTGTTCTCAAACATGGCTAATGCAAGCTAATGCTACAAACTGAAGAGTATGCTACTTCAAGGCGGTGACACCTCCCAGTCAGTTGCTCTTGTGATTTCACCTCAAATGTATCAAATAAAAAGTACATACTCAAATTCAAAAAACTCCAAAAAGTAATGCATGAGAAACCAACTGACGGTTACTCTTATTTTTTAGGACAACAACTACTTGTTAATGTTACACAATGTCAGTGGGGAGAAATCACAGTTTCACAGCCAGTGCTAGTGCAGCACAACTGAATGTTAAACTCAACATAATCTAGAGGAAGATTTCAATACATTTATAATTCAAATTTCTTTTTCCTTCTTAGCAGCTGAAGGTAGAAATGAAATTTGCTCTTTTATCCATTGCAACCAGCAAATAAATCTTAATTCCAGTCATTTTCCGCTCTTGTCTATTGGAAAGTATTTGTTTTATGACCTAACAATTGCATAACTGACGACAACTCCTTCTGATTAGCCTTAGCTGAACATTTACCAATGTGCTATTTACCAAATGTTGGCATAACTGCTCTAAACACTAAAATAGTGTTCATGATATATATGTATCAGCATTTATGCATTCTCATGAGCATTTAAGCATGCTGCTGTTAGCATCTAGCTCACCACTGTGTACCACTGTCCCCAAGTACGGTACATTCCTATATTACTGCTGTTATATGATTGAAATCAGGAACTAAAGAATGTCATTCATTTTGGGTCATGATTCTGTCAAACACCTGACAAATGTAAGTACAGGGATTTCACTCCTATTCACTCTGCTTAGTTTAGAGGAAAATTATGGAGTCAGTTGGTAACTTTCTGTAGGTTTGTCACAGCAAGTGATTCTGACTCAGTTAAGGGGAACCTTCTAACATCTATTGTAATTAGGGATGGGTATCGTTAGGATTTTTATGAATCCGATTCCAATTCCGATTCCGATTCTGCTTATCGATTCCGGTTCCCAACGATTCCTTATTTCGATTCCAAAATAGTAAAAAAAAAATAGAAGGTCAATTGTTTATTTAACAAAAGTAACTTTATTCCTTTACCTTTTAAGAAAATGGTAAACAAAAATAAAATCCTGTCTGAGCAGCATCTTAGAAAAGATCTCATACTTAGGAGATCCTGATCTCCCAATTACGAGATGAGGTGTCAGATTTTTTTTTTATCCACTGAATGAAATGTGCTTAAGTACGGAGGTGCCTTGCATTCATTGCATAAAAAAAACAAAAAAACAAAACTAGACACCTTATCTCGTAATTACGAGATAAGCATTCTAATTTTTTTTAATGCAGTGAATGCATGCAAGAAGGGCGCTTCCATGTGTAACAGACAGGTCCTGACTCCTGGCAGACAGGTCCTGGCAGACACGCAGCCATTGTAAAAAAGGTTACAAATGCGTCCAAGAACTGATAAGCAGAACCAAAAGTAAATATTTTTTATGGTTACCTGGTACCGCCGTTTTTTGATTCGGTTCCTACTCAGAACCAAATTTTGGTACCCAACCCTAATTGTAATGTAAACATTTGTGCTTGTGCTCTGACAAATCAAAGTGTCTGCTGTTATAAAGACAATTAGCTCAAAGGGAACAATGCTCGAAGAACAGCACTTTGCCTACATTTTGCAACAGAGGCGTGTATTTTTGTTATTCTCAACTGACTAAAAATTTTTAAAAGTAACTCAAGCAAAAAAAATACAACAGAACTAAGTCATTGTAAAAGGTTTATGCGGTACACCTTCAGCAATGAAATATCACAAAGCACTTATGCTATGTATTATACACCAGACAATGCATACCAAGGTCAGTCTTTGCAATTTAGTCGAAGTGTTTCACTGGTCTGTTTACTATTTTAGAGGTATTGTTTACAACTTATTCTAGAAATTTAATTTACAACAAACAGGCTAAAGTGAGATTTGAAGCGCCATCGAATGAAAGCATATGCAATAATATTAACTAGGTGCTGGTCTTGACATCTCTAGAAAAATGATCTAAAACGATTCTTGAAATACAAACACAACATTTACTGCTGCCAAACCTTAACATTAAAAGCGTCTGACTGTCCAAAAAAGGAGCTGATTTTTTTTTTTTATTTATTATGAAGTAGTCACAGAAAATGGGATGTGTCAGGGAGTTTAGCACTTGTTGCTATTATAAACGGAAAGTGCTCTTCAGAATTCGACAGCAATTATCTGCATTTCTAACAGTGAATTAATTAAATAAAAAAAATGTTGCAGGGACTAATAACGAAAGCTGTAAGAGGAACAGCTGCAGGTGACAGGCTGCACACCTCCAGCTAGGTGTCAAACTCCTTTTAGTTTCACTGTGCCCTTCTTTCTGCAGACTCATGCCATGTGCAGGTGTTGCCAAAACAACCAGGACTGAATTTTAGTTTTAGTTTAATGTGATTGTTATTTAGTATTTTTTTTTAACAATTCAAAGACAAAGAACACATAGCAAATTTACAATTATGACGCAACTAATGGAATTTACTTTAAAAAATTACTTCATGAAATAATGAAAAAGATCAGTTATTTTACTTCTGGCTATTACTTGATTGATGAAAAATTTTAATTTATGTATATTTTTTTTAAACAAAAAAGCAAAACATTAAAAATTATACTAATGAGATGACTGACGGATAAATTGTAAGATGAAATCAGGGGTACAGATATAGAAAAAACACTGGCACTGTGAGTGTGTGTGTATGTGGAGGTATTGACTGAGGTCTAGACTTGTGTTGTATTCTGTTGCTGTGCACTGACTTTTGTGTGGAAAGCATCTTCTAATTGTGGTGTTGTGGTGTTGAGGAAATTCATGGATATGTTTGAGTTAAGGTCATTTAGAAACAGTTTTTCCAGCAGTGAACAAGTTTTCTCTTTAATTTTAAAATGTTCTACTTATTATTGGTCACAGCTCTTAACTAACAAATTTTGAGGGGTAATAATAAAACAATGCCTACATAAAACCTTTCTTTTAAATGTTATTATTTTTTTACTATGAAATACTAAATACTGAAACTGACAGGGCCTCTAAGTTATTAATTCTAATTAATTAACAAATTGAAGCTTTTCTGCTGATTAATTGATTTTTTTTAATAATGTATGCACTGTACTTAACACAATTAGCATGTATTGTTTTGTGATCTATCTAGGGTTTTTTTACACTGACAATTTAAACTGTTGACTGTTATAACTGGATAATAATATATTGTTTTTTACTAAATCGGGTATGTGCTTGTTGTATGTGCTTGCTGTTCAAATGTGATGTGTCAAAATACAGTTTGTTTCTTGACATAAAAAAATCCATGTGTGCATATTTCGACACTATTATTAAGAAGAAAATAAGACCGTTTTCTAACATGGTGTCTCATCAGGATTTTTGTTACTTTGGAAAGAGCTAATTTTTTTTCTGCAGCTTGTATAGATATGTGAGGTCTGTTCCCTAAAATGTCTGGTATGTGAAAAGGGTGGTCGTTTTTACAATAACAGCTGAATAAAAGTTGAAATGAATATAAACCAGTACGTGATCCGTGCATGTTAATATATCTGTGCAAGGACACCTGACACCATCTAATTTTGTTTTACTGTAAACTCCACTGAACAGTGTTTTTGTAAAAAAGACTCATACAATCTAAACTGATCCAGTTTACACATCACACCTGAACTCACTTTCTGACTTTGCATTTCTAGCCCTCAACACTCAGTTTGGTCTGTCCACCCTCTTAAGCAGATACGCTGAGTTAGTGGGTTACAATCATTTTCACCAAGCAACGATCAGACAGTAAAAGCCAAGCAGAGCAATGCAGCACAGCACCAAAAGTTGCAAAACAGGGAAGACAACTAACAGGTCAGAGAGCATAGGAAATACAGTAGACAGAGAGAAAGAGTAGATTGTGGGTTCGCACAGATTCACTGTGGGTTTGACGTGTGCTAACAGGCGTGTGTGTACCTTCAGGTCCCTTCTCTCCAGGTGCAAGAGCTCCGAGCCTCTGATGTCGTGTCGGATGAAGGTGTCTCTGTATTCGCCCAGACTCAGCTGTTCCAGCCAGATGCCCACCTCCTCTGTGCCCCATCTCTCCACTACACATTCAAACACACACAAACACACACAGCAGAGCAGAGAGAGGCTCAGGGTGCCTCACGGGTATGCACACTAACTGCAACATACCAAACCTGTCACTCTCACTCCACACCATTCGTGCTCATCAAAGACACAACTTCACAAATGGCAACAAATTGTGGTGAATTATTAAAGAATAGGGAGAAGAAAAAACGATTGAAGAGCATCAGAGAGAAAAGGAGAGCAGTGGCAGCAGCTGGCGGAGGAGAAGGGGTTTGACAAAGCCCAAAGGTTGGTCAGAACAAGGCAGGGGCTGGTACTTTTCCAAGGAGGTTGGGGGCATGCAATCATTGACCACTCAGAACACACAGAAAGAGTAGGATGTTAAGGATGGCAGAAGCCTGTGCAGGACACACAGCCGAAGTGTCAGTAACCAGCCCTCAGTGGGACGTAGGGCTTACACTCTGAAACCTGACCTGAGCGTTCAACCTGGACTTACTAGCCTTATTATGTCTAAAACATACACCCGCTCACTGTGCAGCACCTTCACACTGAAGTTGACTGTTTGGAAGTAATCTGATAACTTTTTTTTTTAGTTTTATATGTAATGTAAATGGTATTTATTGCTGATTGGTGTTCAGATTAAGTATCTATTTCCTGCAGGTTTCCTTTGATGTGGCCTTGTTCTTCTCCTGCCTTTGTGTCTTTTGTAGCCATGTTGACAGCTGGATGAGAGCATGAATGAAGAGGATGAGGTGCAAGTTGATGGTTAGGGTCACACTGAGGGATAATAAGACCTCAGACACACGCACACACTGTGTTTCTACTAAGCGATAACAATGAATGGACACCTTATCATGAAGTGTAATATGACGGTGGTGAGAGGCATAGTGAAAGGTAACCATGACGACTGTTAGCAGATCCTAGTTTTTGTATTTTGTGTGTGTGTATGAATGTGCACATTCATGGTTAAGTGTGTAAAGTCGAGGCACAATGGTCAGTGATGCAGTATCAATTAATGAACAAAGAATAGTAGCTAATCGTTGTGGTGCTACTTGTTGAAGTACTTCATACTCTGAGTATGTCATGTAATGTATTTCACTACAAGTGTGACCTTTCCTGTTGCTGCTTAGCTAAGGGAAACAAAAGCCTGTCCATATTTTTGAGCCGAAGCATCACATGATTAACAGCAAATTAAATCTTTGAATCATTAAATCATTTAGCCTCTTATGTAGGATTATTTGAGCCACAGTATGGTATGAGCTTTTAGTTTTCCATTTATTGTATTTAATGTTACTATCTTTTCAAATAAAAGGCAGTAACAATCATCATAGGTTTTAGGGCAAAAAAAGAACCAGGCACCCCATGGCAGATGGGACAGACTGACTGATTCTCCATTCGGAGCTGATTCAAGCAACTGTTGACTTCTGAGGGAGAGGTGGACACAACCCTACCTGACTGAGGGCTCGTCTTCTTGGCAACCTTCTCCTTCTTGAACTTGGGCACTATGCGAAACATGCTGCTGCGACTGTTCCTCTTGCCGTAACCCAGAGAGTGGTCCTGGTACATAAGCACAGTCAACCTATAGCATTTCATTTAGCTACTCAGCTCTCCCGTAACCTGGAGCCATTTTACACTAAAAGCATGCAAAATGAGTGCAAAAAAACTATTAGTAACAGTAGTACAGCATACTGGGAATATTCTCTATTTCCTTAAATGCTGCATATAATTTAAGGCTGCTTACCTCTTCATCATTGGGCTGCAGTATATGGTAGAGCCAGGGGATCTCTCCCAGTTTGGCCAGTTCCAACTCCACACTCTGCAGAGCACTGGACAGCTGCTCTTCCTCTGGTGGGTCCAGTTGCTGCAAGCGGTAAAATGCAAACTCTGGTCAACTTTTCCAGCATACTGGAAAATCAGTGGGACTATGAAAGTACAGTTGTCCCTCGCTATAACGCGGTTCACCTTTCGCGGCTTCGCAGACTTTTTTAGTGCAATTTTGCATGCTTTTTTTTACAGCGTAAGAACGCACATTGTGTTCTGCATCCTGATTGGCTAAGGGACTTTAGACCATTATCAATCAATCTCCTCTGTGCTGGGTCCCCTGTACAGTACTGTACATTTTTATTTCTCAAACAAATGTTTGGGCCTGAAAATAGGTTTTGATCTTTGGTTGCATTCTATAATACTGTACTTGTTTTTTTTAATCTAAGAAGGTTTGAACTTTGAGAGTGTTTAAACAAGAGAGAAATGTGAGAAAATGTTAATGTCTGTCTGAGAAAAGTGTATAA
>JAQNCA010000005.1:2446667-2460911 GCA_029783725.1 Acanthurus tractus | reverse complement strand
CAGAAGAACGGCACACTCGAAATAACACCTTCAAAGGTATTTTCGAAGACTGACTGAGTTTCTTAAACTTTCCTAAACTAAGTTGGTGAATGTATTTATCATGTGATACTTCCAGATTAATATTGGGTGCAGGATAAATTGCAATTACGACAATTAAAGGTTGTAGATTTACGATGATGGTATTAGGGCGATGAGGTGACACGGCAAAGTGAAGAGAGGTAATGACAGTAAAATGAAAGCACCTACTTTTGTGTGATATTTGTATCTAGATGTGTCTGTCCACCACTTCCCATTACATCAATAACAGGTCATATCAAGAACAGCTGCACAGACAGTCTTCAGATCTGATTCAAAGTCAAAGAGAAACTAAAAAATTCCACCCAAAATGGACTTTTGGGTTAAAAAACCACCCCGCCCCCCCCCCCCCAATCGACAGGCACAAACTGGCATGAATCTGTCTATGAAGTGATTCAGAGAGGATTCTTACCTCGTAATGCTCTCTGGACTGGACAGACTTCAGCGAACTGATCCAGTCCTCCATCTCTTTCCTGTTCTCGGCACAGAGGATGAGTCTACGGAATGGAGTGATCACCTGGAAGTAGAGGAAGAGGGAGGAGATGGATGTTTTCTCGGGTAAGTGAGTGAGACGGACACTGTAGCTGAAAGGATGGAGAATTTTCTTCAGCGCCGTCCTCCTCAACCTGCAGTGCCACTGAGCAGAGAGAGCGCCTGGCTCTGTCTATAAGGCAGAATAAGGATGAGAAGCCCCCTCCTCCCTCTCTCTCCTTCTTTCTCTCTCCCTCACTCTCTCCCTCTTATTAATTCTAGCTCACTGATTTCCTAACACCTTTTGGAGTTGGTCTTTTCCTTTGCACCAGCATTTTCTTTCTCTTAACCCTCTCTCACTCTTGCTCTGAGCTCTTCATGTTGCTTTGAGGTAGATATGTGCTGATAGGCAAAGCGCTTCAGTAAAGGCTAAGAGCTTCTCTCCCCCACTGCCTCCTCCCCTCTCATCCTCCCTCTCTGTGAGTGTGTATGTGTATTAGTCTGCCTGTAATTAACCCTACAGACATACAGCACCCTTTCAGCACCCAATCACTTATTTATGCTCCTTCATATCTCCTTTCTCTCCATCTTTCTCTCTCTCAACATGTCCTTATGTTGTTCCTATTCAGCTCAGAGGCAGGGGAGTACTTGCACTGTTCTCACACAGTGCAGGCACTATCTCACTTATTGATATTCATGTATTAGCGGTGCTGCTAATGCTCCTTTTGCGATGAATGGTATTAATGATCGCTAACCTGCACAAGGCTGAAATTAAAGACTTGACACACAGGTGTCCACTTCTCTGTGTCCTCTGCTTTTGAAGAAGCCAACCCATTTCCTGTTGTTGTTGTATGATCTGACACTGCTCCAGGGCTGCAGAACAATCTTCCCATTTCATTTAATCAATCAATTTAATCAGTTTCAACAGTACATATTTACTATTGAATATGTTTTTTGTCCAAGTTTTATGTTATCACAATTTTACAGTTTAGTGGGTTTTTTTTACAAAATTAATTGTTGTGAGCTTCGATTATTCAACTCTGATCCAGAAGCACAAATTAAAAGGGTAAACTTAGTGAGAATATGCGGTTGGAATTGCAAACTTTCCTTAACATTGCTGAAGAAATGTCAGCTAAATAGCAAAATGCCATCAGCTTCAAAAAGGGTTCGGCTTTTTCAAGATGTTTAATAGTTTAGGAAAGTTTGCTCCAAATAGTAATCCATTAGGCCTCTTTAATATAAAATCTGTTAGCAGCTTTAAACATATTGCACTTCAGTGGAGCAGCTGTCAAAAGTTTATAGTGAAGAACAGGGAAAAGGGAAGAGACAAGGAAAAAAACAAGTGTACAGGCTGCTGTCGTGTGGTTCTGTTGTCTGGTGTTGTAGAGCTCTAAATTCAACGTATGACAATCTGTTATTTTACTTCAATACTTCTTACTGCTATCAATGAATTTTTTACTATACAAATCTACAAACGATGACGTAAATATAGGCAAGGAAAGGAACACTGAAGCAGTACAGTGATTAATACAAACTTTACAAAGCATGTAGGCATCACAGTCATTTGCAAGAACTGGATTGGATTTATTTGCATCCATTGAATATGATATTAATTTCGAATTTACACATTGATTTTTTAATGAGAATGTCAAAAAAATTATTAGGTAATGAATCTCTAATTTTCTTGTATGTTTACGGTCAGTATCACTGTTTTCTGGACACCGGTTGTTGTAATTCTAACTCTTCTACGAAATGCTCATTGATTTTTTGACGGATAATGCTCAGACTCAGTCTTTGACATAATTCGAAGCTGTACAATCATCTGCAGAGGAGGTTTCTCCTATTTTTGAATTACACCCACCTTGGAAATATTTGGATAAATATCATAACTGTGCGATCTGCACAACCTGTGATTAGACACAGAAAAATGGAGTGAAACAATGAAAAAGGGAAGGGAATTGTATTCTCCTTCCCATAAATGACTGAGGTTTTAAGAGAGGCTCGACTCTCCTCCACATCTCTTTGTTTTTCCGTCCAATGGCCTGTTTAGACCAGCAGCACCTGAGGCTTTTACAATGTGTGCAAAACAGCAGCAGCAGGTGTACGACAAACACCCACACCACTGTAAGTGCATGTGAGTGCCTTCTGTGACATGCACAGGTGAGAGAGTATGTTAAGGTGATCAGCATACGTTTGACATGAGCTTTATTTCTCTTTGAAAGCTAATCATCAGGTTCACAACCACATGTTGCCAACTGACAGAAGTGCAGTAGAACTTCACATATCTACATAATACACATTATAAAATGGCTAAAAGGATCTAATTAAAATGTTTCTACGTGAGAGGTAATTATTAGAGAAAAATGCCTTAAACTAAGTGTCTTACACGTTAATACAGAACTGTCTTTGCAAACACTTATATCATTGCATGTCCTATATAAAGCTGGATTACTATGTATAATTAAGGTAGTATGGATATAAAACATATATATAGTTGGATTAAGTTTTTGCCTCTCAGCCCCTGCCTCCAAACATGCAGCTGGTGAGAGACAAGGTGGAGCACGCTGTCAGTCATTTTCAAAGGAAACCTGTTACATATGAACTACTACTAGTCGAAACTTTTGACATGTGTATACCATTTTTATTAATACATGTTATTATAACAGTTGTAGCTTTTTTTAATGAAATGATGCCCTGTTTTGACAATAATAAAAGAATCTGACCACATGATGCAAATGTAAGTGCTATGGTTTGCCTTTCATTTGGATTGAATTCAGTTTGCAAAAGGCACTTCTAAGCTAACGTTAGCCACAGGTCACATTCATCCTTCAATAGCAGTTTCCAGCTCAAATGGAGCTACTGTCCCTCTCACCCTCCATGCAAGAAATGTCAAAGTCAGTTACTTGAAAGGTATTCTTTTCAGATTCGCTATCTTATCTCAGATGGCACAAAATTGCTTAACTGTCCATGCATCATAATTTCAAATGCAGTAGTTCAAAGGCATTTTAGTGATTAAACTAACCTAACAATAGGTCAAGGTAAAATATTTGTCACTGATGGTACACGCCAAAGACAAAACAGATTTTAGGGGCAAAAACAAGCTGCAAGCTTGGAGCGCCCATCTGGCCACCAGTTCCCTGATCAATCCCCTGAATCACTCCTGTAATGAATCTGTCCCAAGACCTTTAATCAATACCTGCTTATGTCTGGGTACTGAACACCGTGTACGGAGCAAAAGGACTGCTTAAACATCATTTCATCCCAGTGTAAACTGAGTTTTTATTTGATTATTGTCCTTATATTAATATTTTGAATATAAAAGCAATTGAATTCTAACAGCTCCCAAGTTGTGAAAGTGTGTTGCGAGAAAGGTTCATCAGATATTTATGTCTCTTTGGTTTGTAGTTCTTTTAAAAATCCCACCCAATGAGCTATTTGCATCCTGCATGTACAGCCAGGAAATCTGTCATGCCCCCTTTCTTCTCTCTCCCCCTGTTAACTCTCTCTCTCCTCAGAGAACACCATGTTTTCCTCAGATGTTATTCACAATAGACACATTTCACTACTGTAGTGGTGTGAATGTGCATGCACACGGCAGATCCCTCTGGACACAGATCATCCTGTGTCTCTGCTGGTGCACTGTGTCCGGTCTGTGTGTGTGGGTGTGTGTGTGTGTGCTTTGTGTCTGGAAAGAGGTAGTGATAAGATTGGTTGCCAGGGGAAACAGGAACGGCTGTTTCCAAAAATGGCTCTCGGCATCCCTAAAGTGTGGAAAACCTCTCTCAGTGACTAACCTTCACAGCTGAGCATCGGATGTGTGTGTTTCTGTTATGACTAGTGAAACATGGAGCGGGACATTGATCATCATTTGCACTTCTAAGTGATTAGAAAACACATAATCCCCCCTACAAGCCTCACCAGTTGTCATTTTTGGCAACACCCAAAATAACTATTCATGAGACGCAGTTCACACACCTCTTGAAGTTGTAAATTGTGAAATAAACACAGTTACACTGGGACCTTCAGCCCAGTAGAAAAGCAGTCAGAGCTATCACAGCATCTAACTTTCTACAACACACATGCACCACATGTACAGTGATCTTTTGCAGCTTTGTGTCAATAGCTGATATTAACTACAAACAAGACAGAACACTGATGTGCTACTGGTGTAAGTGCATGATGCACAGCTCTTAATTTCCTTGAGATTTATTTTATGGCTTTAAAGTGGACAGTAAAACGCGAGCCAATCCAATAACCATGAGTGAGTCAGTGAAAGAGGCGGTGCATCCCTGCAGGGTGTATAATGAGCTGAGGGTACGGGTTGGGCTGAGCTCCCCTCACGTGGACTTCAAGGTGCTCTCTCACTGCACAGCAGCCACACAGCTTCATCATATATTCACACAGACACCTTTTCTACATGCACAAGTCAAACAAAGCCAGAGCACAAGATGTCAACCAAGAATGAATGAGCGACCACATACACATACACACATGTTCACACATTTTTTTGTCAATGCATATCAAAACAAATGCATGCAGACATAAACATTTGCAATCTGTTTCATTCAAGTTTGTTTTCTGCCTAGTTATTGACAACTTAAAAACATGCCTAATCTGTTGCATCTCTTTTATTCTTAGGTAACATTTTATATATAATATTATATATTTTATCATTCCTGTTAAATATATATTTACATATATATATTTATATTACACTGCTGATAAATTTAGAAAAACATTTTTAGAGTAATCATTCCCTACTGTAACGTTATTCAGTTCTAGTGACAGTATGATTAATAGGTTCTTGGTCTCCCGTCCGTCCAAATACAGACATGCACGTTACAGATGCTGTGCAGACGTCTGCAGAGCGCCAAGTGAATACATAAACAGCTAAAGATCTTAGCACTTGCACGAGGCAGTCACACTTTTTAGCATCCAGCCGAGTAGCACCAACCTGCACAGAGGTTGCCAGCAGCATCACTCATCATCAGAGGACCGACTGACACAGAGGGATGGATCGCAATGGAGACCAAACAGACAGACAGACACACAGACAGAGAGCGGCAATTACTCTGCACTAACAGAGAGAAGCCTTGCCAAGCATCCTCTGCAGTGGTGGGACTCCTCTTCCTCTCTCTCTCTCTCTATCTCTCTCTGTCAGCGTGCGTGACTGGGGGAGGGCTGCCTTACAGAGATTTCTGCACGTGCTACTGGTGAGGTAACAATAATCACGCCACATTACCTTTGGTTTTATGTCTCACTGGTCCTTCTCAGTAAGTCACGGTTCTCCTGTCTTCATCTCATCTCATCATCTGCTTCTCGGCGCCTGCTTGTGCCTCCACCTTGCGCTGCCCCTCTCTTCCTCTTTTCCCGAGGGAGTATGCGAGTGAATGCAGTTAGCTCCGGTGTGACATCACTTTAGGATTTCCTCTGCTGCCTACCTCGCCGCATCTTCTCCTTCGCTCTGTTGTCATTCCTCATCTGTTTTTTTTAACACGCTCTGTTGTCTTTCTCATCCGTCCAAATGAAATTTCTTGCATATCTACTATATTTAATTCTTTTTTATATACTTCTCTACTCTTACATAATTTCTCCTCACTCACTCCCTCCCTTCTCCCTTTCCTCCCCTAACATCCCCCCATCACTTCTTCCCCTCCCTCATCTGTGTTGGGGGAATGCTGATGCTCATTTTAACATATTGTATTATATTATAAACCTGGCAACAAACACACAATCAGGACTCTATGCACATGCTGGCCGTGTTCAGCTGCACACATGCAGCTGGCACACATAATCTTATTTATAGATATTATAGACATTTAGCCATTGCACGCACTCAGTGAAGCATTTTAAGGCATTGCTAAAAATAGCCACATGCTCTTCTCTGCCCACCTCCTCCTCCTCCTCCTTGTTTCTTATTATAGTAACACCCGGGGAGAGGAGAGACATTTATAGAAAGGACACAAGCACTACTAACTCTTTCACTGTCTGTTTTCATTCCTTGTTGCTCATAATACTCATGTTCAGTTTCCTCCACCTCCCACACACTCGTGCAGCTCAGCTGCTCATTCTTCTCTCAAACAAACATCCATTCATGTTAACGTCATTTGGTTTCAGACAATATCTACCATGACACACAGCATGCTGCAGAAACATAAGGAGTACTAAAAATATTATCTCACTATAAGTAGATTGACATTTTAAGGTGTGCAGTATGCTGGGTGAATCATTATCCTTGAAGGGCAAATCCTGTTTTCCTCTACAATCCTAATGGACCTCCACCTGATTCCTTAATGGCTGTGAGTGGTGCCCACTGTTACTGAATCCAGTCTAAAAATACATTAGAACTACAACATTTCACTTAAATTGGTAAAATTACATTCAATCACCCAGAGATTTTAATTATGGCTAGAAATGGGATCTGAAATTTTGGTTTCAAGGATTTGGTACCTGCTAAAAACAAAAAGAAAATGAGTTCTGCCTATAGATTCCTACACTCATTCATCTTGCAATTGCAAACAAATGTTAAATTTCTGACAAGACTAGACTGTGTCACACATCATCCGAACAGTGTTCCACTTTGCATTGCTTACCTTATATCAATGTGAGAGATGAGCTGCAGAAAATGTGCGAGAGTGTGAAGACAAGGTGAAGTGAAGTGCATGCAGAAGCTAATTAGCTGTAAGTCAGGTTGCACATGAAAAGCAGCACAGTCTCAAACTAGCATTTGATGTTTTGCAGTCTCTCAGCTCAAGTGTGTCATTCACTGTCAGCCACATGGGTGAGAAATCATAAAGTACAACAAAAGCTGCAATTTACTAAAGCTAGCTGTATTCCTGTCAAGTGATAACTGCCTGCCAGTCATAGATAAACAGGGTGAACAGTAACCTTAATCTTAGAAGGAGCTAATAAACTCTCTTACTACACAAAACTGTTTTGTCTGTGTTGTGTTAGTACTGTTTTCTTGCATAGCTTGCAATACATCCCATTATGGTTCAAAAATATGAATGGAACAAGGATGCCAACTCAATGTTCAATCCGAAAACATGTCTTATCAACTATTCTGCTAAATATCTGCAAAATGTGCATTCAACAACCCCATACTTACACTAATAATAAAACCACTATCAGGGAGGTGGTTGAACCACTGTCATAGAGATAATTTGAGTGCTCAATTGCTGCATGTTAATGAGAATATTACTGGAATATTTTTTATTTACCATGTAAACAAGTTGGTAGAAATATAGAAATCTTGTATTCTCAGTCTCTCGGTGTAATAACGGCAGTTTTATCAGACATTTCCTCATTAGAAGAACAAAGAACAGAACTGAAGGCTTTTCTTGATGAAAAAGATGTTTTTTTCCCTCCTGAACTGGTGTCAGTAAGAGTAATGAATGTGACAGGCATGACATTCATCCAGTCACCTTCTAAGTTTTTTTTTTTTTTTTTTTTCTTTAACAACCTGCCCCTCCAAACACCGTCCATGGGCTGTTTCCCAGATGGACATATGGGCTATTTCCAGTGGATATGTGAAACATTCTATCTGCCATGTCAGGTTAGAATATGGATAAAAAATTGAGTATGATGTAAAGTTAAACAAAGTCACTTTTTTCTTTAAGCCATTTAAGCATAAGGTAAGCTCAGCTTAGCACCAAGACTGGAAACATGGGGAAAGAGTTTGCTTGGTCCTTTCTAATTTTGGTATTTACTGGCCAGGAGCCTGTATTGGTTGCTGGGCATTTGATCTGGCCAAAAATGTAAGAGCATACGACCCAAAGTAAAATGTCAAATTGTCATTTTTATACTCAACCTATTGTATTAATTAAATGAACAAGATCTAATCTACTGCTTTTTAAGATTTAAAAGTGCAATTATGCTAGCTGCGTTACCTTCAGGCAGAGCCAGGTTTGCATTTTCTCCATTTCCAGTCTTTTTTCTGAGCTTAGTTTAGCTAACTGACTGGAGATTGTAGCTACAAAAATAACTAGCATGAGAGACATGACACTAGCTTTGATCTTTTCACCTTGCTCTGTCAAAAACAAAGGGTACATTTTACAAATTCTTGATATATTTCTTTAAGCTGCAACCAGAAAAAATACATTTAAAAAAATTATTGTACAGTTTATCTGAAATTTGAAAAACATTTGTCGCCTCACTGCCATTTATTTCTCTTCCTGTTTGAAGACTTTACCAGTCCAAATATATGTGTCACTGAGTGCAACATCAAGCATTTCTCTGCTCTGTTCGGTTATCGGTCACATTTTGTGGTTCTGATTGGTTGTATGTTCTAGAGAGACGCCTTTTCATCAGGCCCTTTAGTAACTCCACTTGAAAAGTGGAAACGCCAGACTAAATGCAAAATGGTGTCAGTTTGTGTGGTTCTACAATCCCAGCGATACACTGTGGCCCCCTCAGTCCCACTGCTCAACACACAGCTCTGCTCGGGACCTCCCGACAGATACCCAGCTTTTTTGTGTGTATGTGGATGCTCGGATTATAAGGTGCACTCACTGTGAAGCTGTTGTTGACATTCTTTGTGCTGGACTCTGCAACACTGGCATCTGATAGGTCCACCTCGTCAAAGATAAGCGACTGCAGAACAGAGGAGGTGTGGGGAGAGAGGAAAAAGGGAAGTCCAACCAGGAGAGCAGAGATAGGGCACAAAGGAGAACAAGGGAAGGAACGGTTAAACAATGAACCGAAAACTGGTTTGAAATGAGCTTACTGTAACTTATGTTAAGGTATGAAGAAAAACTGTGACCAGCTGTGAGAGGAAAGCCTTGTCATGGCAACATCAAAGCAGGCCAGATACAACCTTCCAGGATAAAATGGAAGCTACTGAGGAAGTCATGAAATTGATGAAAGAGCAGCATGTTATATAAATTCTGATCCCGATACCAAATACGTTTATGGCAATCTTGTTTTGCTTTGAACGAAATCATCTGTTTTTGTTTTTTAAGAGAAGCTAAAAGCTTTGGACAATTTGAGATTTGCCAAACACTTCTTGTGAGACAAATAATAATACTTCATGAGTATGATCCATGTCCCTGAATTTTCTACAACTCAGACAATGTAAGAGAAACTTGAGGAAATGCTGTTTATTTTATGAATTAAGGAAACAGCTGATGTAAATACCACTCAGTTTCTGCTAAGTTCTGGCCCACATGAGTTCCATAGGGCATAACGCTATGGTAGATTTGGTAGATTATTTTTGTGATAATGGTATGAAAATAAAATTTGCCTCAGAAGAGAGATTGTAGGCCTACAAGACACCATCATTAATCCTTCATGATTTAAATATTTTTCACTCATAACAAAAAAATCCAACTTATTTTAAAGATCATCTAACATCTCTCATTGTTTTTGATTTTTTTTACCAACTAGTTTCAATTTGTTGTCATATTCATGATATTCAGGGTAGTTCTACAACTTTGTTGTGTTTACAAAAAATTGTTTTTACTGTAAAATGGTCTTTTTTGGCTATTTCATCACTATTTATTTATAAGTGACCAAACAAAAAACAGTTAGGATTTACCTGAACTGACTCGTGAGCAGCGCATACACCTGCTGCTTATGTTTGCTGTTGAACCAAAGACCTCTGATGACACAACACATGATACTAATATGAGTTCAGAGGTTGACTGACATCGATCTAAAACACATTCACTTTAACTTTTATGTTATTTGAAATGCTGAAAATTTTAGAGATATCAAATCGGGGATGTGGGAGTAGTTCAGTTGTCTAGAGAAACTCCTAAATATGTCTATCCTCCACCATATGCATGTCTTACACCTGACCTCTGACCCTCTTATAGAATGTATAACTTGTTTGAATTTAAAACTAAACACTTTTTTCACTTTTTGTAAAGAATCTTTTCCTCATAAGTCCTAACAGTATTCTCCTACTTATCCACTAATTCAAGCTCCACATCTCCATATGTTGATGGTAAACTTGAACTGATAATGCACTTTATCAATGAAATGACTGGATAGATTTAACACATAAATAGGATTCCTGTGCTTTTACAATTAAAAACTCTTCAACTCATATAAAGGATAAGGGGATTTGGGTGCGTTAATATTTCATCCACTTCAGACTCTGAAGTCTGTAGACAGACATGACAGTTCAACGCAAACTTTTTGTTTAATCTGTCATTTTTGTTTCCTGTCATGACTGATTTTGTCACCTGGAAACTTATAAGTCAAATACTGACAAGTATTGGTCACTTCAGTCTACAAAGTTGTCTAAAATCAATAGATATAGGATTCCTATTTATGTGGTTGGATCTGAAGGGGTTAATGAAATGTGTAGGAAATGCTGTTGGTTCGGAAACCTTCAACCTAAGAACAATAAATCTAATTAGTTTGGGCCTCCAATGGAAAACACAGTTTTTTCCATCTGCCAGGAAACACACTTCATCACAACAAACCTACAATGTAAAGCTACAATACAGCGAGGATTTCTATCTTGAGTTTCCTTTGTTGTGACTCTGTATCCAAATGTGAATAGTGCAAAAAGCAGTACAATGTATGCTGATGCTGTGTTTGCTGGAACTTCTATGTGTTGGTGAAGCTGTAGTTAACTCTGTGCTATATCGTCAGCAGACATACAGAGAGAAGAGCCAGAGCCTACACACAGGAACCTGATATCCTAACAGAGCTGTGATGCATAAGGCACGCAGCTGAGCTCTTAAAGGGCCGCAGGCCAAAAAACAAGGCTGCGAAGGAATGCCCTATGACTCTCAGTGTTTGTGTGTGTGGGAGGAGTGAGCCGCTGCAGCTGTCAGAGGGAATGCCCAGTTAACAACGCTCTCCCCAGGCCTGGCTGGAGAGGGACACCAGCCAACACAGACTCTGTGTGTGTGTGTGTGTGTGTGTGTGTGTGTGTGTGTGTGCGTGTGAGTGGGTGTGTGTGTGTGTGTGACACAAGTGCGTGCGCAAGCACACACATCCATATATCATGTGAATGTGTGGGTCAAGTGTTGGCCAAGAGGGCGAAATTATGAATGGTATGCCAATACAAACACTGCCCCACTGTTACAGCAGTGATTGGCTGCTATACCATTACATTAAGTGTGTGCCACTTTCTACAGTTCTTATTATACGCTGTGTTTCTCTCTCACTCACAACGCCAAAAAGGCCAGTGCACACACTTGTATAAGTGTGGACTCACACACCCACACACACACATACTCAGTAGTCTGAGGGAAGCTGTAATGAAAGCTGACAATGAATGGGAGACAAAGGCAAGCGTCCAGACCCTGTTACCCACAGATCCAAAACTCAGCTCAGCAGCTGCATCTCAGCATCCTAAAGGAGCCTCCCCTCTTCCATCTTTCAGTTTCCTTTTCCTATTTTTCATTTTGCACCTGGATTATTGACGTTGTTTAACTGTATTTACAGTTTACAAAAGAGGCAGATTTCATGATGACGTGGTCATCTCTTAATGGCTGCTTTCTGAGTTCAAATCAAGAATGAAAGGAAACCATTTTTAAAGACAAACTGCAGTGCTGAGACGTAGTCTCCCTGATGGATCAATGAGCAGGTCAGGCTTCCTACGCATAGGGCAGCACAGCCAGCCAGGCCACCTTAAAGACACCACAGCAGATGGATATGTAGAGAATGGGCACTTATCTATGAAGGCTAATGTCACTGTCTGGCCATGATAGAGAGAGCTCACTTATAAAGGTTCTAGTTTTAATGACTAATCTTTACCATTACACACATAGAAGAAAACAAACAACATTCATATTTTAATTCTTCCAACATGGCCATAAAGAGACTTAAAGTTGCAGGCAAGGACAAGCAAAACACAGTATAAAACAATAAAAGCCACAGGATGGGTTTAGGAAGATAAATTGATCCAGATGTGCCCTTACAGTCTGTGCAGCTATCCTAGCTTATGTCTATATTATACACTGTGCATTCATGTCACATGGTAACAGGAAAGTCCTGGATTTGCAAGAATCACTTCCTCCAAAAAACTGCATGGTGAAGTTTGTTGAAAAATGTATTTTCGCTCGGTTCATCTCCCGTATTTCCTCCCCTTTATCAAAATGACACCCTCTATCATGTTGTTTTGCATCTCATCTAGGCTTGGGTAGTGTGTATTTGTTCTCTGAGCACTCCTGAAGTGGCCTGTAGTGACAGACTTAGAGTTTAGACATACACATGTTCAAGTCTAAATGACAGCTGGTCATTACTTGGTACCTATCAAATGATCCACTAGCTTCTGCAGCATATTTGTATTTGAAACAAAGTATTTTAATAACGGTGACGTCCTAGCATGTATTTCACTTGCTCACTCACTTACAGTGCGTCACAGTTTAGCTGTATATTTTATCTCTCTGACTGGTTACACAGAATGCCTATACTACTTATTAGCGTATTAAACAGCATTCCAATCTGCTTAACAGCCTGAGGCACATCTGTATTTTTGGGGGCATTAGAATCAAAACTTCGGGTTGTGTACATATGGTAGTTTACCGTGATACCTGAACCCTGCACTAGCCTAATCTGATCTGCACAAGTTTTCAGCATTTAATAAGTCCTATATTTTTTCAAATTGAGACACTTTATCCAGTGGCACCATGTGGCATGAATGCAGCTCTATCAGGTTGAGGTGAATGGTTGAGCTGATGCAGTGGTCTGACCCCTGGCTGTACTGTGCTGACCCGAATTCTCACTAGGCCTTCCTCAGATCCGCTGGCACCAAGAGGTGGGGGGGAGCGTCGTGCGCCCGTCCAGCACACGGACAGAACTCGCCAACACACACGACTCCTGGACACCCTGCGCAGCACCCGTTCCTGCCAGCGTGCCAGGGCGCTGCCAGACTAGTGCGTGTGCAGACATATGCACACCGGCACACACAAATCACATGGTCCACACCAAGGAGGTTAGGTCAGAAGCAAAGGGGAAAGAGATGTCAAGAACAGTGACAAAAAAATTCAAAAGCTAAAACAAAAATGTATTTAGAATTTTTTAAATCAACTGAGTGATCAAGGAAGGGACATTCTATGGATTAACATCAAAAATGAAAGACTCTAAAGCTATAGCCAGCTGTAGCGGGTTAGCTTAGTTTAGTTAGCAAAGAGACGGAAAAAAAGGGAAACAGAGGGTCTGACTGTGTCCCAAGATACATTTAACAAAAAGTAGGATGTTGCTAAAAACCTAAATAAAAACAGAATTCAACCATTAGATTTGCTCATTTGTTTATCGTGTTTTTTTTCATAGAGTTCATATGCCTGTGTAGTAACATCATTTATACACTAATTGGTGTAGAAAGTGGTAAACACATTCGATTCTTTCTTGTGAACAACTGATCCTGTCAGGAATGCTATTTTCATACACATACACCAGTTTTTTGCTAAAAACAGGACATTCTGGAAGATTCTACAGCTTTTAAAAAAGGCGAATTTCAAGGACAAATCTCTTTATGATGGTCTTCTTGTCTCTGAACCTCTAAAGGTCTCCACACACTAAAGAAAGTCATTTATGTGATTAGAGGACAAAACATGAAGATTTACATAAATACTTTGGAATCTTAAGCTTATCCATCTAAACTACAAACACTACCAGTCAAAACTTTGGACTCACCATCTCATTCAATGTTTTTCCTTTATTTTCATGACTATTTACATTGTAGATTCTCACTGAAGGCATCAAAACTATGAATGAACACATATGGAATTATGTAGT
>JAQNCA010000005.1:2420555-2446567 GCA_029783725.1 Acanthurus tractus | reverse complement strand
GATTTCCACTGGTCTAATGTCCATTCCTTGTGTTTCTTGGCCCAAACAAATCTCTTCTGCTTGTTGCTTTTCCTTAGGAGTGGTTTCCTAGCAGCTACTTGACCATAAATCATGATTCATGCAGCAGAGGTGACTCTTGGTCTTCTTTTCCTGGGGCGGTCCTCATGTGAGCCAGTTTCATCATAGCACTTGATGGTTTTTGCGACTGCACTTGGGGACACGTTCAAAGTTTTTGCAATTTTCCGGACTGACTGATTTTCAGTTCTTAAAGTAATGATGGACTGATGTTTCTCTTTACTTAGCTGGTTCTAACAAATAGGGCTGTCAGCTGTGTACCAACCTGACTTCTGCACAACACAACTGATGGTCCCAACCCCATTAAGAAGGCGATAAATTCTACGAATTAACCCTGACAAGGCACACCTGTGAAGTGAAAACCATTTCAGGTGACTACCTCATGAAGCTCATTGAGTGTTAGGAGGGTTTGCAGCACTGTCGACATAGCAAAGGGTGGCTACTTTGAGAAATGTAAAATATAAAACATATTTAGAGTTATTTAACTCTTTTTTCTTTGCAACATAATTCCATATATCTTGCTTCATATATTTGATGTCTTCAGTATGTATCTACAATGTAGAAAGTAGTAAAAACAAAGAAAAACCATTGAATGAGAAGGTGTGTCCAAACTTTTGACTGGTAGTGTACATTTCTGGACAGAAAGCTTGAGAGAATTTTTCTTGCACACCAGTCGCAATTTGTACATGGGCGTCACAGTGGACTACGGTTAGTGAGTAAGAAAGTGAGCTTACTTTGGCATCTTTGGCATAGTAGAGAGTTCTGCCTCTCAGTTTGAAGTAGCGCTTTTTCCACCTCTGGAATGAGCTGGTCTGTTTCAGCAACAGTCCCTCCTTTATGCTTGTCTGACGGGAGAAAAGACAAAATAAAAATAAAAGGTTGTTTTATAGGGCCTTGTATCAGTGAAAAGTTCCATCAGAAAATTACAACTCAGCCTCTCACTCAGATGTAGAGTATCCTCTTGTGTTTGTGTATGGGAAGCTGTCAAGATAAAAAGTGTGTCCTGTTTATGGGCGTGTATGTGTGAATCTGGGCACCAATTTTATGCATGGAAGACATGGAATCAGCCAAAAAAAGGAAGAAGAAAAGAAAGCAATTCCACAAACACACAACAACCCTCATTCTTCTGAAGAGCTATAAACACACATGGCTCTTACTCAACCTTTTTCCCAGAGCCAAAGAAAAAAAAATAGATGGACAAAGGAGAGAAAAGAAAACAAAGAAAGAAATGAGGGCAAGAAGCATCTCATTGACTGCCTTTGCTGCCCTGGTCAACTGCTAAACTTAAAGGACCACAACTGAACTTAAATTACTTCCAATATGCAAGTTTAAAGGAGAAGAAAAGAGACTCTTACTGTCCATGCTCCACACAGCAGGAACTTTATATTTTATTTTTAAAGTTAACGCAAAGGAGAGGAAGGAGAAGAAAAATGCAGCATACCATAAAGTCAGATAGGGATGAAAAGGCTGAGAGGGACATGACAGGGAGGTGAAAAGACAGAAGGACACAGAAGAAATAAGGTCATCCTGTGTAACATAAAGTCAATATGGGTGTGTGTGCGTGGGGGGGTACGCGCATGTGTGTCTGTGTGTGCGTGTGTGTGTCACATCAAATCAAACCATCTCTCCATTTGAGATACAGTACACACACTTATCATCATTACAACCACCATCATCTTGCACACATTAACACACACACAAATATGCATTGGGCATAGAGCAAATACAATGAGACATGGAACAGTGGATGGAGAGGAGATAAAACACACACAAACGCACGCTGATGGATATGCTGTGTGGGAGAACATCATTCTCCCTGGGCACACAAGAGAGGAGGTGGGGCACATACATACACACACACACACACACACACACACACACACACACTCAACACATATGCAAGGGCTATTTATAGCAAAGGAAGGCTGCTCTCTAAGGGAAGAATTACAAACAGAGACAGAGGCCTGAGGTTGACATCCTGCCCACCAGCTGTGTCAACTTAAACACAGAAAACACTGTTGTCGAAAAGAGGCTCACTTTGAATTTACACCATAAGTACACACATGTCACAGTGGATGAAGAAAACATATACAGAGCCATAATGGGAGATCACATAGATTACTATAAATGATGAATTGACATGTATTTGTCAGGACTACGTTTACTTTTACTGCTTCCCTGAAGGAGTAGTTCTTAAAGGCTTGTTTCATTGAAAGTATAAAATTATTGCAGACAAAGGGGCCTGGCAGCCAGCAGTAGCTCCATTTTCATCTTTTCACCCAAATGTGAAGAGCCATGTATGTTGTTAGCATTAGTTAGCATCAGTGCTTTACCATTTATGCCAGAAGATGGTATGTGCACTGTATTAACTGTTGTTTTTTTACTCAACAGGTGTTTCTGCTTGAAGTATTAAAACATGTTTGTTGTATTGCCCAATTTTGGTCTCTTCCTGCTCCTCTTACTGTACATATTACTGTGGTTTGTTATACATCTGATTATTTACAAGCAAGCTCTTTCCACATGAGCATGACGCTCACTGCAGAGCCAGTAGCAATGCTACTTATGCTTTCGGCCATTTTTGTTGTTGCTGCTGTTGCATATAGTACATTATTACATTAACAAGTCCAAATCTTGCCATTATCATGGTGCAAACTGACTGCTACACATGCAAGGTTTGCATCTGCAGCTCCGTCTTCATTACTGGCCTGAAGGGGGTATGGATGCTGGTTTAATGGGACATGCATCGATACATTGCTAGCCCTGGGCTATTGTAGTTGGTGGCTTAATTGGAATTTTAACTGTTTTTCACTCTAGATATAAAATTGCTAAATGTGTGGCATTTTATGACTGGCTTGTGAGATTTGCATGTGAGTGTGTCTAGTACTACTGATATTATCAAAACATTTGACCCATGCTATGTTGCTCTCGCTTTTGCTATGTTTGTGTGGAACTGGCTTAGTGCTGGGCTGTATGACCAAAAATGTATATCACGGTATTTTTCAAAATTATATCAGTTTCACAGTTTCTTTTTCATGCATGACTGGCCCAGTCTGGCCCAGTCGTGCTTGGCATGGAACACCTAAGGCAGGCAGTAAAAAAAAAATTCTTCCACTAACTTAAGCTGTATGCCATTAGCAGAGAAGACCGTAACATTTGCCACTTTTGACAGGGGCATTGCTTTGGCTACTGACCCTCTTAAGAAAAACCTCCATTCGGCCCCTCATTCAAGTTCTAGGCACAACAGGAACAACCTGACTGACAGCTCTATACTAAGAAGAAATGCAGAAAACATTTGCATCTGAATTTGCCCATATTAAGCAGGGGTAGGAATTGCCAAAAACACCTTGATACAATGTAAAGGTCAAAATATGACGTTATCAAAATATTGCGATATGCTAAGTATTGCAATATCAGATACTGCGATACATTACAACGTGTTTCACCTTTTTCAACTGCAAATTATGCTCACAAAGTAAACCTTTTTCAACATCTAATATAATAGATTAATACTAATATTCATACTAATAATATATTAAGGTCCTTCTTCTTAGTTTACAGTCTGGGAGATTCTCCACTGATGCTCTCTCTGGTTTCAGAGCCACCACTAAAGGTCTATGAAAACAGTAATGGCCTAAATATTTTGACCACTGTTGCAAATATGATTTCAATGCATCTACTGTGGCCATTCTGGAATCTTTTTAACGGATAAGCAAGAAAACATGAGGTCCCTCATCCCCACCCTGTGACAGACTCTCACAGGTCAAGAGAAAATTCCCTAATGAATCTTTCCACTATAAAGCAAGTTATTCAATGAGCCATATGACAGCTTGATGTGGATGCTGCCCTTGTAAAACCAGGGCCCCTTTTTTAGAGGGCTGTAGGTAGACACTTAGCAAGTTTCCCTTTATTCCATGTAATATGTTTGGGTCTGCTGCCCAACAGCCCTCAGAATGAACTGTGGAAGCAAACAATGTCAGCAACAGTTTGCCGCTCTTTCGCCAAGTCCCCTGCACCAATTAAGACACTCAAGCATTACTACCAAAATCAAGCAAGCGCCAGTTTCACCTGCAACAATTCAGCCCATTGCAGATTTTAAATAATCACCTATTCACCCCTGCTCTGACCCCACCTTCCAGATTGAAGGTTCTATCATACTCAATGACCCAAATGAGGATAGGGTCTTTGCATCTTTTGTCAATGAAACATTTCTTACCCGGCATCTATCGTTTTATCTTTTTGCCAAATAGGATATTTTGTCCAGTATCCTAATTTTCCAAACCATGTTCAGTGGTGGTGGATATCTATTATTTGTGAAACTGATTCCCTTTATTTGGCCCTGACTGCACCCCCTAGAGACCCCTGGAGGCCTAATTTAGGTTCTAACATCTTTGGTGCACTCTACAAATATCTAGCCCAGACACAGGTTAATGCAGTGCAGTATGTGTTATACAGCCCACTTCATCAATGCTAAATGGGCACAAATATTTCCAAATAGAAGCAATGCCTGTAATAGATATAGGCCTGTTACAATACAAAGTCTTTGCCACTCTGTTAGCTGGACATTCCATCTTTCATAAATGGAAACACGCCTCTCTGCTAACACATAATAGGTGGTCACAGGAAATTTTACAATACATACAACTTCAAAAGTTAAGATTTTCAAGAGGTAACATAAAGCTAAGTGAAAACATCTCATTACATCTGCAGTCACCTGATAGTTTTTATTAAAGACCTTGCCACTATTTCTTATGCTTATAGGGCTTCCTAAATGATATTCATTGAAGGTTGAGAGTGGGATGCCCACTATTCCTTTCATACAATTTGTATTTCCTACTGTCAGTCCCTTAAAGTAATTTTTCTTCTCAACAACTCTAACTAATCTATTATTGTTGCTACTACTTCCATAATTTATTCATCAATTACACAGGTAGCTGCTATTGATATGTATGTATTTACTCATCTCTTCCTTTTCACCTTAGACTTGAGGAAGTAGGGGAGGACACACTGTTAATGCTCTGATACTGCTGTCTACCCAGGTACATTAATACCCTGCCAACCTTGTTTCATAGGTACAGCTGTAAGACAAATTCCTGCAGTACCAGATTAAGGTAAAGCGCCTCAAAGATGACTACCCTATAAGGACTTAGCTGCTTTTCTCCGACTATGATCAAAATAGGACTGAAATACAGCATCATGGCAGATGAAGTCATCTCCTTATGTAGGGGTGTTGGACTTCTGAAGAATACTGGAAGTTACAAAGAGCTCTCAGGGATATCCTTGGCACTTTCTCATTTAAAAAAGGACACCAGAGCATTGCTAATGGTTTTTCCTTGTGATACCACTCCTCACAGGCAAACACAGCCACATTCAAGTGAGCACATATACATATTGTATGCTGTATGATCAGCTGCTTGGACAGCTAATCCAACCGGAAGATGGTGGGGGCGTCCCAGTGATGGCTAAGAAGCTTAATAAACACCTCATGACAGATTGAGACAAACACACAGAGTGGGTCGGTGTGTTGTGTACTCTGAGCTAGAGTGCAAAGTTGTTACATAGCGTAGTATGAGCTGGACTAGGATTGACAGTACCAAGCAGACTTCATTTATACTTAATCTTCAGGAAAAAACAACCTACTGCTTAAACTGTCTCTCACTGAAAAAAGTCCTCACAACCTTCCTTAAAAAAACCCACTGCATGTTGAAGTAGTCGAGCTTTTAGTAGCCAGACATTTTATCTTGCTGCTACAAAGTTAGAGAGTAGATCTTTATTCCTCTTTGCCCAGCCAAAACAGAAAAAGTGACTTTGCTCTAGTTGGATGTTCAATTTTCTATTTTGTCCCTCCTTGGCCTCTATAGTTCCTTTCCTTGTCTTCATCTCCTTCCTGTTGCCAAGTAGGCCAGAAGTGATCTATAAATAGTCCTTCTGCTTGCCTCTGTGCTGTGCTCCTCTCTTCTGCTAAATTGTGAGACAGAGAGCGGGTCCTGTGCCGGAGCGAAATGAGTAACCTGAGCACAAGGTACCTTAAACCCACACTCTGCCTAGCCACTGACAGAGAGACACACACAGACTCTCAGCAGCACACACACACACTTCCTTATACAATGGACAAAGGCAAAGGCAGTTCAAATAAGTCCAGCAGCTGTGGAAGGTGGATAAGAGCTGAGCAGGAGTTCCCTGGGAGGCTAAGTGAAGAGAGCAGAGCAGACCTTCCTGTCTTTGACGGTATGCAGACAGACAGTCAAACAGCTTACTCACATTAATGTAGAACCCGGCCATCTATGAACTCTAGTTAGCTGGAGCTTATTAGAGTCAAAAATAACAAATAAATAATAAAGTTTTAGAGGACTATGTTCTAAATTAACTGTTAGGCTCTTGCAAAACTTATTGACGCTAATTGAGCTAAAATTTATCAAAATTCATGTCTTTTCAGATACCTTTCTGGTTAGCATAAGTGCCTTAGTCCCTTTTTTCTACAGTGCAATGGTTAAAGATTTTTTAAAATTCTGCAACTGCAGCTGATGACTGTTTTCATTATCATTACTAATCTATCAACAATCATCTTGATGAATCAATTAATCATTTAGTCCAAACCATTAGATTTAATTATTCCCTCTGAATGACTGTAAATGCTCTATTCTTGCTGCTCAAACATGCATTGGTTCCTCTCCTGTATGACACTCTTCATCAAATATTTGCCAGGTATAAAATCTGAACCTGGTTTATGAATGTCCATGAATTATGAAATATGTGTTTGGTTTCATGTTCAAAACTATTTTTGGAACAGAGGTAGTGGCTTCCTGGAGTCTTACGGTCACCAAGAGGTGACCAAGCAACCAGTGGAGACTCCGACGAGTCACTGCACTAATGAAACAAACGAGACAGGCTGTGAGATTTTACTTTTGGACAGAGCCAGGCTATCTATTTTCCTTGCTACTAGCGGACTCGTCTTTATGCTAATCTAAACTCACTGGCTGCAGACTGTAGCCTTATACAGAGCATGAGAACAAGAAACAAATAAGCTTATTTCCCTTCAGATTTTTTTCTTGAATCAAAACCATAGACGTTTGTCAGTGCCTCCTCCCACTTAGGCCTTATAAAAAACCCTTCTTTTTCCATCTCTTTCTGCCATGCCAATTTTGCAACTTTTTCATACATAACCAAGATCTTGCAGGACCTTCTACATGTGTATTCAAGTATACACAACTATACATATACATGTAGTCCAAAAGAGATATCTTACCAGAAGTGAATCTATACTTGTCTTGCAATTGAAACTCATGACTTTTAAGACTAAATCGCTGAAACTCTAATTGGTCAGCCTATGACAAGGTCAGATTGCTTATCTGTCCTTAATTTTAATGTCTGCTGACTGACTGCTGAGAGGAGTCAACTGTCTCAGAAATCCTTCCATGCAGTTAACTGTTATACCTCCATTACAGACTCATTTGTCATTCCTAAGGAAAACTGGAGTGCCTGTGGAGCGAGAGCAATCAAGCTGTTTAGAGAAGAGTGCTGAATCTTTCAATTTGTCTCTCCGTTTATTCCTTGGTTACCTCCAACTCTCTCTGTTAGCTGTCTCAGCTATTGTCTTCTCTGTTGTATGTAATTGTAGCTCTGTTCGCTTCCTCCTTTAACTCCCACCACATTCTAAAATTTCCCCACAGTGAAGGAAACATTACAATCCAGTTGTTGGGAAGGGTAATTCCCCTTTCTGTGATCTTCTTTGTGTAAATGGACTTGAATTGGTATTCTAATACGTACTCAAAGCAAATACAAGGGATGTTTAGTCATGTTGTTTAGGCCTGCAATTACAAGCAGTTGCCTCAGTTACCTCAGGCAGAGTTTGCCACCTTTGGACAGAAAAGGATTCAATTACATACTGCTTTAAAACCACACTGGACTATAATACATTGTTACATAATATTACAATTTCTCCGTGTTAAGTGTGATACAGGTCAACTGACAATTTATATATATATATATATATATATAAATATATATACTTACTTGCACCAACCTGTTACATCATATGCTACACCAGCTACCTGTGAAAGGTCATGAGGGGCCAGAGAGTTGTTAGTAGCTTACATTAAGAGCATACACCCTGGACAGGCAGCCAGATACCTATGAACATTCTAAAGCTGCACACTAAGACCTGCATATCTTCGGACTGTGGGAGGAAGTAAGAGTACCCAGAGGAACACATAGGCACCAGAAACATGTCAACTGCTACCAGAACCTTCTTGCCATTAAGTGACAGAGTTCACCACTGCAAAACTGCCACCCTGTAGTCACCTCACTTATACTCAAATTTAACTTTTAAATGTATGATTATTATTTCATCTTAACAGTTGTGCAAGTACGAAAGAAAGAAGTGAATGTTTTGTTTTTTTCCATAGGAGGTACAAAACAACTGAAACAGCAAATACCACAACACTTTGAGGATAGTCTAATCTACCCTATACTGCCTTTTTTCCAGTTCTCTTCTGCAAAAACAAATAATAATATATTCTTAAAGAATCAAATCAGTTTTGAGACTATCTTACACTTAATTCCACATTATTTACCCAAAAGTCATTTGTTCTTCCCATGTATGTTACTCACAAAGCATCAACTTGTTCAATAAACAGAAAAAAAAAGAAAAATAATGAATAGTGCCTTCACTGCCTCATCCCAACATCATTTTAATAGCATCAGTGTGGATCATGCTATGTCAGCTCTGCAGCTTTCCATGTCCTTTGTGCAGCAGCACCAGTAGCAGGCTCCAGCACACCATTGGCTCTGCTTTCAATCTCACGGCTACAGTATTAGTCACAAATTTATAAGCTCTCTTCAGCTGCAAGAGCACACCCTGAAAAGATAGAGAGGGGGCTGAGAGTAGAGATGACAGAGGAGAAAAAGCTATCAAAAAGAACATTTCTTAACCTCACATATGGTAGAAAAATGTAGGTTGATTTTTCCAGATTTTTCTTGTTTATTGTAACTAACTTTTTAATGTTTAAAATGCATTTATACCGATATAGGTCACTGCACTCATTACATCAGAAAGGAAGGACAAAGACTGTCCACATGATAGAGTATCAAATTCGCTCCTTGTGAGGTCTGACAAGAGAGATCTCAGCACAACAGACTGGAAATGATGCCTAATATCTCATCTTTGCTTAAAGCAACTGTTTAACAACAACAACTATTCACACCTGCCAATATCTTGAATCACCATCATGCATTTATAGGTGGCTGACAACAATAGATTCCCATCAGTAAGTAGAAAAAGTTAGCTTCGAATGGCTATACTGATTTCAGCAGCAGAGAAAGACACAGACACAGAGGAAAACCCAAAGTTATCATTTTGTGTCTATCAGGAGTCAGAACTCTCATTGCAATTAGTATCTGTGTCAATAAATCATAAATGTGTCAAAATGTTTTTTTTAATATTGTTTTTTTCAAAAAAAGTGTGAGATGTGATATTAAACAAGAACGGTAGTGATATTAGTAAAATTCCACTTCACTTGGTGTTAATGACAACAACAACCAGCCCCCACTGGCAGTTTTTATATGACCTCTTTTATGACCTCTTCCACACTTGTTGTCTTTTCATCTCTCACTCCTTATCTGCTTTAATTGATTAACATTCTTCTGAAATTGGAACAAAACAGAACACAGAGATGGGCCAGTTGAGGAGACCAGTGCATGAAACTTCCACAGGCATACGTGCTTATTTAACCAAGCCAGCAACTTACAGACAACATAGCCACAGAGCCAGCCAATGGGGGACAGAAGATGTGGTTGTCTGTGGCAACCGAAGAACCACAGAGACAGTGGACCAAGGAGGGATGGACACATAGACAATTTACACATGCATACACATGCATGTGTATGCTTGCACACATACAGACACACACACACACACACAGACACACACAGCTCAGAGCTAAGCAAACAACTCAGTGGAACAACACTCAGTGAGTCAGGACCTGCATGATCCATTAGTAACTCTCAGCATACACACACTGTCACAAAAAAAACACACTGACCCACATGACAACAACTCCAAGACCTTTATAAGCACAATGTCAACATGTTAAGCATACTGACACAATTACAGAAGAAGTGCTTTATATTATTATGATTGCAGAATGAACTAATTCTAGTGTAACATGCAGCCTGATGTACACTGTTTGTCAGATATTAAGTCTGATTGGGCTCTCTGCCAGCCAATGCAATTAACACCCTTTCAGTTTAGCACATTGCTGCAGTCAGAATGAACTTCATGACTACTGTCAACCTGACTTTTGTACACTTTTGAAACTCCTGCCTTGAATTCAGTCAGAGGCAACAGGTTGAGGATCACTGCCTGCATGGAAAAACCAATTTACAGTATAAACTCTTCAGGAAGTCTCACAAACTATCAGCTGGACATTCATGGACTCTTGTTGATACTAAAATTATTTTAGGATCTTTTACACTCGATAATAATTGAAAACAACACAAAATGGAGTAACTATTAAATGAAAAGAAAATGTATTTGTTACAATTAATTGTCATGTTTTTTTAAGTTTAAGTAGAAAACGTTGGCAGGTTTTGACTTTTCAAAAGCAGGGATTAGATGCTTTAAGGTCACACCACACTAAACTGAATAACATCTTTCTGATCAACTTTGGTAAGAAAAAATGAACAGTTACAAGGTTTGTGTAACTTCTGATGACCATTTTTCTTATTTAATCATTTTAAACAAAATTGTTAATAAATTTAGTGGAAAAATAAATAACTAAATCATGAAGAATTAATACAATGCAAGATGCATCCATGCAAGATATCCTCTGGGTAGCACTCCACTCACTGGTGGAACTTGCATGAGAAAGGTGTGACAAGACTCCAATACCTCAATGTTAAATGAATAATGTAGGTAGGGTGGAATGCAGCAGTCAATAATTAAGTGGATCCATTGGTGTGGGAGGACAGCACTCATTTACAGTGCAAAGATGAGTGAGGTAAGAAAGCTTAGGTGTCAGAGGTGAGAAGCAGCACAGAATCCTCTTACTATGCTGAGCCTGTGAAATTCAGGGATATAGTCTTCAAATGTTATTTATTATTTAAGTGTGTTTAAATCTCTCTTGCTTATATTACACTCTGACATGTGAAACTGACTCTACAACCCAGTCACATGAAGAGGGGGAAATATAAGTCACACATTTTCTGATTTGGATCATTGGGATGTAGAGGTTAGAATAAAGAAAAGTAGAATATTACAGGAAAGAATGAGTCAGAAACAGAGACACAAATCAGTTTTTAACTAATCTTCAGTATGTTCACAGGTACACTGTGCGTGGCTGCACTCAAAAATAATAATAAAAAAAAATAGTTGTACCTTTAATGATAATTCTTAAAATACTAAGTCGTATTTTAAGAATTATTTGGGCTACAGGTGTCAGGAAAAAGACTGATTGCGACACATCTAAAAGGATAAGGAGCTGAGCTATTCACCGGTCAGCGCTGCCCCTCAGTCTTGTCCTGAGTAAGTGTAGCAAAGCAGGAAAGGTCTCCAAAACTCGGACATCACTGAACAGCCCAACAGCAGGTACGTTCGTCCGATCACAAGACAGATACAGGGCACTACATTCAAACATTCAAACTGATGAAGGAAAAGAAAGACGAAGTGCCTCACCTTGCTCCTGATCTGTCCTGAGGTGGACACTTTCCGGATCAGTTTCTGTGGGCCTTCCTGCTCTGCTTCGCTGTCAGAAGACTCGTCCGCAGCACCGGAGCCGGCGACGGCCCCCACCACATGTGCATGGATCCCCGCCGCGGACGCAGGCCCTTTCTCCGGCTCCTGTCGAGAGGAGGGACAAAAGCAATCGGGGTTAGCCTTCGCCTGGTCCACCGCTGTCCTCCTCTCCTGAAAGCGAGAGCTGCTCAGCGGCTGAGAGGCGTCTCTCCTCGCTGTCATCTTCCCCTGCCTCTATAATAAAGACGGCTGAGCTTTCTGGAGTACGTGTGGGCTGGTAAACACATAAGGGATGTAGCATGTCGCAGAACAGTGGGGATGGGCTCCACAGCACTCAAGACCCCACAGTCCCAGCCCGATGCTTACGACTCCAACCAGTACGCCCAGTTCAGACTGAAGCGAGAGACCGCCTTGTCGACTCCGTGAACCGGTGGACATGTCCGTGGCATGGCAGACCCTAGCGGCTGTTCCACACTCACACCGCCTCTGACGGTGCAACACTATTAAAGTGAAATCTGACCAACCTAGTTTAACATTTCTTTATTTTTCCTTAAACCAACTTTTGTGCTTTACAGTGCATAGTGAGTAGGCGGGACCACCACAAATACATATCCCACTGCATCAATTAAAATCAGCACTCAGGACAGGAATCATGACACCGTCAATTATTACATATCAGGTACGTCTATACTGTGAGGTTGTGTCACTCAGATCATTCTGTTTTTCCTATTTATTCTGTGAGAAGGCAGTGATTAAGGAGACAGGCGCATGCATACAGACATCACAGCCAGGGTGAAGGAAGCCCAAGACTGCCGTCTTTGTGTCAGCAAAATATAAATAGAACTTTACAGCACATTTTCCGGTCTTGTTAGTCCAGTCCAAGTCTGAATAGGTAACAAATAAATTCATTTGACATGACAGAGTTCAAATTAATTTCCATGCAGTGGGCAAGACGGTAGGACTGAATTCCACAAGGAAATGGGCAGGGTCTACAATATCTGGAACATAAAAATCTCCCCTCGAATTTTTTCCTGTTTTTTTATCACCTTTCATCCAAGACTATACTTGTCAACTCAGAACAGTTTATGTAGCTCACAAGTTACACCAAAATGTCAATGTTTTTGACTTTGTTTAACCAAAGCCCACACAAAGAAATCAAAACGTCCTACACCAAAGTCAGACGGGTTCTAGAACGACAGTCCGCTCCAACACTCACGGCACTAAGAGAGGAATATGCGCAACACGGACACGAGCTGTTACAGAAAGCCCAACGCCTCCGCCGGGTCACCGCGAACCCGTTACATCGACACTAGTGATCACAGTGTTGGCGGGTCTCGGTGCGTTCGTCTCGCAGAGGAACGTGAGTATGTGAGGGATAAAAAGTCCCCAGTGTTGAATTTTACTAACCAGTTCCTCCCAAGCAGGGCTGCGCGTGTAATGGTAGACATCCTCCATAATCCCAGACCTCACAGTTCGCTCCGGGAAAAAAAGAACCGAATCGGGGAGCAGTGAAGGGATTCACAGCCTCGCCGCCCTTACTCCACTCATATGCGCACTGAGCTGAAGAGATTGAAGTCTCCTTGGCTCTCTTCTGTCACCACACCACCACTCTCCTCCAGCCTGCTCCTTTCCCTCTGTTTGGCTCTTGAGAGGGCCGACCCTATCAACACTCCACGTGATAAATGTCAAACCCGCAAACGAGCGCGGCACAGCGCAGTTTGCAGCGGATCAACGGTGATCACGTGCGCACAACTGGAGTTCTTGAGCCTGAGCGCGTGAAGGCTGAGCGTTACTCAGTTTACACGACGGGATCGAAGTTGGTTTCGTCTTTGGTTTAGGACCTTGGAGGCTTCACATTTTCTCAATCTCATCCGTTCTTGTGTAACTCCGCTCAGTTGCCTCCGATTTTTAGCCCGTTTCTCTCTACTGGGCACTTTATAGAAAGTGAACTTTTTTTGTAAAGCTTGTAGCCTAGAAACCTACAGCTCAAGTATGTTGACTGTATAACTTAACTATCGGTTTGTTACTTGACAAAAAACTTAAGCTATTTTATTTCAGGATTGTCCCCTTTTTTATAACATTGGGCAATGTTTTGGGTTATTTGTAATTGTTATGAAGTAAAAAATAAAAAAAAACAAATAAAATATAAATAATTGGATAAATAAAAAAATATATACTTATGTCTTAAAATTGTTTTGGACTAAATTGAAGCACAATAGAGCAATTAAAAGAATATAAATTAAAAAAGTTTTTTGGAGAGAGAACTATTTTAGGCATACCATAATGTCTGTGAATGTGAAAAACACCTGGAGGGATGATTTTAACGATCATTTTATTCTCAGGCCCACACTAAAGTCAGTTACACAAACAGACACAACTATGCAAACACCAAATACATAGGCGAAATGTGTAAATAAAATGAACACAGGCTACTCAAATACTCTTACGAATGTTAATTCTGAACACTGCCATTATTATTTTTAAGCGAAAAACTGAAAGCCTCCCAGATAGAGAAGCAAGGCTAGAACTAAAAGAAAGCACAACAATCCAAAGGAATCCCTTCTGTACCAATCCGGAACTATCGGAACATGATGGGAACACTATCGGCAAAATTAAACAACTTCGGAAGGTTTTAGTTCCGGACCCATGTGTCCCTCTTTTATTATCTTCCGACTCCCGCAAAATGAGTTGACGAATGTTATGAAATGGGAAAAGGCCGACCAGAACATAGCTGGGAAATTAGCGTTTGTACTTTAATTTTTGCTATATTTTGGATGTCAGCGGCATAGTGTAAATATGCACTCCCAGATATTATGTAGCGGCTCCGCAGCGGCGGTCGTCGCTTCAAGAAGAATGCGAAATATTCTCGGCGCTGTCCTGGGAAGAGAAGGTTGGATTTGGAGAACACATGAGGTCAAACTTCTAAACACATCCTCAGGTGATCTGTCAATTTGAGTGCAATTTGTACCACCATTATCACTGCAAGAAAGAAGGAGGGTGCACATGGTTAAGCTTGGTTGATACTGATCAGCTGCAGCCACCACAGCGTCATTTGATATCTGTAATATGTGGTAATATGTGGTAATAAAGAATGTCTAGCTCTTATCTGTTGGTCGGTTTCTGTGCTACCTTGGACAGCAGAGAGCAAGCCGCGAAAAATGCTGCTGTTTCAATTACGGGATGATTTACAATGAAACTCAAGACATTAAAACTTAATCT
This sequence comes from Acanthurus tractus, assembly GCA_029783725.1. Taxonomy (NCBI): domain Eukaryota; kingdom Metazoa; phylum Chordata; class Actinopteri; order Acanthuriformes; family Acanthuridae; genus Acanthurus; species Acanthurus tractus. The sequence goes on along the minus strand of JAQNCA010000005.1, from coordinate 2,431,545 downwards.
AACGTTAGCTGACTCAGTAGGTAAAAGGTGAAAGCCGGGTAAGGAGTCATGTACAGTTACAGTCGTATTACCAGGTAGCCCTGGGTTTGGCACCTGCTGTAGCTCACAGCTGCATTAAATATTCGTATTTACCTATGAAATGGTTGGAATGACAGTTATATTTGGGGACATCTGAGTCCAAGAGCAATTCAAAAAAAGAAGAAGAAGAAGCTGGATAGACTCAGCCTAACAACCCGGCGCAGGTCGCATGACAACATTTATTGCTGTTTTGATGACATCTCCAAGGTCAGATTGCTACATACTTGTGTCGTAAGCTGCACAGAAGTGTTGCAATTCTTGGTTTGTCAAACAAAGATGGCAGCCTCAAGTGTCATCTCTTGTTTTCAAGGAGACATCACTGATAAGTGAAAGTTTTACATCAGGCCATAGCTTTTTGTCTATAAGAAGTGATATTTTTACTCATCGTTTATTTTTGATAAGTTATAATATACAATATTTACCTGGACTGCATTAAATGACCAAGCTTATGTTACTTCCATTGGTTTCATGGCAACAAGCGGTTTGTTTGGTGGCCTTTTCCACAGCAAACATTTGACTTATCCAAGCCAGAAAAGAACAGGTGGTATCACTATTATTAACACCGGCTCCATCCAAGTATTCTAGTAAGTTATGAAAGTGTGTGTGTTAGCCAACTTGATCAGCACCCTAAAAATGAAGAAGCTGAAAGGGATCCAGTAATCTTTTATTTTATTTTGCACACTTTATTGTAGATTAGAGAATTAAAAGACTCATTGGAAAATTCTGAAACCAATGTATTGCAGTAGTCTCATGTGTGGTTGCACTAATGTTTGCAGGTGACACAGTGAAGATTGGAGAGATTTCTTACACACTAAAAAAGCCCCGGAACCCAGAACTTGTTCCTGTTCAGCACAGTATGTACTTCTCACTTTTTATGCAAGTCTTTAGAGATTTCTTTACAGAGAAACAAGAGAAAGATTGGCAGTTGATATGTCCATTTTACTAAATGCTTATTTTGTTTCGGTGAGCTAGTTTCAGAGTCCCTACCCCAGACAGTGGCTCAGCATCTACGATGGATCATGCAGAAAGATCTCCTGGGTCAGGATGTGTTCCTTATTGGTCCCCCAGGACCACTGAGACGATCCATAGCTATGCAGTACCTTGTGAGTACTCACATGTACACACAGTAAATGCAAAATTCTTCAAATCTTTGAATGAGGCAAAAACCCACTAAAAATGCTGGTCATGTTGGATAAGTTATATGTCAACCATTGTAGATATTTCCATAGAAATTTGAAGTTCCTTCTAGAAATGTCTTTTTTTCATGATTTTTTTGAGACAATGTCAAACACTTAATTTAGATTTTAACTTTTCTCACAACTGAACTTTTGAAATATGTTGTTTCATTGTTTTAGTTCACAACATTAATTGCAGAATTCTCCCATATTTAATCCACCACAAAAGCCTAAAACTTTCCATAAGTTTCAGAAATGCTGTGTGAAGCCAATATTTTTCCTTGTTGTTGACCAGGAGCTGACGAAACGTGAAGTGGAGTATGTTGCTCTGTCCCGGGACACGACAGAGACTGACCTGAAACAGAGGAGAGAGATCCGCTCAGGGACGGCCTTCTACATAGACCAGGTAACTGTGCTTTTGGTTTCTTTGTTTTTTTCCAACCCAAATTCCAAAGATGTGGTAAAAGTAGAGAAGGAAAAAAATAAGAACTCAATCTTCGATTGAGTTTATGTCAAAAAAAGCAAAAATCTCTTCCTGTTTTGCTAATGTTTTACGCACCATCCAGCTTTTTTGGAATCAGGGTTTTACACTTTGGAACAAGCAGTTTTTGAAATTGACAGAAGTTTGTATTAATTCAGCTTTACTGGATTAAAAATGTTTTTTTGTTTATTAGCAACTACATTTTTACCACAGTTACTTTTGAAAGTGATTGTTATGTGTACTCATTTGATGAAAGAGTGAGAATAGAAGGGGTGGGGTCATGGTTTCTGTTTTGGTGTTTACAGAAAAAAAACAGAAAAAGTGGAACAAAATTAACCAAAAGACTGATGCTTCACAGATAAAGAAAAGTTAAAATTTGCTCATTTCAGTTTTGGTGTCTTGAGATACAGTGAATAAGGGATGTAGTGCTGTTTTCAGTAGTGCCAGAGCCCGTCTATGATGCACACACATGTGCATGTAATGATTAGCATGTGGCTCCTTCCAAAGGTTGTGTGGTTGCACAAATTCAGTAAAACTATGGACACAGTTTGAAAGGCTGGTCTGTTCAGAAGAGTATCAGTGCTGCTAATCAGTTCATACAATTCTTTTGTGGAAAGAAATAGTTATTGGCCTCTATAAGACTCGATTGTTTGTGTTTGTTTTCGATGAAGCTCCAAACACTAGAGGCAGTATAGGGATTTTATTTTGGAGCAAAAGTAATTGATTACAGGTAATACATTCAAGATTCAAGAAGCTTTATTATCCTGAGGGAAATTGCTGTGCAACAGTTACAACACAAAAGGTGGAAAGTAATACAATGTGAGAGATAGTAGAAATTAAAGCTACCGTAAAATAAATAAGTAAGATAAATAAAATAAGGCTATCATAGAATGAATAAGGCATTAACGAAATGCAATGAAATGCAAAGCACTAACAGCTAACTAACATAAATAGAATATAACATATAAGCACACATAAACACATTGCACTGGTGCTGGTGATACTGGCGATTGAAGACAAAGAGAAGCACAAATTTTTTGACCAAGCAAGAGAAAGAATGTATCGTACAAGCTCTTTATTTTTGGAGTTCTGTTTATAAATCACTTTATTTTTAACTTCACTTAACTTCACTTCAAGTTGGACTTTGGACTTTTTTCATTTGTGTGCGTCGAACTGCGCAAACAATCCCACATGCTAGTTAGCTAGCTAGCATGTAAAAGCAAAACATTTTCACATTTTAAGCTGTTCCAAAAACAGGGAGGCTTTGCTCTCTTTTTAAATTAACAACAAAATTCTCTGCCACCGTCTACACTCTGTGGCTGCTATTTGACAGCTGCCGGGAATTTTTTAGGTCGTGTGTTTTCTTTCATGTACTCAGTGCATGAGTTGACTTCATGAAATAGTCAAGCCACTTTAAATGTCAAAATGATAACTGACCACTGCGTTTTTTAAATCAGATCTCTTGCGTGATACACTCTTTGTGATGACTGGATCTTAAAGCCTTCAAAAGGTGTGACCAGATTATGCAACCAGTAAACATTCTTTTTCTTCACTCCGAAGTAAACGCCCTGGAGCGCTGTTCAGAAGTGCCCTGGTAGCACCACACAAATGCTGTCAATCAAACTGCATCCTCTTCTTAGATGGGCGTGTATGCATGGAAAAGCCACACCCTGAGAAGGGAAACAAGGGAAGAGCAGTCAGAGCTCAGGATAGTGACACACATGAGATATAAATGCTTTGTGCCTTTCTTTTTTTCGGAGTGGTGGGTGTTGGGGGTATGGGGATTGAACAATATTTAATCATATCAATGTTAAAATTGACTGATGTGTATATACACGTGTGTGCCTCATTGCAATTGCACAATTTTTTGTTGGTGTCTCTACTTTATACTCCTGAATATTTTTTTGGTCTCATGGACACATGAACTCATACTTATTCCACCTGTTACTGATTTCTATATTACTATCATTCAATTTGTGAAAGTCTTTACCTTGAGATTTCTTCAAAGCCTCATGCAGCCCCACTTCCCCAGCCCCCAGCTGTTTGTTGTGTGCTCCATTTTTTGTTTTATTATTTTTAGGGACCGAGCCTTAAAGGCAAGGTGTTCTCCAGCATGGCTAGAGGAGCACTTGCCTACAGGGCAAGGGCCCTATTGTTATTAGTTTGTTTCTTGACTTTAAAACCTTTAAACCTTTAAATAAATGTAAAAAAGAACTTAATACAAATTAAGCATCACAGTCGTCAGGATCTGATAATAAATAATAAATAGCTAAAAACATACAAAGGACTAATTTGACTAATAGTGAAAGCAAGTTATCAATAATCACAAAGTGGAGCTTATCAATGCTGTGAGATTTCTGAACTGAAGCATCATGGAATATTAATTAATGTCTCTTATTGCCTCTACTCATCCCTTAAGCAAACACACAGGAGGCACATGACACATAGACACAGTTCCATTCTGTTTCTTTCCATGCCACTTATTGATCAATCAAACTTTATGCAAACATGCACCCCCACACACTGTTGACTCTGAAAGTTACCATGGAGACAAGCCTCGCTCATTATCCAGACTGGTTACTCTCAGGGGTACTTTCTGTTCTACATGCATCTCCATTTATATCTTATGGGTACCGTAAAACAGTAATGAAAAAAGACAAAATTCACATAAACATGTCAATGAAATCCTGCCACTGAGCTTCAAGGAGTCAGCAGTGACAAATGATGATAAGCTCTGATAATTAACATTTACTCAGTCATGTAATTATCCACAGCTAATTAGCACATTGCTTAATCTGTGTAAAAAATAAATAAATTGCATAACAGTGTAAATATAAACTCCATGGAAACAGGGTGAAGTTTTCATTATTTTTTCCTCACCACATTTAGTCTTCAGACTTTTCTTGTTTTTACAAACCTGGTCTTCTGGAAGAAGACAGCTTAGGGCTAATTAGTTTGACTTTCATATAATTTGACCGAAGAAAAAAGTGAGATATGTTACTCCAGAGTGTATTTTTATTCTCGAGTTGAAGAATGCTATGCTATGAACATGTATATATCTATGTATGTATTTTTTGTCCCTGGTGCTGGGAAGTAAGTATACCCTGGTCACTTACATACATACTTACATCTCTGTCACATACTTACATATCTCTACTGTCTATGTTGCACACACTTGCTGATACCCGGCATGGCACCTCAGCCATTGCCTTTAAGTAGTATTCTATTTTAATTGATAGTAATCGAGGTACTTATTGTGTTTAAAGCCAGACTAAGTGTTAGGAGTGCTTTCAGCTGTTTCAGCTGCTTCCATGCAATGGCAACTTTGTGGAAAGTACAGCATCATATATTCTAATGTGTAAACCATTTATTTTGATGACTTCGTTAAGTTGCCTTGCTACTGAGAGCTTTTTATTGATGTGACCTCATAATCAAAGCCGTCCTAAAATCATGTACTAAACACTCTGAAATATTTATGAAACTATATTAATAGGTAAATCACTGTGTTGAGCCAATAATGAAATACATCCATTGTCATATACAGTGAACCCTCGCTGTAACGCGGTTCACCTTTCGCGGCTTCGCTGTTTCGCGGGTTTTTTTAGTGCAAATTTGCATGCTTTTTTTTTTTTACAGCGTATGAGCGCGCATTGTGTTCTGTGTCCTGAGGTTTGAACTTTGAGAGTGTTTAAACAAGAGAGAAATGTGAGAATATGTTAATGTCTGTCTGAGAACAGTGTATAAAGTGTGTGGTGAGGGGGTTTACAGCCTTAAAACATATATAATAATTGTAAATAATAAAGCTGACTACTTTGCGGATTTCACCTATCACAGGTTCTTTTTGGAACGTAACCCCCGCGATAAACGAGGGTTCACTGTACTACATTCAGTAGGAATTGATGGCTGTTTCTGTGTGAATCCTGCACAATGATACTGATTCCCTCTCAAGGGAAACTTCCAGGGCCAGTGGTCTGATTCACTTTAATTTAATTTGATTTTTTTTAAAACCACAAATTTAGCCTCTTTCACAGCTGCTGTGCAGACATGCTACTGCTGAACCACTCTCATGACACCCAAGTGAGCTTTATAGCGTTAAGAAAATGGAGCCCAACAATGGACAAAGCCTTGGCTCCAAAGGCCAAAAAAGGGTGTTTATGAGACATACTTTTGACAAACGCTCGTGTTTATGCCCTGGACCAAAGTCTTTGAAGCTGGTTTTGAATGATGAATTTTTTAGTACCTTTCTGTCCACTCATCTTTATCCATTGGTGACACAGTACTGTAACTACCATGGCAGTTTGATACATTTTCAATTTCTTGCAGCAAGGAGAGCTAGCCAACCCCTCCAACTCCCTGATGCTCATTTGTCTCCCAACTCCTCATCAAAATGAAAACAGGTTCCATCGTTTCCATGGAAGCAGCTCATGAATATTTAAGGGTCCTAGAACAGATGGCGTTGTATGTTGTGCAGCTTTGAAAGACCCTTGTAGCAAATGTGAGCAATACATAAAAATAACACTGACTAATCTTAAAAGATACAGAATTATTGATGGTGCTGATGGGTGTGAAGACCATGCCTATGCCTGCTCCTCTCAAATTGCATGAAATTTTGTGCCATCTAGTTAACTGTGGGCAGAGTGTGTGTCTGAGTTCCCATCTTGGATAAAACTTGATTTTTGTGTCTAAATATGTTCCTGTGAGTGCGATAAGTGAGTGTATGTACACACTACAGCATCTGACACTTACTTTGTGTGAGAGGTTTAAGTTGTGTGGGTGCAAATTAGCAAGCTTTTCTCTTTGAGAATAGTTTTGATATTGTAGGAGGTGTGTGTGTGTGTATGTGTGTGTTCAAGTTCGTGTGTGTGTATTTGAGAGATAACTAGAACATCCAAGTATTCCTCAGGGCCCTGTGCTGATTTGAAGCCCTATATTCAGAATTAACGTGTCAGTCCCTGTGCTTACTCTTTTCCTCCACTCTAGCCTTGGTCTCTTTAGTTCTCTGGTTTCCTCCTTTAGTCCTAGCTTAACATTCCAGACCACCGTCACTACACATGTATCTCGAGGATGGAGTCACATGGATGCAGTGGCATGTTTAGTGTATTTTTGACTCTTCCAGTCACCTCTTTCCAGTTAGCAGGATTATGTAAGCCAGTGTTCTTCAAACCCACACTCTGTTACAGAAATAAAAAAGCTTGCCACCTCCACTAGAGCTGAACTTTAACTGAAACAAGCATACAGATGACCAAACATTAGTTCTTTTTGAAAATGAATGAATTGAACACTCTTGTAGCAGTGTTTGGGTCTAACAGAGCGAATAAACACCAAAGCCAAGAGCCAAGGAAAAATGTAAAACTACTTAAAAGTTAGTGGCATGCTGAGCTTAAGCAAACCTACATGTGTGGAGGTAAAAATTAGAAACCAATAATTAGATATTTGGGCCATGCAAATGGAGCAGAACAATTCTTAGACATCAGAAATAAATAACTGCAGCAGACCCAAAACTAACAGTGGCGTTATATTTATAGATAGTTTGAACTGTTAAACCAAAAGAGAATCAACTAACCAGAGGACATCTCTTTGTGGACTGCAGATACTAAGGATGGATTTGTTAAAGTTTGAATGGTATCTTTGGTTGAAAGCATGTTATTCAAGCATGCCAGAAATAATCTGATACACTAGACCTTTCAGTTTTAAAAATATAATCTAATCCAAAATCTATTAAAACAAATTACTCATTGCTTTTTCCATCTCAGTTGTGTTTCATTTGTCGTTTCATGCAAAGTAAAAAAAATTGTGTGTACTAGGAACAGTACTCCTGATCTCTCGCATATTTGCATCTGCCTGCAAGCAAGTTGGAAAATTCTACCAGTCTAACAAAAGTTGAGTTGCATAGTGAGTTGTTCTTATAGGGTACATTAAACTAAAAAGCATTACAAACAGCACAAAGAGACAGTGCAGGTGATGTGAAAAATGGTGCTTGTGTAGCATGCTAGGCCCACGATCCTCATATTTACTCCCCTCGTCCTTTCAATATGCTATTCACTCAGCTCTATAATATCCATTGCTAAATGTTTGCTAAAAGCTTTTCGGTGTCTGGTGGGATGTTGATCTTTTCTGCAAGGCAAGTGAAGAACACAAGGCCTATCTGTGCTTCCCTGTCCTTACCATCCTGCGTCACTTACATTTCTAACAATTATCCAATTACAGCATTAGTACTGAAAATGGATCAGGAGTTAAATATAGAGCATCTGGTCCTCACTATAGTTTTATGGCTCTGCTTCCCACACAACCTGCCACGTCTTTACATGTTAACCTAATTATATGGCCACTTGCTCTGTGGTCCACCCAGACAGCTAAAGTTTCCTGCCTCTTGACGTCAGTTGTGCTTTTTGATGCAGAAAAGTCCATGTATAAACACACACACACTCTGCACACAACGTAACTCAGTAGACCTACATTTTTCATCCCACTTTTGGCGGTAGAAAATGGGCCTGACTAAAAAAGCTGAATCGGTTTGAAGCTTGATTTGCAGTCATTTGCAGGATGTTTTGAACATCTTCCTCAGCAAAGCTTGAGGATAGTGTCAGTAGAGCATGGGCAGTAAAAACTGATTCAAATTACTTCCTACATAAATGTTTTTAGCTCTGTTAACATCCACACATTTCTATTATTAACTACTAATTTCCTACCTAATAATTGTTCATTGTTTCTGGTGTTTTGCTTGAATTTATACATGTTTAAATGCATGTTTTTCCACAGTGTGCCGTAAGGGCAGCAACTCAAGGCCGGGTTCTGGTCCTGGAGGGCTTAGAGAAGGCAGAGAGAAACGTCCTACCAGTCCTAAACAACCTGCTGGAGAACAGAGAGATGCAGCTGGAGGACGGGCGCTTCCTTATGTCAGCAGAGCGTTATGACAAACTGCTTCAGGTCAGAGCGGCACATTTGCCTACATGAGTCAAAAGCCTTTGTGGTTTGAAAGTCCTTGAGGTGTTCTTAGTCTAAATTAAATCAAATTAAATTAAACACAATGAGGGTCATTCTGAAGAAGCCAATACCAAAGGGTGACGGACTTCATCAGTTTTTCTCTAATTCATTTATCCATAAGCATAATTACACTTTACAGCAACAAATTTGCCACGATCACAGCCACTGTTTTTTGAAACCATTTCTATCTTAATCTTCACACTTGAGCGAGGACTTTTCACACTCCTCCTACAGCGCTCCTCCTGTGTTCAGAGAAAAAAAATGCTGTCCCCATAAATACCGTGTGACAGCCTGTACTTGTTACATTTGACTTTGTTCCTTTTTGCATAAAAAACTGTATTTAATATAAAATGTGTAATATGACAATAATATACCTTCCATTATCATGGAGAACCATATTGACCTTAAAGAATACACATCATCAGTAACATTATACATCAACAAATGCGCTGATGATGTAGTAAAAATAAGGGTAGTTAAATCATTCCCTAATGAGAAAGCCTGGATGAATTGAGAGGTTAGAGCTCTGTCTAGAGCCAGAACTGAGAGCGGGCAGCAAGGAGGCAAAGCGAAGGCATCAGCAGAGACTGGAGAGAGACCTCAACACCAACAACAGCAAAGACATGTGGCGGGCGGTCAGAAGTGTTGCAGGCTACAAAAACAGGAGCGCTCCCATCATGTGTGAGGCCACGTTACTGGACAAGCTAAACACATTTTATGCTCGCTTTGATCTCCTCAACAGTGAATCAGCTGTAAAGTCTACTCTGCCTCCAGAGGATCGGCCACTGTCAGTATCCACAGCGGATGTGAGGAAAGTCCTGCTGAAAGTGAATATGAGTAAAGCTGCTGGGCCTGATAACATCCCTGGCCGTGTACTAAAAACATGTGCCAACCAGCTGGTACAGGGGTGGGGAATTATTTTTTCCAAAGGGCCACATGAGAAACCTGAGCTGTGTTCAAGGGCCAAACCAACAATAACCTGAACTTAATTATGTTTGATATTAATTTTCTCAGCAGTAAATTAAATAATTTTCGTCATGCAACTGGTTATCAAAAGAATGAGGACATTCTATAACAATAAAGATAGGAAATTGTGGAGTAAGTCAAAAATGCAGTCATAAACAGGAAAACAAAAATTACATCAAGTATGTCATTTTAATTTTAACACAGACTGAGAACTCAGAAATACTGAACGGTTGTTATGCAAATGCAAGCAATTAAATAACTAAATACAAAAAGCAACAAATTCTTTGGTGAGTAAAATCAAGACTGTTTTGGAAAAAAAAAAAAATATCCTTGTCGGTTTTTGAAGTTCAGCCAGCATGGCATCTGACTCCTTGACCCGCTCTTCATCAGAGAAATTCTTGTATTTTTCTGCGTGTTTGGTCACGTGGTGCCGGTTTTATTCTATTCCTTGAACATGGCGACCTGTGCAAAACACACTCAACACACAGCTTTTCCCTCAACTCCTGTAAATAAATATTTTGCAGTCTATACCCTCTTAAAAATGCAGCATTCGTTATCAATCTTTCTTTTTTTCACATGAGTTGACATTTTGAGCGTCTGTAAGTACATGCACACATGCCGCCTGTGCATGCGTCCATTCACAAGTAAAAGACTTTCAAAATAAAAGCAGTACAGTGTGCATAGCCTAAACTAGTTTTCATTTACATTTGATGTTTGAGAGTGACCACATGCAGGCAGGACTGGAAAGGTCAGTGGGATGGATGTGGCCTGCGTTCTGTAAAATGCCCAGGTCTGAGCTAGCAGATGTCATTACTCACCCCTGTGGCTCCCACCCCCATCCTGATGAAGTGCTTTGAGAAACTGGTTCTCCAGCACATAAAGTACAACATTCCTGCCAGTCTGGACCCTCACCAATTTGCATTTAGAATCAACAGATCCACAGAGGATGCTGTCTCCACTGCTCTCCACTCAGTCTTCAGTCATCTTGAGAAAAGCAACACCTACATCAGAATGCTGTTTGTAGGTTTCAGCTCAGCTTTCAACACAATGTCCCTCATGAAGCTGGTTGGAAAACTGAACACTTTTTGCATCAGTACCACTCTCTGCAGTTGGATACTGGACTTCCTCACAAACAGATCAGCAGTCTCTCCTCCTCCACTCTAGAGCTCAACACCGGAGCCCCCCAGGGCTGTGTGCTCAGCCCCCTCCTGTTCATGCTGTACATCCATGACTGCAACCCCCGACATGGAGAGAACTCTATTGTGAAGTTTGCAGATGACACCACCATCATCAGCCGGATTTCCAA
>JAQNCA010000005.1:2386602-2400041 GCA_029783725.1 Acanthurus tractus | reverse complement strand
CACACACACACACACACACACACACACACACACACACACACACACACACACACACACACACACACACACACATACACGTTCACATGCACATGCACATGCACACACATGCACACACACTTCCTTTTTTTAGTTACTCTACTGGATAATTTTCTTTACATAATGTAGTAAATATTTGAAAGGATTAAAGATGTTGTATACTGTCAGTGCAATCAGTGAGAGAGCGACAGCAGCAGCATATTCACTTTACCACACAAGAGTCAGGAAGAACCAGGTGTAAAGCCTGTGTCACGAAGGGCAAATGTTAAAAGAATAGTTATATTATAACTCGCTTAATCACACAACACAAGGGAATACAATGCATTCTGTCTCTGCCACTTGCCTCCATGCTATACGTACTCATTTGTGTTTTTTTTCTCAGCCAGCAGACCTTTTCTGCTCCCCTTTCACACTCAGCTTTCTGTCCGACTTGAATAGACATCTTTTACTTGTCATGGCAGAAAAAGCATAAGCCTGCGCCAACATGCTTGATAGCCAGAACTTGGATTCATACACAAATTAAAGCCATTTTAAATGCTGCTATGATTTGGTAAAAAAGGAGCTAAATGTCAGCGAACACCTTTCTGGTTAAACATGGGGTCAGAGGATCGAAACAAACTTAAGGACCCTGCACAGCCAACTGGGTGTTTTCAGTATATACTGCTCAGTGTAAAAATCCCTGATAGAAATGTGAAGACTGTGTCCATCTTTCTGTTTGTTTGCGTGTGTTTGTGTGTCTGTGCGTGTGCAGGTGAAAGCTGTGAAACAGGGTCACATATTAGTGATTGACGAGGCTGACAAAGCTCCAACTAATGTCACCTGCATCCTCAAGACCCTGGTGGAGAGTGGAGAGATGATTCTGGCAGATGGACGCCGTATCATTTCAGGTACACATACACATTCAAACACACATGCTTGGTATAAAAGATCTTGACAGCAGACATGTCCCAGACTGTGTGCGCAGATAGAAGTAGCACTATAAAATTAATGAGATGAGGATTGGATGTCCCAGAAGACAAACACAAGTAAAACATCAGATGCAGGCCACTAAAGGAGGCTTAGGATAAAAGCCTTGGTGGACAGGTACCAGTAGATTTTGGATCCTGCTGGAGTGTAAACTTGTAGATTGTCCAAGTAGTTCCACGTAATCGTATTAGTGGCTGACAGCTTCTCCATTCCTGAGAGGCTCTTCTTCCCATAGGAATGTAAACACAACCCTGGGACTATATAAACACAAACTCAACACATCATCAGAACAGTAGAGGTGTGTGTGAAAGGCAGAAGCACAAATCAGTCAAAACATCGGTCAAGAATTTTAGGTCGTTAAAGGTAAATTTGAAGGCAGATGGTTGCAGAGACAGATATAGAAACAGAAAGTATGAGTGTCTGCTTTGGTGTATTTGTTTGTTATTCATTGTACTATCTATCAATGTGTCTCCTCCACAGATAAGCGTGAAGCTGAGGGGAGGCCCAACATCATCGTCATGCATCCAGACTTTCGGATGCTTGTCTTGGCTAACCGACCTGGTTTTCCCTTCCTTGGCAATGACTTTTTTGGAGCTCTAGGTACATATACATGCACACAACCTGAAACAGAAGCCCAGCAATCTTCTATTTTGTTTCATAACGAACTGATATTTTTAAAATTGCCGGGGAAGAAAACTGGAACCTTGATGGCTCCTGTCAAAAGATAAGATCAAGTTGTTTTTCTGCCTTTCTGTATCAAGAAACAAAAATATCTGCTGCTTTCAGGAGCCCACTAACTACTTAATTTGGTCTTAAGATGTCCATAAATGACCTGTGCCAAGGGCCTGAAATTGGGAAAGGCACGATGAGGAATGACTCAAACCTTGGTTGTTGCAAGTCCTTGGATTCCTTGGATCCTCAGAACCAAAGGCATCCTAAGCCGGAATTATTTTAAAGTTCGACCGATAAATGCACTTACTAAAGCCTGAAGTTAAAGGGTCTTTTTGGTTTTTCTCAAAGACCTGTCAAAATTTCAGCTTCTTGTACTCTTTCATCCTTGACTGAAAATGACTGAACTGAAAATGCACTTGAGGTCTGTCTTATTTAAGAGTCTTATTTCAGTTTTGTATCAGTGATACTGTTGTTATTGCTGCAGAGCCCAGCAAAGTGCTTGCACTGCTGAAGTAGAATTGTGTCAATGTGGTTGAAACTTGAGCATCTTCTAGCAGAGGGAAAGGATGACTGGTTAATTTCTTCTAAACAGGTGATATTTTTAGCTGCCATGCTGTGGACAATCCAAAGCCCCAGGCAGAACTGGAAATGCTTCAACAATATGGCCCAGATGTTCCCAGTGCTACTCTACAGAAGTTAGTGGCGGCCTTTGGAGAGCTGAGGTCTATGGCCGACCAAGGCACAATCTCTTATCCCTATTCCACCAGAGAGGTGGTCAACATCGTCAAGCACCTCCAGGTAACAAGATACTAACCCCTCAAAACAACAACGCTTACCTTGCTTTGTTATTTTCCCAGCTTTGCTGTAGTCTGTTTTATTATTGATACATAAAGATGATGTGGCCTCAATCCTACACTGGTTGATGCTTTCAATAATGTAAGAGAGTTCTCAAAATATAGACCAGTAAAAACGCACATGGGCACACAGACCTTAGCATTCCATGTAAAATGGATTCATAATCCATCAAAGAATGGAGGGAGTGTTTCCCCTGGTCCTGTACCTGGTCAGGATTGAAAGAACTATGACAGAAAGCCAACATTTGCTGTTGTTTGGGACCACACCTAGACGAGGGGAGGAAAGCAGCAACATGAATTCAGACTAATCATAGTGTTGGATAGTTGGATGGATAGTTTGGTGAAGTTATGCTCCTCCGCTTTCCAATGCTTTTGTGGGGGGTGGGGGTTTTAAGGTGTAGGGGGAGGGGTTCCAGTGGCATAAGAGTTAAAGAGAGGCAAAAAAATGCAGACACAGATAAAAAGATATTGAGCAAAAGAAACAAAATAGATCTGGATTACAGGATTGCATTATACGTGTTCTGAAAAATGAGGCTTCATTCAGATCTGCTCCAAAATGTCATGAGTTCTTCCTTGGCCCCTACTCAACTGATCCAACAAGTTTTTAATCAAGACTGGGCTGCAAACATACAAACTTGGTGGAGCTAACAAGGGATATCTTCACCATCTTTGTGTGTGTTACTGCATGCAGAACTATTTATGTGCTAGTTGGTTTGCATCTAATTATCAGGGCTGCATTCTCTCTTGCTTCACTTTAACATCCCTTTTGGTTGTAGATCTCTAGAAATTTCTAAATACACACAAACAGAAAGATATAGATATAGATATATAGAGAGATAGATCATCCCATCAGAGATATCCCGTCCTGAATTCCATCATATCACTGCAACCATAAACCTAATGTCTAAACTGAGCAGCATGCACAACTGCTGAAGTCCACTAACTTCATATGGCACTGGCAGGCAGCACGGCTGGTGAGCTGACGTTTTGTTTTCTCTGGTAGGAATCTGTGTGCTTCATGTCCTGACATGCTCTGTTGGTGCAGATTGGACAGATGTATAATTCCCCATGATTTAGTATTGTAAAATATAACATCTAAGTAACGAAAACCACCAACTTACTAAATTACAGCTGTTTAGACTGACTATAACCTGAGACTTTTACCAGAGTCAAGGACTTGAATTCCCCCATCTTACGTAATATCACGGGATGTTAAAAGAAAAACAATCTTTTTAGAAGCATGGCTCAAAACAGCCCATTTTAACCTGAGCCCTAATGTGTTAAACACTGAAGATCCTGACCTAACTTTCAAATCGAAATTTTCAGAAAAGTTTACATTTGGAAAAAGGTTTAACCTGCAAGTTTCTCTTAAAGTCACAACAATAATCTCCAATTCAGTCCCCATTTATTCATAAGGCACATTTAACCAGCGACAGTTGACCAAAATGTCTAATGGTCAAAATATTATAAATAACAAAACAAAAACAAACGCATTTGGACAAAGGCAAAGGGAAGCCTGGAAAATGAAAAAATGCTGGCTTGAGGACAGACCCCTGAGGAACTCCACAAGGCAGAGGCACGGAGAAAGATGCATAGTCACTAAAGATGACAGAGGAATTCGATCACTTAAGATCTGAGCCTTCCAGAGCAGCACCTTTACCTGAGATAGCTGACATTGTCAAAAGCAGCTTTGAGATCTCTAAAAGCAGAAGAACAGCTGGACTGCTCGAGTCAGTAGCTCATAAAAGATAATAAAAACCTTTTGAGAGCAAATTCATTATCTCTTAAGGGTTTTTAAACAAGACTGAAACAAGCATGCCGTGAGAGTCTAAAAAAGGTTGCAATCCATGTTTACAACTTTCTGCAGGACTTTTCAAAAAACAGCAGTTTAGGCACTGGTCGAGCATCGGAGGTTGGATTTTTTATCAGTGTTTTGCTGATACAATATGTGAAGTGAGATTGCTGTTTATATTTGTTTGAAGGTTTGGCACAATAATCTTATGAATCTCTTTAAAATAATATCATGGGGCAAGCCGCAGGTTTTATTTGTCCATCAAAATCTGTTAAGGAAAGATATGTTAGCACAAACTGACGAAACAAAAAAAAAATTCATGAATTTTTCATTAAAAAAATGTACAAATTTCTGCAGACACAAAAAAACAGATTGGGGGTATTCAGACTTAGTCTTAAGAACAGGAGGTATGTGGCAGTGATTTAAAATATCAAAATATTTTAGTTTTATCTCTGCATCAGGTTCATACTTGTATTTGAGTAAATTCAGAATGGTTTGTGACAGTGTAAAATGAAGCCTCTGTCTCCTCCTCTGCTCACAGTCTCTCTCTGTTTTCCTTTTTTGCACACTGATCCAAGAATCACCATAGTGACTGTAGGATACGGAAGATTTATTGAGGCAATACATATCTCTAATTATATGACAACCACAATAACTAAGGCTGATTGCAACAGCTTCAGCAGGGGAACAAGCATTTTCCTTGTACAGTCAGTGTTGTTGTCAAAGTTCAGAGATATGTGAGTTTTCAACCAGCATGTCTTATTCGTATCCTTCTACCTCCCGGCTTTTTTCCTTCATCTCTGAAATTTCTCTTTGTATTTTTGCTGTCTTTTGTCTCCGTTCTTTTCACATTCTACCCCCCCTTCTTTCTGTATATCCCACCCCACTCATCCTTAACTTGTTTCCCAATGACCACTCCTTAATTCCACCCCATACTGCTCTCTACATCTCCTTTATTCCTCTCTCATCCTCTGCTCTGCTTTAAATCCCAACAGAAATTCCCTGAGGAGGGTTTGGCCAATGTGGTGCGGAATGTCTTCGACTTTGATTCGTACAACAAAGACATGCGAGAGGTTCTGATCGAAGCACTGCACAAGCACGGGATTCCCATTGGAGCCAAGCCAAGCTCTGTCAAGCTGGCTAAGGAGTAAGGCATCAGTAACACAAAACGCTAGGATAACACGTATAAACAGACACAGTGAGGGCACATCCATGCATGCAAAGCACTTAGCTAATGGACAGACACAGTCTGACAAAGATATGGAGAGCATTCAGAGGGAGGTGAGAGTAAAGTGACTGATAAAACATGGGCATTACTTGACAGCATACCTGGTTACATGGAGAATCTCCTCAAGTCTCACAAGTGGCACACCTTAGCTTCTAAAGTTCTCCCAGTCTATTTTTGGTTTTAATTCTAACCAGGTGGCCAAAATGCAGCAAACACTTTTTCCCAGGGAAGTCTCCTTACAGTAGATTCTGAGAGTAAAAGGACACCTGACAGGGATTTGATTGGAGATTTTTTTGTATCAAACCTTTAAATCTGTCAGTGTTCAAGTTAATTGTGTGAAAGAAATATTTTACCCCTGAGCCGCCATACCCTGCTCTTGTTTGGCAGGGATCATCTATAATCAGTTTTTTAAAAGTCTCAGCCTGCAATTTACATTATAATTTTAACAGACAACAGACACCTTTTGTTTTTGCTGAAGGGTCATTTGGCATTTATTGATGTATTTTTATCATTTTTTGCATTAACATATATTTTTAATTAAACTTTTTAAGATAGTAAATGCAGAAACTAGCGAATTAATGAAAATACAATAATTTCTATCAAAAGTCAGAGAATTGTTCCTCTTCAACCACCTCACTAAAATTTTGCCTGTTAGAATTTAAAATATGATGTAAGAGAACTTCAAAATGAAAAATGATGCCCTAAAGTGTTGTTTTCTCATGTTGTCTTTGGCCTGTGACTGCTTTTAGACAGATTAAATCTGAGGCTTTAATGAAGTCTCCTCACTGCGTCCTGAAGGATTCACTTAATGGCTGTCTAGATCTTTCAAATTACCTCATATTCCCTAAAAGGGAAAGATGATCCACTACAGTTTCCAATTTTGTACAGCATTGTCTTTGAATAAAGGAAAATATTTGTTTCTTCTGTCTCCTGTGGTTTTATTTTAACTTACAGCATTCTTTGATTCAATTTCATAAGTCTTTGAAAATTTAAAAACATAGCAGGGCAGAAACAAGTATTTTCCTTGAACACATATGTGTATAATCGTAAAGATTTTCTCTTCTTTTATGTCTGTATTTACATCTTTCAAGCTCAGTGGATCTTTGTGTGTTTTGTGACCTGTTTGTGTTATAAGCTCATCTAAAATAGTTTATATCCTACAGCATCTTGTGTACATAAAAACAAATATTTTGTCTCTTGATTTCCAATTTTGGACATGGAAATCAAGAAATAGTCCCCCTTCCGTGTCTCATTGCCTTTCCATTCATAGAAATATTTATGATAAGGGAATGTCCCGTTTATCCCCTTGAATGTCTGTTTTGTTACATCTTTCAACCCACCTGCAGTCAATAAGAGTATGGCCAAAATCCAGCTGTGATTCATGGGAAGACCAGTAAACCTCTGGCCAGACACAACCAGCCATGCAGGGACTCACACACACACACTGGCACAAGACTCTTCAACATATTTATTAGTTATTACCTTCTAGATGAATAACCTTCTCTAAAGCCAGTGGAATCAATTAAAGCCTGTGTTTCAATGAAAGCAGCTCAAAAAAGAAAACACTTGTTAAGTCATTTTGGGTTGGGAAAATTCATTTAGGCCTGTATTTAGCTCGGGATACAAAGTGGTGACAGTGAATTTCAGATTTTTTTCAAATTAGAAAAACAAAAATCAACATGAGTTCCAGTGTGCAGTGTCAGAAACATAATCCTTAAAAACAACATGGCTTTGATTTGAGTAATTACCTACAATTTGATTTCTTTGTGTTGTAAGAATTTACTTATTTTACGATGTGACCAGGCACATGTCACTATGTTACTTTCAATCTTCAGGTTGCCCCTGCCAGAGGTCAAGATGACTGGATACTGGACAATAAATCAAGGTGGCAACGCTCGCCGCAAGCTGCTCTGTCCCACTGAAACCCACTCCATAGACATTAAGGTAAACATGCTGATGTGAGAGGAACATACACAACGATATGTTCCTCTCACATCTCCCATCTTTGGTAAAATGGGGAGAGAATTAGTACTTAAATAATAATCACCCCACAATAATCATCCATCATCCTCGTCCCTTAGATCAGTGTCAAGTTTAAAAGAAGGACTTTAAAAATGGCCAAGGTCGGTCCAAAAGTGAGTTTACATAGCAGTGACTGTGAAAGTATTTCTAGAATGTAATTTGTTTTGAGGAAGTTAACTGTTTTTTTGCCTCTTGGTCTTGCTAAGATTTGTGTTTTTTTATCTAACCTGTGACTGCCTGGATTATCCTGATCATATGAATGCATCACTGAGAAGTGGATCTTGCTGTAGAAGTAGGTTGATAAATATCTGTGGTAATTTATATACTTTTGCTATTCTGTCTTTTATTTTAAGTGAATACTGACCACAGCTGCTGTTCTGAGTTAATGAGCAGTCATCCAGCAAGCTCTCAGACATCAGGGATGTTGGCCCAGACGGGAATGAAAGTCACAATATACATTCTTTTGACCATCATGCAGTTTCATGTGTGTTAGCTTAGCATCACATCTGTTTCTGCTCTTGCAGGAGTTGTAGCCGGTGCAGAAACATTTAACACCAGTGTTACATTCTTACTTGTGAGTGTGTGTACACTGCTGTAACAGTGTGTCTGGTTTTTCAGGGCCCTGTGTTTCTGCGTGTTCAGAGTTCCCCCTGCAACAGACAAGAGAGCAGGGCTCTGAGTTTCAGTGAAGAGAAAGCACACTGGCAGATACCAATGCATGAAGTCAATATCATCTGCGATGTTGCCACCAAAGATGGTACACAGACACACACACACAAACACTGACAACACTGTCATACAACACTGTTTCAGGAGGCAGGCTTTGTTCTGACTCTGGGGGTTCAGTAAATGATGTTGATTGAAAAAGAAATCAGTGAAGCTGTGGAGTGATAACTTCACTTGCATTAAGTGTTCTGTCCTCATTGTGCATGGAAATATAAAGCGAGCAGTGAAGGAACACGTTTCCAATCAAATGTGAAACCAGAGGTTGTCACTTTAACTTGGTCACAATGATTTAGTGAAACAATAAAGGCAAACTAATATGTAAATTAACCAAATTAGTTTTAGTGTATAGTTTGTCAAAGTAGTATATTACCAACAAAGGACGGACATTAAAAGGGACTACATTTTTATGGTTTTTTTTAAATTTAGATTCTGTTTACATGTCCTGTGAATTGCTCCTGTAAATGGAAAAAAGGCATTTTTTTGGGCACAAAATCTACTAAACTGACTCAAGATGTAGAGAGTAAGATTTGCTGGATTGGAATCAGAGAGAAATAAGCTCTGTGACCCGCCCCTCACCTCTGCTGCAGGTAGACCAAGCTATCTGAGGTTGAACGGCATTGTGAATAATGTACGCTCTGTGTTTTGACTAGGAAGAGCAATGCATGGAATAAATAAGATGATAACTCTTAGTCTGCTGCATCGGTCCAGACCTTTTTTAACAGTCTGTCATGAGTGGAGTACATTGATAAATTCATGGTATATTCTGTAGCATGTACAACACAGCAATTAATCTGTTAAACGCAGACATTTTGTCAGCATAAGCGAAAGAGAACAAATCGTAACTTTAGTCAAATCTGTAACAGTGAGCGAAAAGAAAATGAATGGTTAGCTAAAACGGTGCCATTTGCTACAGGACAGGCTTGGACAGTAAGTATAACAGCTAGCCCAAGCAACACCGCACTAACAACAACAACCAATAACATTTTACATCTAATGTGTGACAAATTAGTAGTAAGATACAAAATATAAACACAGAATTTTCCAACAAAGGGGACTGGAGTGTAAGTAAGTACAAGATGCCTGTCGATATGCTCAGTCACAGATCTGTCAGTTGAAGTGCTGCAGAATGTGTTAGCAGGGTGTTAATCTGAAATGAGCTGTCAGTGGAAGAGAATGAATAAAACCGTACTCAACCACTCGTCACATCTTTTACAGTGTGTATAATATTTAAGACAGCTGCTGTTGAAGTAGCTGCATATAGACAGACACACATGTGAGATTTTTTGGCATTCTTGCATCAAGCCTCCGTCCTTGTTTGGCAGACATCCTATACGTGGCCACATGCAACCCAGTGTCCCTGTTCTCCATGAAGGAACGTGGGGAGACGATTCAGTGCATAGAGCTATACGATGTCTTCCCCAGGACCATCAGTGGCGTTTGGCAGCCCTTTGTTACCGTTGCTCCACTTGGGAATCCTCTGGATGGGCAGTTGGTGCTGCACGAGGAGCAGGTTGGCACACACTCTTGACACACACATTCACACAAAGACATGCTTGTATCACAATATGATCACAATGATTGGATTACAAAATATTCAATGACTTATTAATTACTTAACACCTTTCACTGTGATTTTCTGAAACCCTGTGAGAAAATGTGGCTGTCACTCAGCAGAGTGAGTGAACAGAATGTTGGACATATTAAAGGTACTCTGTGGAGTTTATTAACAAAAAAAGTTTCAAATTAGTTTCACATTAGTTATTTTCATCTTTCAGTGCCCACAAATGATTGTAGTCCAGTCTCTTGTGGTCTGATGCTCCTTGTTTACAGACTAGCAAAAAACATGACAGTTACACACAGTGGTGTTGTATTCTTTTTTTCTGAGGACGACCACAGATTTCTCAGAGATTTAAAATAGCTGTGTACAAGTCTGTTAAAGTTTCTGAAAGTGGCTGGTGGTTAGTTTTTTTTGCTGTTGAACCTTTCTGACCCTGTGAGCACCTGGCCTCTGAGAGCAGACTGAGACAAGAACAATTCATGAAAGCTATTTCACCAGTGAAAACACTTGTACAGCTGGTGTGTATTCTGCAGAGGAGGACTTCTATAAATACCACTGTGATGGATCATGTTTCGTCTGTCTGAAAATGAAAGGGGTCCAGATGACATGCAGTTCATTCACAGTTCATTGGCCTTTTAGGAAAAGCGGGGAAACCACACACAATCAGCACATTTATCCATACACACACACTTACACACACTCACAGGCACCGTTCCTATGAGGCGTTCACGCACACATGTATACACATACAAACATGCACACACACGCTTGTGAAAGCATGCAAAAAAAAAATGTTATGTTCAAGGACATGCAAAAACAAACACAAACAAATGCATACTGTATACAACTAACCCACACACACAACCTGAGTTAAACACTCCGGTCTGTCTGAAGACACATGCAGGACATACACGTGTGCTCACACATGTACATACTCCCTCCAAAGGCGGTACATGCCTGAGAATCAGGAAATGGGGTTTGCCTTCTCCGAAGAGCTCAGCCAGCCCCCAGCACAGTGTGTGTGAGGAGGGGAAGGCTATGAGGAAAGCATTAGTGTGAACAAGGCAGCCGGGGATGAGGCCAGCTTCCCTGTGGCTCCCTCTCATAAAACTGGGGATGAAGTCGAGTACGTCATAAAGCCCTTCACACAGTTCACTCAGTACACATCCTACAAACACACACATATGTATTAACACACACTGACATAAACTTTGCTCACCTGATATATCTGTAGGAAGCACACAAACACAGAGCATGGAGATAAACGTCTGCCTAATTAGAAACAACAGAACTTGCAGTGCACCGATCACATCATTTGATCATTTCCAGGACATCAGCGCTCACAATTCAGGGGTTAGCCTGGGTCACAGCACCCTCTGCTGGCAGTGGTCGAGCAGAAATTTGTTCCAAAAATCTTTGGTTGGTAAAGGATACAAGGTTTTGATTCGACACACTTTAATTTGAGCCCGCCAAAGAGTGGCAGTATGACTGATATGGGTTTCATAGCAGCAGAGTTATACACCAGTTTAAGAATTTCTCTGAGCATTTATTTGTGCACCAATAACATGAACTCAGTGTGTCAAAAGACTCGGCACAACTGACCTACTGGTTTGTAACTGTAGAGATTTATGTTGAAACCAGATCAGACTTAGAAGATATGGAGGAATGGGTGAAATGGAACCAGGGCAGATCTGCTGGAGCAAGATTAAAAAAAATATGACAGAAGGGACATTTCAGAAAAATGTGGCTCTCTTTAAAAAGAAAAAAAACAAGCAGAGATTGTTGCAGTGGTCATTAATTATTGCTGCTTATGCAAAGCTTGTGATGTTCTAGATTACTTGCGACGTGTTTCTGGTGTTTTCAGTGTTTCCGTCTCTCTCCAGTCTCAGGCTCTGGTCTCTGCTTTGCCTCCTTTACAGCAACTTGCAGTCTTGTTCAGGCCGTTGCAGTTATTTTAGCTCCTGATAGAGCCCCAAGAGGCAACAGAAACAAGCAACTATAATCTGACAGACCAAAACTCACTTCACAAGGATTGAAACCCTGCTGTTGAACCACAGCTGTGAGAAAGTGTCACACTGCCATATTCCATATTTGATCATATCAGCTGTGAGTCAATAAAATTGTTGAATGACTTTTTACAAAAAAATATTGAATCTAAAATGATCATCATTTAAAAAAAATATTAGATTATTCAGTTCATAATTATCCCTCCTTGTCAATGGTAATATATTCGATCCATGCAGGTTACAGTTTTATCTCCTGACATGCTCTGCATTGTTTTACTCACTGCATAATGACTGATGCACAGAGGCCTGATTGTTATAAATGCTCTGAATCCAGTCTACTGTCTGTCTTTCTCTCTGCCAGAGTAACACAGTGCTACATTTGGACATGGTGACAGGCGCTGTGAGGAGGCTGGTGTTGTCTCCGGACAATGAGCAGCCCTCCACCAGAGCCTCGCACTGGTGGAGCAGTCAGGACCAACAGGTCAGAGGTGGAACTGATAAGGCCTGCATGAGTTTTTTCCACTGTTCATTCAAGACAAAAGTTGGACATGTTTTTGTTATTGTGTTATCAATTTTAACTACGTAACATTTAAAAATCTAATATTTGCTGTTAGTGTCAAATTTAAATCCATTTTCATGTCTAGAATTTTTTTGGGGGGCGGGGGTTGGTGCCCATTGCACTTAAAAAAATGAAGAATAATCACTAAAGAAATCATTCCAAAGAAACATCCCAAACTATCGTGCTATGTATACTAATTTGTCTGCAGGGAGGGTATAAAATGTGCCATGACTTTGCCCACAAGAACTGGCTTCTCTTCTATAAAGAGGATGGGTAAGTTCCTCTGATCCACACTCATTATTCACGACAGTGAAAGACAACACACTCTCAGTCTTTTCAGCACAGTGTTACACCTGCTTGCTTGTGTGTGCAGCAACCAGCTGGAGGTGCTGGATGTTTTAGAGGGCCGGGTTCACTCCATCTCCCTCCCCATCAACCTGAAGTCTGTCTTCCTTGTGGCAGAGGACCGCTGGCTGTTGCTGGAGAGCAGCACCAACAAGTAAGGAAGGAACGGATACATTTGATCTCTGAGGATCTAAAAGTTTGTACTCAATCATAATGTGACATAATGTATGTGCCACTCAACAGGAAGTTCATGCTGACCAAGCCCATGCACATGACAGCTGAAGACTCTGGAGTGTGTCAGCTCCACAGCATCAGTGAGGACTCAGTCAGCTCAGGCCATGGAGCGAGCTCAGGTGAGATGAAATATTATATGAGCCTGTTAGAGCAGTGCTTCACCTGTTGAATCATCAGGTCCCAAAGCAGAGCTGTTCCAGGGGGGCGGGGGCAGAGAAATGGCCAAGATATGCATCCAAAAAATCCACAGTGCCTGGAGAACATGGAAATGCTTGCTATTAAAACTAAAAGAGAACTTCACAAAAATATTACCAAAAACTAAAGTTTATTTAAAGCTTTTTAAGGTTTGCCAACAGCAAACCTTAAAAAGCTCTCTCTCTCTCTCTCTCTCTCTCTCTCTCTCTCTCTCTCTCTCTCTCTCTCTCTCTCTCTCTCTCTCTA
>JAQNCA010000005.1:2368068-2386502 GCA_029783725.1 Acanthurus tractus | reverse complement strand
TGCGTGCGTGCGTGCGTGCGTGCGTGCGTGCGTGCGTGCGTGCGTGCGTGCGTGCGTGCGTGCGTGCGTGCGTGTATTTGACTGTGTGTGTCTGTGTGCACTTCCACACATTTGCTTGGGAGCAGAGGGTTGAGAGGGCACCCCTTTCACCAGCTCAAACATGAAGGCCGTCTCTGTTCTCTTTTGCTTCAAACACTCTCATTCTCTCTCTTTCTTCCCCACCCCCCCAGGCCCCCCTTCCTGCATGGCCCTTCTAATACACTGGCTTCTTTCACTCCATGAGGACAACCTCTCTGACTCTCCTCTCCTCTTTTTTTTTCAATTTTGTCTCTTCTTTTCATATTTGTAGTCATTTTGTTTGCTTTTCTGAAGTTCTTCTTTGACACCCTTTCCCTCCTCCCCCTCCTTCCTTCCTCATGCTGTCTGTCAGTGTCCCACGAAGCCTAAAGACAGTCTTGTAGCTACATGCTGATACTGAGCTTCCAAGAAGATGTCACTGTACTTGATTGTTCTTCAATACAGCCGGCAAGCAAACACAAAATAAATACAGACAGAACTACATGATTTATGTATTTTTTCACATAACTGGCCAACTTTGTCAGACTTTTTCCTTACCCTCTCATTTCAATCTCATTTCAATCTCATTTCTGATGTGTGTGCACAATCCTTGTTAAATATTGGGTAGAGCATCGATCAAGTTTTGATCTTTCCATAAACTGTTGAGTTGTGACACACTCACAAGCTAAAACAGGCTTAGGTATGCCAAAGACACACACACGTGAGCAAGCGCACTCTCAAACACGTATCCCAACACTTCTTGGGAAATCTTCAGCTGAGTCTGCCAGCTGTCCTGTTTTTCTCAGCCAGTATCATTTTCAAAAGTAAATTTAATTCATTTATTAATTGAAAAGCTCAAATGGAATTAAGTCAAAAATTCTAGATCAGATCACTTCATGGTCTGTTGACAAATGGGCAAAATTGCCTGATTTTTCTAATTAGGTGGAATTGTTTATTTAATGGAACTAAGAAACCCAGATCCACTTAGGTCAAGCCTGAGTGAGACTTACACAAACTTTAAGTCCCTCGTTAGAGGAACATTTGCCCTTTTTTGTTAATTATCATTTCATTTATGTTTTTTGTTGCTTTTTTCTTTGTACTGTGGATATTATGACTGAAGCATTGCAAGGATCAGCTGTGTTGGTCAGAATGTGAACAAATTGCTTGGATCCTGGGGTTGTTACTGTTTAGCAGAAACTGCTTTTCATATTTTTATCACAATACAACTTTGGTCATGGAAATATTTTAATACTGTGAAGGAAAAGTCTGATCAAAGGTGAGCTGGATGAAACGAGGAGGTCAGGAAACAGTAGATGTCTCACGCAGAGGCTTTTATTGCAGAACTCAACGTTGAGGAGATCAGTTCCAATCTGAGCTTGTCCTGTGTGTGAGATGTTTTCAAGTCTCTGTGTCCTCACATATCATCAGTCCTACACTACATATCCAATAAGGTCAAGCTGTACACTTTCAGGATCTGACTGGGGATCAGAACATGAACATTCAAACCCTCGGCCATGGTTTCTCAAATCATTCTTACTCTGTTTCCCTAGTTGAGTGTTTATCATGTGCAAAATAAAATCAGAGGAGAGTATCTGAACAGAAATCATCAGTGTCTCTCTCTCTCTCTCTCTCTCTCTCTCTCTCTCCCTCTCTCTCTCTCTCTCTCTCTCTCTCTCTCTCTCTCTCCCTCTCTCTCCCTCTCTCTCTCTCTCTCTCTCTCTCTCTCTCCCTCTCTCTCTCCCTCTCTCTCCCTCCCTCCTCCCTCCTCTGTTCTGTTTAGGTCAAATTCCAGGAATTTAAAGGAAATAGCCGCGGCCACTGGCCAGAGTGTCTGCTCACCACATACACTCTCACACATCCTAACACACACACACACACACACACTCACACACACACGCACACTAACACACATAAACAAACATACGCACCTTGGAATGTGTGGAGGAAGCCACTTTGCTATGTGCTGTTTTGTGGGCTGACACGATGTGGTGTGAATGCAAAGGAACAGACAGGGAGACTGTTTGCAGGTCAGAAATAACTGGACTAGCGAGTGACATTCAGTACGTTGTGTGTCATGACAGCATTGGGAAGCTGCTGTCACTACAAAGGAATGAGCTACAGGCAAACACAGATGTGTAATTTTCATCAAGTTGAGCCTGTGTCACTCAAATAGAGCTAAATCTGTGTTTGAATGTTCAGGACATTGCAAGTAATTATTTTTATTTGTTTTGTCATCGGTTTTATTTTTTGTTGCTGTTGTTGCTAATGTGTTTGTTGTTTTATATGTTTTCAATAATTTTAAACTTATTTTTTTCATGTTTTTTATGTCTCCACACTTTCAAAGGTTTACTTGCTTCCTGCTTCAAATAGCTACCAAATAAGAGTTGCAAACATTCTTCCATTGTCTGCGTAGAATTTCTCTGGATGCTCCAGTTTCCTCACATATTCAGTACAAGTTATTCACAGATCCTTAAGCTAAGTGTGTCTTCAAAACATGACAGATATCTAAATATAGCATCTAAATCTTTAATTGGGCAAACATGCAACCCAAATCTGGCAAACAACTTATATAGAGCAACAAAAAGTTGAAATGTAAGTGTGAGGCAGTAGTTTGTATTGACTTTTAATACACTGTTCCATCTATCCATCCATCTTCTACCGCTTATCTGAGGAATGCTCAGATAAATGAGAGGAGTGTGTGCGTCTTAGCCAAATGCGAGATACACACACTCCGATACACACACTGGTTGCTTCAAACTTCATATTTTGTGATCAAAATTATTTTCAAAGAAAAATAGCACGCTTGAATATTTTACACTGCTGAGAGGCAAACACAGAAAAGAAAGGTGTGTGTGATTGGGGAGAAGTGTGTGAGCACGTTGGCCAGCTGCACTGTATCTTACGGTCCAGGCTGTTTTATGTCTGCGCCTCCGTTTGGACCAGGTTCTGGCTGGTCTAAACTCCTGCTGCATTTGACCTCAATGTGTGTATGATGTGACATAGCATACGTGCCAGGACACGTCTCCATTCCACCTCCATCCTCAGACCTCCTGCCCCTCTGCACAAAGACCCAGCGCATATGGACTTGCTATCTCACACTTGTGGGAAAAATGGCTTTTGCGCTGGGTGTAAGATAGAAGTGACACCTGCACCACCTGGTGCACCGTGTTGTGCCGGGTGTATGACAGGGCCCAGATGTCAGAAAGAAGCCTGCCTGTAGAATTACAGATGAGAAGACCACAAACAATATAGGGCGATGCATTTGCACACAATGTGTTTTTACTTGCTTTTACTTGATCAATGGACACTTCTCAGTACATAGACCTTCATCAGATTATTTTTTTTAATTATTAAATACAAGACAAAAGTCTGTTTACCAAACCTTCGCTCAGAAACATTCTTGCTTCAGCAGAGAGGACAGTGTGCTGAAGATGCTGTCTCACTTAACTACAGTTGTATTTGATCATAAAACCTTGTGTTGTTTGTTTTGTTATTGTGTTGTCTTAGCACTCACTTCATGGCTCCTGACTAGGATTCTTTTGCCAGTGTTTTGCCACTCATTGAAGATGTTTTAATTGGAGTGTATGTGACGGTGTAGCTGAGCTTTAATCCATCACTGCAGACTTTATGTGGGTAGATGTCCTCTGAATGAATGCAGATGTGTGTCTTGATCTTTTTGATTGCATGGCTGATGCCAGCACAGTCTACACAATATAGCTGTCCTGCTCCATTCTCATGCAACAGCTCTCTCGCTCTCTCTCTCTCACACACACACACACACACGCAGTCAGTCACAGTTTTGTTGCAAGCTGTCACACAGTTAGTCAGAGCCTCTCCACCATCCTACTGCTCTGCCAATGTTTTCAAGTTCCTGCTCTGTATTCCTGCAGAGGTCATGGTGTGCTTGTTACCAAAAGTTTCAGACACCTGGCAGAGATTTCTCCTACCTGGATGTTGGATCTTTCCCTCTCCAACAACCCCCCCCCCCAAAAACACACACACACACACAGACCCTTACCTCACCCAGGCAGGATTCTGTGTCTGTGTGTCAGTGATACTAAGTACCCGCACAGTGGGATTATACTGATAAACTGGGCTCAGGGAGAACAGCCCACCTGTCTTGTCATTTTCACAGGTGCAGTTTAAAGAGAACACACACATGCATGCTTATATGCACATAAAAGACCATACATATTTAATATCCTTGTCCCTTAATTTAGTTCATCCATGTCTCTTGAGCTAAGTACAGGTTTCACAGTCTCTGTTCACTTTTTCTTTTTCTATCTGCCCCATGTTTTTCTGAAAGTTTCAGAGACAGACACAGCTATTAACTTTAAAGGTACTTAAAAAAGCAAATGTTGTTGTTCTTCGGCTGTGCAACATCAGGCCAAGTGCATTCTTAAACTTGTCTGTTTTTTGAAAATCAGAATGTTTCCATTTTAACAAAAAAAAGAAAAAGTCATGGATGGAAGAAGTAAATAGTTGTTTTTTTGCAGTAAATCCATGAAGTCAATGTGTGTGAGAATTTGAAGTCCTGAGCCAGTTAGACAGTTAAGAGATGAGCAGAACTGAAAAACTGAAAATAAAGTGACTTGTCGTTTGTGCTACAACTAATCTTCAAATGAAAACTGATGCAGCAGTCTGTTTGTCTGATACATATCCATTCATGTCCTGGTTCTCACACTGTCCATGTCTCCTCCCTGCATCCCTTCTCTGTCC
The DNA here is from genome assembly GCA_029783725.1 of Acanthurus tractus. NCBI lineage: Eukaryota > Metazoa > Chordata > Actinopteri > Acanthuriformes > Acanthuridae > Acanthurus > Acanthurus tractus. The sequence continues at coordinate 2,381,726 of JAQNCA010000005.1, read as the reverse complement.
TTTCATGTTAGGTTGAAGGAGATTGATATGAGCGAGTATGATGCTTCCACGTATGAACGCTTCTCCAGTGCTGTCAGGAGACAAGTTCAGTCTCTGCGCATCATCTTGGACAGCTTGCAGGTAAGCTGCTCTTTGTTTTTAACATGGTTGTCTTGATTAATGTACGTCTTCAGCACTGCAGAACAAGGCACATCTTTAAGGTTAACATCTTCTTTCAGTCATGACTGAATGAAGCAATAAAACCTGTCGATGAAGCTTTGAGAGCACCGCTTAGTTTCACAATGTCTACATCACTCGAATGAAATAAGATCTCAATCAAAATCTTGTCAGTAGTGTTTATAAGGTAGTTTGCTATCAACCAGTTTTTGTGCGCACTTTCAAATGTATATAAATACTGCAGAGCAACTGCAGAAAGTTAGAAATTAACATCTCAAAATGTCTCGAAAAAGTTTTTACAGCAGTTAAGTTAGTTAAGTTAAAGTTAAATGCAACTGAATAATATGGAAACAGATTCAGTAAAAAGGTTATGATTTTCTATTATCAGTCTGGTGGCAAGAAAGTTTATATTATAATGGCAAATTAAAGTAATAACTTAATTTTTAATGCAGTTAGCTGTACGGCATCTTTATATTTTACAGACTTAACATATGTAAATAACGACAGCATCAAATCAGTGTTTTAATAACAGTTTGGTTTGAACATTTAGACAAAACAATATAATAATGTGTTTAAAAAGCGATTGATTTAAGGTTAATAAACAATAATAATACAAGTGAGAGATACCATTAATATGCCTGAGCTGTAAAATCCACCAGTTGTATAGTTTTGTTAAGATTTGCTTTTAGAATCAGCCTGATGTTCGGAATATTTGGAGTCTTAATAACTAACAGAAGTTTTAATATGAATTCTCTGGTTCAAACTTGTTTGTTCACGGTTACAGATACCTATACTACAAAGTCCGGCATTCCTAGGATCTCTGTTCTTTACTGGGCTCAATAAACTGGTTACATGAAGGTGGTTATCAGTCAGTAAATCGGCCTGAAGTTTATCAAGTGTGTGTTAAAGCAGAATCCAACCAAGCTGTGGCTTCAAAGAAAACAGCCTCTACAGTGAGACAGTTCACGCAAAACAGTGCGACAGTAGCCAGTCAACAAAAGCCAGGGGTCATGAAGGTTAGAGATTACAATTGGCTGACCACATACAACCCCAAATTTGATACTGGGACAGGAGGAGGGGGGGCTGCCCCACAGGAGCACCTTGATTGGTTGAGTGAATGAAAAGCAAACCCATGGGGAGGGGTGGTTAAAAATCCAGGATGTCACATTGTCTCCATTTCATTATTTTGTCTTTGACCTTCCTCCCATTGTTTTTAGCTTCTTAATGGAAATGTGTGTTGATGCATCCAAGCCGGGTATGTTGTGTGTTTGTGTGTGTGAGAGAGGAAAACTGCAGCATGTGAGGATGATTACAGAGCAGCAACACTAAGCCTGCTCTATTATCTCTTCTACCAGGTGTTAAGCTCTATTTGTATACCTTATGGTGTAATGGGTGTTATGGTGGGTGGGTGTTTGGGTATTTGTGTTTTCCATCCAGGTGTTTGCCACCATGCCAGTGTCGGCTCTCAGCATGAACACTGCTTGTTGTTTGTATCTGTCCTCATAGCCGTGGGCTTCTCTCTAACTTTAAAGAGTTGAGATTTAACCAAACCCGGCATTAACATGACTTGCACTGTGAACTCATGTTATTTTTTATCAGACCTGAAGAGTGATTTAAGGAGTCATACATGCACACAAAAACATGTACAGACTGTGAACACCTACCCATGGCTGCCAAGCTTTCAATAAGCTGATCGTGTATTGTTTCCACCCACTTCAGTCACCCTGAGGAAATCCCCTCCCTATTTATCTCTCAACGATGGACTAGCTTGCCAGACATAAACACCTGGGCTCATATTTATCAAACATCTCATTGTAGAGAGAAAAAAAATCAGTCTTCAATGACCAAAAAAATCCCAGAGTAACGCATATTTGTTCCTAATTTTAAGCTCCAGGAAACAAGCATCTTTTCAGCTTTATAAACCAGTAAAATAACTCACAGCTTTGTTCATAAGAAAGAGGCGTCCTGACCTGTGATCAGATACCAGGAGGCTAGAGTTCAGTAGACTCATGCCCTTGGGTTTTGGGTTTGTGTGATGACAGAATATTTTTTACAAATAGCATTTTGTCAAGAATGAAATAATTAGAACAGGTGTCGACTGTCAGCTTTACAACTGTAATGATTTGAGTGTGTCCCAACCTTTAATTTATCAAACTCGGATCATTCTTCAAGGCCTCAGAAAATGTAGTTGTAATGTAGTGTAATGCAGATGGATTTATTTAACAAGTTACTTGTTAGATAACTGAGTTGTTTGTCAGTTAACATAAAGCAAACATAAAGAATCTCTCTTTTTTTAAGTACTTCAAACTGTAACTGTAGCCATTAGTGGCTAAGACAGCAACATCAATGTGAACTTATCAGAAGGAGTCCATATAGAAAATAAGTAAAGAAGCCTTACAAGTGACAAGACCGTGTTTCTCTTAAGTAGGACTGTTTTTGTATTGATACATTCCTGATATATGTTGTCACCGTTTGTTGATTCACTGTTTATGGGAACTCATGAAGCAGTTTTTTTCAGCTGTGAAGAGCAGGTAAGAGGCAACCTTTGAGTATTGCACTTTCATCACACTTGTACAGACAGGGTGTTTGACCAGGTTCCTGATCTTCACTTTTATGAGTAAGGTCACAAAAAAGGGTTAAATATGGACTCCGGAGAGTCACATAACAAATTTAAACACTATAATTGGCTTCTTTGGGGCCCTGAGTTGTAATTCAGGATCTATTGTGTGAGAGCAAAAAGACTTGAAGTGAATGTGTGACCTTGGGGCAACACTGAACTGTACCAGGCTAGATCATTAGACTTGCATCCTCTCCTGTAAGGAAAAACTGATGATAGAGGAAAGCTCTCTTTCTCCCTCCACCCTGCTTCTGAGTGACTTTCTAAAAAAGAGTCAGAACATCAACATCCTCCTCCCAGCCCTATTCCTCTTCAGATCAGTGGGTAGGGCTGGATAAAAAGGTGGTGCCTGGTGGTGATGGAGATGATAAATGTATGCATGTGTGTTTGTTTAAAATGTGTCAGCCTGAATTAAAACTGCGTGACTTTTCTTTACTTATTACCTTACTTTATGATCTGTTGCCCTGAAAACCCACCAAAAAGATGATCTTCCTCAGACAGATTTGATGTGGTTTTGTTCATTTGGTTGGCTGGTATGTAACACGTGCTCTTGCTGGCTGTGCATATGTGCGTGTGCATGCATTTGTGTTTCAGGCTAAAGGAAAGGAGCGACAGTGGTTGAAGAACCAGGCTCTGGGAGAACTTGATGATGCCAAAATCATTGATGGACTGACTGGGGAGAAGGCGATCTACAAGCGCAGGGGAGAGCTGGACCCAGAAGTGTGTTTGTGTGTGCATGTGTGTCGCTACAGATATCCAACGACACTAAACTTTTCTTATCCTGAGCTCCACCTTTCAAACACATACAAGTTCCTGCAGTAATGCACATCATTTTTCCTTTTTTTTCCATATCAACATCTATGATTATTACACACCCTGGTTTTGCTTGAGCCCACACACAGTGTCAAAACAATTTTCTGCTGCGGTGTACACTCAAATAGGCACAGAAAAACACACACACTTACTTATGTCACTTTTGGGTTTTTTAAGAGTCATATTTTCATTACTTTGAAGCCCACCCTAATCTGAACCACGGACCCAAGATCTCCTGTTTTACAAAGTGTCTCAGAAAGTATCCTGTCATTCGGACACACACACACACAGAGAAAGTTCCCACACTAAACATACAAGCACACACTAACCATAATATGCATGCTATGTTTTTTTTTCCTTATTTAGCTTCAAACATGACATAGTTTTGGTTTGACTTGAAGTTCTACATTAAAACAAATGCAACCACTTTTGAAATAATGGCCCTGTGTTGAATGTTATTTAAAGTAAGCCACACCAAATTCCACAAAAGACTTTTCAAAGTACATATTTCCCTTAATTTAATCATCACTCACTGCTAATGCTCTTAAAAAGGTTTGAGTTTGTATGTGTTCTTTCTGGATTTGCAGCCGGGCACCCCTCAGCAGAAACCCAAGCGTTTGCGGGTGTTAGTTGACGTTTCAGGCAGCATGTATCGCTTCAACGGCGTGGACGGTAGGCTGGAACGCTCCATGGAGGCTGTCTGCATGGTCATGGAGGCTCTGGAGAACTACGAGCACAAGTTTAAGGTTAGAAATGTGCCACCAAACATCCTGTGTATGTAAAGTCACTGAGGATACTTTTTTCCTCTACAACCTCAACCCCCCACTATTATCTGTGTTGCTTTTATTGCGTGATGGTATAACTTTCAGGGCGCTATCTCGCCTGCCTTGTTTGGTTCGGAATTTTGAACTTTTTAGTGTCATCCAAACCAAAATAGCAAATGTGAAACCCTCTGGTCCATGGTCCTGATCAAACTGCGAAACATTGGTCCCACCCAAAGAAGTGGCCCTGGTTCAAATCAAACCGAACCACGGTTCAGTTTATGTCTGTTGTAAAAGCAGAGGTTCGGACTTTTGGACCTTCAGACCTGCGGACCAATGACAGGAAGTGATGTCAGGCTACCCAGAAAATGAAAGAACAAGTGACAGTTACTGAAACAAAAAATGAGCTGATTAACTATATGAGAGTAAGAGGAGACCAATGCCTTACTGACATTTTGTCCAAAGACTTAATTTGGGGCCAACTATAAAAAACTTCAAAGCTACAATCAAGCTACAAAACAAGGAATTTTTTAACAACCTGACTTCAGACCGCCCGCCAACAAAGCGATCAATGTTAAATGTAGAGACACACAGTCTATGAACTTGATGATGATATGATGTAGGTTTGTCAAGTGAAGTCTGTTAGTCCGTTTACATAATTGTAGTGTGACACTGAAACCAATCAGGCCAAATGTTTACAGTGTGACAAAAAAACCTTGGTTCTGACAGTGGTCCAGACTTCCAGGTGTGAAAGCGCTCTAAAATTACTAATTTCTCTGGAAATGACCTCTGCTTTTTTACCCAAGTCTCTGAACAACCCGTTTTGCCATGTAAAGGAGTTGTTGTGCTGTAGACTCTGACATAGCCGAGCATGTCCAAATTGTGCTGGGCTTTTTCCAGGCCTTCATCAGCAGAATGACACACTGTGTGTTTTTTTTGGTGAATAACTTTGTGAAGTTCCTCACCTGCCTGTTAAGGGCCAACCTTTTGTCAAAACTGTGACCACATTAGTTTCTGCAAACAAAAGCTCAACAGCTGACACTTTTCATTGGTCATTGGTTTATAGACAAAAAGGGGTTCATCTAAAACAGGAAAGGAGGATCATGCAAAAGATGGAGGAAGTCAAACAGAGTAGCAGTGAGAAGGAGGGAGAGGGTCAGGGAGACATGAGCATGTGTAAAAAGTTGAAGGGAGACAGACTTCTTGGCCCCCAAGTGACACTCAATCCAACCTACTACTGATCACATGTCAGTGTCTCACACACACACACACACACACACACACACACACACACACACACACACACACACACACACCACATTGCTGCTTATCATGTCAGTGTAACTTCTTTCTTTGCGTAACACCACTTACATAATAGTGTATCTGATGACACAAAAGATATTCACACCTTCACTTGTGTGTTTCTAAGTTACTTGGCGTCTTATATCTTTTGTGTCTCACAACGCAATAACTCCCTTTGATGGTGGCGGGTCACACATACGTCTATTTTTTTATTAATTTTGAACATTGAAATTAGTCAAAAAAAAAACCACCCTCTAAACTGAAATTCAAACACTTTTCTGATTGTTTTTACAATCATATGGTTGAAACTTTCTCTGTGCTGATGAAGAGCTTCAGAACATGATCTTTGTAGATGGCATCCACATCCATCAGGCCTCACAAACAGCTTTATTTCCTCTCCAAAGGCAGAAAACTAGAAAACAAAACGCTTCCTACCCAGCAACAGTGATATGGATGAGTGAGACACACAGTCACATACCTTCCGACCACCTCAGTCATAACTGCCCTTATTATTAGAAATAGTCCATATACATAATATCTGGATCCTAAAATAGCTGAGGTGAGTCCATGGTACCAGGCAGCCCCGGCCTCAGTAAGCCAGCCATGAGTGGTCTGTGAGAGTCCCATAGGCATTACAGGGTTAACACAGTGTAGCGGTTCAGGTTAGCTTTTGTATAAGTTATGATCTGGCTTTTCTGCACCATCACATCTGCATCTTTACACTTTATTCCAAGTGCTATTCAAGGTCCTACATCCTACAACAGGTGTTGGACATAAAATAATGAAAACTGTCATTGTTAGCATTTAGAATAATTTGCAAACTTTACCTTTGTACCATCTCTATCAAATTTTCTCTCACAAAAACTGTTTTTCCTAGTATGACGTAGTGGGACACTCGGGCGACGGATACGACATTGACCTGGTCAGAGTGGACAAAGTCCCCAAGAATAACAAGCAGAGACTCAAAGTCCTCAAGGTACAGATTCAAAAGATGCATAACAATCCGCTCATGTTTCTTTACTGAACAACAGTTGTTCCTGTACACACAACATATACTGAATGAGTTTCTTCTTGTCTGTCTAAAGAGTTTGTGTTGAGATGCAGCCAAGAGTGTACATTTAATAGACAGTGGCTGCAATGTTTCAGAAATGTTTGCGTTTGTTGTTTTTACCGTCCTTCAGTGGTAACTAGTCACAAACATAGCTTTAAACTTGTCCTGGAAAGAAAATGTGTATACAGTTGCAAGTTAGCTGGTGAGTTCAGTACTCAGCACAGTTTGCAGTCCTAGATTTCCCAGTTTCAGCAACCACTAACTCTCCACGCTTCTCCTGCACCCCCCCTTAAGACCATGCATGCCCACGCTCAGTTCTGCATGAGCGGTGACTACACTCTGGAGGGCACTGATACCAGCATTAAGGAACTGGCACGAGAGGAGGCTGATGAGCATTTTGTGGTGGTGCTCAGTGATGCCAACCTGGAACGCTACGGCATCCGTCCTGAGCGCTTTGCCCAGGTCCTGACCTCTGACCCGCAGGTCAATGCCTTTGCCATCTTCATCGGATCCCTTGGAGATCAGGCTGAAAGGTAGGAAAGAAGAGATGGTGATGGAGATGTTCACGGTCACATTAAATGAAGGGTACAAATGAGGGAAACAAATAAGGAAATAATGAGGAAATAGTAAGTAAGTCACTTTATTTGTATGTGAAGCTTAAGTGAAGGGGGAGAAAGAATAGCATACAGCAGAAAGGAAAGGATGAAAGGAGATGAGATGACACAAGAAGGAAGAGAAGATTTTTTTTGGGGGGGGGTAAAGGTAGTAATGAAAGAGAAGCAGAAAACTGAATAAAAGGACAAAGAGACGGGTTTGAGGAACTGATATTTAAAATGTGCCGGTATTTTAACATCAACATCCAAAGAAGCCATGAAGCCAAGATCCCAGACTTCTCTAAAAGTCTAGACTGTACTCGGTCATCCAGAACAAAAAAGGAACCACTGGCCTTTCAAGTTAGGTAGAACACTGACTCTCCAATTTAGTGTCGGTGAGACCTTTTCTTGTTCCTGCTTGCTGCTCCTGCTGACCATACAGTCACATCTTAGATTAAGCCCTGAGCTTTACCACCAGGACAAAAGAGAGGTCATTGCACTCTTCAGTCAAATTTGAGAAGCTGCTGGAATTATTTCAGTATGTAGCTACAAGCTGAGGGAACCTTTGAATGACAATGACCTGTTTTACACTTCACTCATGACCCTCTGAGTAGTAGTAACAGAGAGAGAGAGAGAGAGAGAGAGAGAGAGAGAGAAAGAGAGAGTGAGAGAGAGTGAGAGCAAAAAGTAAGCCTTGACAGCAGGTAAAGTAGGATTTTACTCCCAGATGCTAAGGCCATGGTTTCCACACAGACAGTCGAAACTATGAACGGTACACTGGTTTAAGTCAAAGGAAGAAGAATAATAGATTTACATCTAACAGAAGCAAGCAAGCATATTGACCTTGTATGGGGAAGCCATACAGTTGATATCTGTGTTGACCTTCTATGCATGTGTTTGTTTTCAGTAAGAGGACAAACTACTAAGTAAAGAGGAGGAACATTTAAGCAGACAAATGAATGAAACAACAAGGAAAGAGTGACATCAGAGGTAGTGAGTGCATAGAACAGACTGATGTGCAGTGGAAGTGGCTGTGTTGTCTTGTTCCAAAGCTCTGCCATGTGAATGACAGCCCTTCATTCATACACATTATCAGCTGAAATGTTTATCACCCATTCACACCGAAAACAAGTCATTGTGTGTTGCTTTATTTTGGGGGAACAATTCAGTCGCTTAAATCATTCCCTCTGATTAACCTCAAACTTATGTCTTTATTCCTTTGTTTCAGACTCCAAAAGACCCTGCCAGCTGGGAGATCCTTTGTTGCCATGGACACCAAGCAGATCCCCCAAATACTGCAGCAGATCTTTACATCTACAATGCTGTCCAGTGCCTAAGACTGGCACAAAAAGAAACACACATGTACATACAAGCATGTACTCACTTCTTCTTCCTCTCACACACATATAGCCTCATATTTTACTCTGTAAGCTCTGAAAAATGTCTGGCTGTGGCACAGTGAGGTATCATAATGTGATAACCCACTTTCCGTATCAGATTATGATACTTTATCTGAGCTTTCAGGCCTGAAAACTCGCCTTTGTACAGGCCTGAAGGGGAAAGAGGGCTGTGTTTACTGTTTTACAGAAGCCTTTATTGTGTCAGCAACATCTGACAGTGTTGCGTTAGGGTAACTGAGCAAAATAATGTTTAGCTGCTTTGTCCCTCAGGGAATGTGTACTTCACAATACAGTCTGCAATAAGTCTGTGATCCTGTGCTGTGTGACTGACTGTGCTCGACTGTAAAATGACACACTGCTTTGGTAACCAGAGGGACTTCATAAATGCTTGGAGCCTGTCTCAGACCCCATGTGGGGATCAAACACACAAGCCGAACCTGTTTGTGTTTTTGGCTGACAGTGTGATGACGCACTCACATGTACGCCTTGTCCTGTTTTGGGTTGTGAGCAACTTTACTTAGAGGGAAAGGGTCATGAACTAGAAACAGCCTCTCTCATTTGGACTTCCTCCCCATTTATCTTCTGTCACACAGAAAAATGTACAGACATATGCAGGAAGGGCAACACTACTGTGCCACCTGACCAACACTTCAATGTGCGAGCGACAGTAACTCAGCTCTTTTAAAATGTTTAAACAGACAGCAGGGAATTTCCCACCTGACTGCGCACAATCTTGAAAGGTAGCTGCTGTTGCTCCTAACCCCTGCTGTGTGTGTGTGGGTGTATGTATTTTCTCCTACAGTGTCTACATCGACATGCACAACCCCTTTTCCTTCCTGGCTGCTGGACATTGTGACGCCCAGTGCTCGTCTCAGTTCTGCAAGGAATCTGAGCTCTTCTTTCACTGTCCGATCTCCCACCCCTCTCCCTCAAACATACACATGGACATGTTGGCAGAAAATTCTATGACTCAGTGTGTGGAAAGAGTTGTGTGTTTAGAGATAAATTGGTCGCAGATGTGTGTACATCATCTTTACAGTTTGTATGTGTTCTTGATGACTTGACTCTGCAGTCAGATCAATTCTTACTATCTGTCACGTGCATTCATTCCCATATCAGTTTCACCTCTGGTTTTGAAGCTTGGTGTCCAGGCTTCACTGTGTTTGAAATGATCAATGAAACAGCCAGTCTGACTACAAAATTAGCCTCTATTGATCCTTTTTGGAAAGAGGTCATGTCCTTGCCTGTAACAATAACCTACTTTCAACCAACTTTGATCGTCTCTTTCATTCTTTCTGCCATTCTACTGGAAGTAGAAGTGAAGTTGGACTTGCTTCTCTGTTAATAATTTGCCCACATTATATGTCCCTTGGTTGAAACTTAATGTTGGGTTTATAGGCATTTAAAGTGTCCCTATAAGCATATTGAAATCATGTAATTTAGGATTTCAGTAGTCTTATTTAATTTTATATTATGTTACGACTTTATGTGAAAAATTGTAAAAATATTGTACAAATTTTAATAAAATCATATTAACATCGCTCACTTAGTTTCCCTTAGTTTTGTCTTGTTGTCTACTTAATTTGAAACAATGTGTGATTGATTTAATACGATAAAGCAGCTGTGGTGCTAACTTTGCGTTCCTAACAACTGGTCTGCTATGTTCCCTGTCCAAATGAAAAGACTTGTGCCCATAGATACTGTTATTTTGACCATAAGAGATAAAATAAAGGAGACATTCTCCAACTTGTAATGCTAAATGAATCATTTAAAATCCCACTGAAGCAGTAAGCATGGTTATTTTATTTTTCCATTCATAAAAAGCTCATGTTGATGATAGATGCAGTTTCCTGGGACAGCAAGCTGTCATGTAATCTGTAATAAAAATCAAATCAAAAATACCTAGCTTAACAATAATCCTCCAGCCCTCTCTCACTAGCTCAGCCAAAACAAATCAACACACTATGTAAGTCTCCACAAGTCAGATTTCACACAGGGTTGTCAGGTACCTTGTGTACTCCCCTTGATTAAGTACTTCTTGTACTTCTTGTACTGAAATCCAATACCTTCCACTCCAGGTCTCAGCTAACAGACTTACTGCTGCTTCTGTTTATTCCAAACAGACCTTGAAAACTTGTTCAGGGAAAGATATCCACCTGACTTTTAAAGTTTAAATGTCAATATAACAGAAAACTCACCATGAACTGGCAAATAAGTCAATATTTCAGTCTGTAAAATATTTGAGGGAACATTTTTCATATTGTTACTTATAATATAGGTATTCTCCTTTATATTAATACCATTCAATTTCCGTCTTGTCCTGGCTGGCCTGTGGAAAGAGTAGCAGGTTGGTAATCGCATAATGCTGTTTGTTTCTCTTACTTTCTCTGCTACACATACTACACTGCTTCAATGACAACCCTGGATTTGCAATGACACACTGGTAGTGCACACCTGATCTACCTAAAAAACTTTGTATGATTACAACAAAGACAAGATGTCTAGACTATCAGGGTGTTATGTGCATTAGTCAGTATTAGGTATGGTATTTGGTTTTTCCCCAACCAACACACGCAAACACATTCTCAGCTTTTTTCAATTTATCAGATACATTTACTGCTGTTATGACAAAAAAGCTGATGATTTCCAATGTGCAAAAAAAACTAAATAAACTATTTTGGGGTACTTTTGGCTAGCCATATTTGAGTCTGGACCCTGTGTTTGACACAGCAGATAACACACAGTACACATGCACAAGCATAAAAAATGTTACCTTCTCATGTGTTGACTGGGGTCTACACTGCTCTGTTATTAAGCCCCATACAGCTCAAAGAGAGAAACCAAAGGGGGAAATTGAGTGATCATTGTAATTGATTGCTGATCTAATGACAAATCGGCAGGACAGACAGGACCGATTGTCCTGTTTTAGTCTTTATTAGTCTTCGAAAACCTGTCTGATACGAGGGGTTTGGATACTTTACTTGTGTATATACTTATTGCTACACATGTCTGAGTGTAGCCATGTGCGAATGTAATGAAAAGTAAGGAATGCGGGAGTACAGGAAGCTTTCAGGATGGAGACTGTAATAATGTCAGCAAAATAACATATGTCAAGAAGCAATGCAAACATGGAGGAAAGCATCATCCAATACTATGCCAATAGGTGACTGTATGAGGATAGCTACATACAAAGGGCTTTTATTCCCTGTCTTTGTATGGACATGATGGCAGATTTATTAGGCAGTGTTAACAGTCCAGAGTCAATATAGATCACTGATTACCACATGGTTAGTGTGGTTGGCTGGGTGCTCATATCAGTCTGTTGTTGAGTCTTTGGAGAGAAAAAGTACATGATTAAAAGGAGAGAGAGCAGACACTGGTCTGTTTGTGCTGAAAGAGCAACCACTAACTTGACACATAGAATGACCACCTGGCACCTGCCCCTGTCAGGTCCTCATTGAGTTGTACATTGAATCTTAAGAGAAGCCTTATGAGTCATGCTGCTGACAGATCTGAAGACAGAGCGGTGGAGCAGCTGACACCCAGAAATGCTGATACACAGATGTATGTGCAGCCTGTCAAACTGTGGGGGTTGTGATGAAAAACAAACTGCTGTAAAGTGAAGATTACAAGGCAATATTTCAGCACATCATGATGAAGTTCAACTATAACTGATGATGCCATTTGGAAGTCAAAGACCAAACTTATACTTATGTTTATAAAAGAGAGCAAAGCCACAACTTTCATTTATCAGTTTTGAGGGGTTTTTTGCATAAAGTTAAATTTTGCCCCCTCTGAAATTTTCAAAATTGTGTTCACACCTCTTTGGATCACTGTGTAAAAAAACAACCCTTCCAAATCAGGGAAACTATTGCCCCCTTTTGGATCAAGGTATGGGAGTGGATTTCACTGTTAACTGGGTGCTAATCATAGAATTGGTCTTGTTTACTGATCTGCAGCTTGACATATGTAATGCCACTTGTCTAGTAAGAAAGGAGCCAGAACCTGAACAACAGGTGAAAGGTACCAACCAGATATAAAGGGCTCACCTTTGGGAAACAGTGCTTGATTCTATTTTTTGGTCTTTCTGCTCTCATTTGTGCTCACACACTGTGATTTGATCAACTGCAACATTCAATCTACAGCTATATGGACCCTTAGATGAGACAAGGGGCAGAGTTGTCAGCTGATCACCATCTGGTGATGAGTTATATCAGGTAGCATGTGGGTGTGTTAGATTAGTGCAGCAAACCCAACAAGTGCAGAAAAGGATGAACAGTAAACATCTAGCTAAGGTCTTTGACAAAAGGGTTTTTAACTCCCTCTAAAAGTAATTTCTCAACAGCATGAAGGAGTTTGAAGATATGGAGTCTAAGTCAGCCATGTTGAAAACTACATAATTGATAGTACTGTTCAGAGTTGAGGCCTGGTGATTACTGCCTGTCATAACAGCAACAACGAGAGTGAGGAATGTGGGATGTGTGTGTGGTTTGCACTTGGTAAGCACAGGAAAAGTTCTGTATAAGCAAAGAAGTATCAGGGCGCTAGAAAGACTGCAGTTTCTGTGAACATGAAACAAAATTTTGTGTATGAAGGGAACTTAAAACCACTGGGAACCCAAATGATCAAAGATTTTGTCAATATGCATTTTAGGGTCCAACAATTCATAATAAAAGGCACCAAAAATTAAAATTTTTAAAATTCCTCCCCATCTCTTTACTACAGTCAGAGTCACGCATCCTTGAGTGCACATTGTCTGGCGAACAGGATGTGTAATTTATTATTTTTCCAATTCAATTCAATTTAACTTTATTTATATAGCGTCAATTCACAACGAAGTTGTCTCAAGACACTTTACATATAGAGCATGTCAAGATCACACTATAAATACATTGATTGTTTGAATTTATAGGAACCCAACAATTGAAAGTAATTCCCACATGAGCAAGCACTTGGCGACAGTGG
>JAQNCA010000005.1:2355823-2367968 GCA_029783725.1 Acanthurus tractus | reverse complement strand
TAGTAGAGGCTGAAGTAAAACCCTCTAGAGTAGCTATATTATGGGATAGTCTGGTGCGATGTTGTTTAGGGCCAAGTCCAAGTCCAGGTCTTAACATCTTTAAGACAGGCTTGAAGTTTAGCCAATTGATTTGTTTCCTCTGGCTTTTAATAAGAACTTGTTATTAAGAAATGGTCTAATAAAACAGGATTCTGTGGATATACTATCAGGTGTTCAATTTCAATGCCAATGTAGGTGGAATTGAAGGAATAGTGGGCTGTGTTTTGGGTTGGCTGTGGTGGAGTCTTCCACTATTTATGGTTTTACTGCGCAGAAAGCCATGGAGTTTGCAAATGTTACATGGTGGTGTCTTGCTCCAGGAGCCATTGCCTCTCTCCCTCAACATCATCCTCACATGGAGTCTGACCAAGTAACATGCTAATCATAAAGTAATGATACACATTGATATGTAGCTGGTTTAATGTTATTCACGGACAAGGGTCACACGCAGGCATGTTAGTAATAATAATAATAATTATAATGTTACTATTTGTTTTGGATGTTGCTCACAGCCAGGAGGCCCTGGTGGTTTCTGTCTTACAAAACTTAGCATTGGCTAGTTACCTGGGCCCCATCAGAGGGTTCAAACAGATAGGACTGTACCATGCTTGTCTCATTTTGCTTCATGGTCGTGGAGATGAAAGACAGTTGGGATCCAAGGAGGCATCAATCAAAGCATGATCTGCCACACCCACACAATTTTGAGCAATTGTAGCATCTACAAAATGAGCAGTTTTCAACTTGATTTTTCTAATAATTGGAAACATCTATTTTCACATAGAGTTTTGGAGATACTTAACCTTGAAACTATAGGTGCATTACTACTGGTCAGGGAGAGCCTGCATGTAATTTTTAAGATTAAGCGTAGATACGAATAGGGTAAAAGAGTGTTTGATTTGGTAATCTCTGAACTGGCTGTCTACTTTTTTTGCCAGTGACATTCTTCTGTGGACCACATGAAACTATGGCCTTAGTTAAGCAGTTGGATTTGAGTCAATAGCCATTCTGTTCTATATTCTATTCTGTTCGGTTTCAGAATCATGTCTGCAAGTAAGGGTGAGATGCAGGATGAGATCAACAGATTGTACAGGACATTGTAGAGGAGAGGGAACTGAGCCTGAAGATTAAACTTTCTATTTCTCAGATGATCTGTATATCTGATCTGATCTAATTGAGTCCCTATTATCTTGATATCTCTACAGATTATCTTGTCAGATTTGTCTGTAATGTGAGGTTTGCTATGAGTGATCCAATCTGCTCTGCAGAACATCAGGGCCACACCAATCTTAAATTGTAAATATTAAACATGCTCTATATTCAGTTCAGACATCCTGTAGCTTGGGGGTAACTCAGAGGACAGATATGCACAAACTCTGTGGACTGTCATATGAAATGACAAAATAGCCAACTACAGAGCCAGCTGATGTAGAGGAAAGCATGGCGCTGGAAAACACAGTTGGTGTCATGGCACTGGCACAGCAAAAAGTGTGATAGACATCAGAGATGAGGAAAATAAATCGAAGTCAACTGGACTCAGTTATATGTCTGTGAAGACGTTTCGCCTCTAATCCAAGGGGCTTCATCAGTTCATGTTTGTCAGACTGGGCTAGGCCTGTCTGACAAACATGAACTGATGAAGCCTGGAATCCTGATTGTTTGTATACTCTATTATAGAAACAAAGCTGTTCAATCTGTAATTCTTAATTGTCATGTGTGCAGTATGCCACATTTTCAAATTCTGTTAAGAATTTAAAAATATTTTAGTGTGGACCTGACTTTAGGTTCACTCGTGTGGATTACATATTACGCCTTGTGAACAGGGACTGGGAGCACACATATGAAATGAGCATGAGCTGGAGCCAATGTTTTCCTCTGCAGGAAATTATTCTAGAGAACTTCGCAAAACAGAGGAAATGTAGCTGATGTAACTTAAACGACTAAATTTTGATGTCTCAAGAGTGTGCTTGCACTTCACGTTGTGTCTTTGCCATCAGCACACAGATGCATACACGCACATACACAGACAGATGCACTGCCTATCTGTGTTTCTCAGTGTCATTAACAAAGCACTTAAAGTTTTTCACAGATTATCACGTATACTCTTATTGGAAAAGTCATTTGTTAGCTAAAACCGCATGCTTTATTGTTGAATAATTCAGTTAGCATAGCTTAAGTAGAACATTTTGATGATAAAAGCCTATATAGATGACCAATTTAGATCGTGATAGCTGGTTGTGTGTGTATGGGGGAAACTTTAATGGGAAACCTCTCCACTTAGAATTGGCATTGTCGATTTTTTACTACCAACTGGTGGCTGCAGTATTGTATTAAAACCGTCTCTATGTGGTTTCAATGCAATACTGCAGCAATAAGTGGCTCATTAAGTAGTCTCACAGCCTGAGGGAAGAAGCTCTGTAGACTTATGGTACGGCAGCGATTCTTCTGTATCTTTTGCCTGGGATGGGTGTTGTCTTTTATTATGCTTTTGGCTCTGCACAGGCACCTCACCTCCCTGATATCACTGATGCTTGGTAGATGGGTACCAATGATGTTTTGGGCAGTTTTAATCACTTGTTGCATCACTTGTTCTGTCCTGGGCCGTGCACATCCCATGCCAGTTTGTGATGTTTCCAGTCAGGGTGCTTTCAATCACTCCTTTGTAGAGGTTGACAAGAACTTGGCGTGGGAATTTTGCTTTCTTAAGTTTTCTTAAGAAATGCAGCTTTTTTGACCAGGGCAGAGATATGTGAAGTCCATGACAGGTTCTCTGTTATGTTGATTCCCAGGAACTTAAAACTGCTTACTTACTCCACCTCAGCTCCATTGATGTAGACAGGGTTGTGTGTCTTTGTGTCCTTTTTTCTAAAATCCACTATCAGCTCTTTGGTTTTTCTGATGTTAAGCATTAAGCTGTTTTCTGTGCACCATTCTGCAAGATGGTTGATTTCCACCTGACAATTAAATAGTAGCAAAATTCTTTTGCTACTATTACATTTTTATTTTAAAAAAACACGGCAGTTAAATGTATCATGAAAAAAATGCTTTATTTTTAAATTACAAACTGTCTCTAAAGCCAAATAGTCGTAGCCGTGTTTTTTCAGTCATTCCCCATTACACTCCCTGCTAAAAACTTGTCACAGACTGAATGCTCTATTACTAATACTCCCCATTCAGATAACTAGAGCTTTCATACAGTCCTGTGACAAGTTTTATCTCATGCAGAGGATGTGGTTTTGCAGTCTTGCTGTGGTCAGCTCTCAGAACAGATATGATAATGCTGTTGTCCTTCACTACTGGTAAACACTGCTTTGTTTATGTGCTTGTGAGTCATTGGTAACACTGGCTGGTTACTGTACAAAAATAGATTAGGGTTTTGTTTAAGGATTTTTGGTGTGTGAAATTTAGTATTATCCTGAAGTTTAATTTTTGAAGTATTCTTTACAAAAACTAAAGTTTGGCTAAGTGTTTCAGTTGAATACAAATTACATGCGTGTGTCCTGCACGACAACATTTATAAAAGTCACAAAAAACACTAGTACTTTTTTGTACTGTATGTAATTGCTTCATTTTCAACTTTTGGATTTGTACAAGTGTGTGTCTTTTCACACATGTTGATTAATGGGACAGGCAGGGAGACTTCTCCTCTGACAGGGCCAAGTGTTTGACAAGCAGATGCACAGAGAGGACACGCCTGGAGCTGCAGGGGAAGCATAGCTTTAACAGATTCTTGAATCTCTTTTGCCTCAGTCTCTTTTTGCTGTCAGACCAAAATCCACTCAAGTTAAGTCTATGGTATGTACAAAAATCAAAAATCAGACTTAACTCAGAGGGCTTACCCATGAGCACAGTACAACATCAGACAGGCAGCCATCATCAATAGGTCCTTGACTGAGAGAAAATAACTCTCGAATGACAAAATGAAGGGTATCCAAGTGCCACTGGAAACCCAGCAAGTTTTACTTCTGCTCATAATGGTCCAATGATTCATAATTAAAAACAGGATTGATAAATGTGTATGACAATTCAGTGAGTAAATTATGATATCCATAAATGTGACTTTCTGATCCAAAAATAAATAAAAAAGTTTTTATCAAGTCAGTCTGAATGTGATGAAAAATCAGGCATCAAGTATAACACCTGCATCCAAATACAGCATGTATACTGTGTAAAAAGTCTTTAAACTCCGAACACAAATGTAACCAAACATACAGGTTTCACATGGTCCATGAACATCGTGTTCTCACTATTGTGTTGTTACATACAGCTGTGTGGTCAGGGCCTTGGCAACAATTTTTTTAGTACAGGGTACCCACTCAGTGTCTAAATGTGACTCATCAGACTTCAACTGAGTGAAACCCAATTGTGACAGTATTGGATGCACATCATCAGATGAAGTAGACAGAGCAAACAATTAAAAAAAAAAAAGGGGGGCAAGGCTTGGGGTAGAGAGGAAGGTCACGCTTTCAGTCAGGGGAACTGGTCAATGACTTTTCCCTTAACTTTGAGCAGCTTTTTTGCCTAAATTTAAAAACTAAATGTGAATGTTTAACAACGTTGAATATGTGTTTACAAAAGCAATGGTTTTATAAGGTTAAATTAGTTCTGAAAAAGCTTTCTGACACGGGGCTATGTGCCTCCCACACAGGTACTTAAGGGGTACCCAGTCAGCCAAGTTGTGAGCTGACCAATGCAATTTATTAGTAAAATGGTTTTAAATTTGTTATGATAGGTTGTTATTTGCTCAAACAGTTATTTGTCAGTAAAACTGATATTAATTTTATTCCACATATTCCCTCTTTGAAGTGTTGGTGAAATCAGCCAGTTTCTCTGGCAATTTTGTCTACAATGACATATTGTCACAAATGTATAGCAGTAAAGACCAGTGGCATAACAGCTTTTAGCCATATGAGCAAATGTTGCATATTTTCTGACTGTGCATTCATGTTGGTGCATGTTGACCAGAGACCTGCAGTCTTGGCTATAGGCTGTGACTGACAGCAGAAACATTTGTAGTCGTCATTTCTGCTCATGGGTTGTTTTTCTCCCTGCCTGCTAATTTGACTGTGTGCTGCATTCTATGTGTGTACAACAGATGCTGCACTGATTTGTTGTGCAGATTTCTTCCTCCTGTCTCCTTCTTTCCATGGTCTATCCCCCTCCACACTCAGTCTTTCCTTCCTGTTTCTTTCTCTCACTGCACCATGTCCAGCTGTTCAGGCAAGACTTCAACAGGCACTGTATCTCTCTTGGTCCTTGTATCTCACTCCCCTTCTCAGCTGCATTCCAGGGTACATCAAATCATCTGCGATTATTCTGCCAGTTCAGGCAAATGGAAATGACGATCATATTTTGCAATACTGACATGTTGAATGGCAGAAACTGTCATTCAGTAAAACTAAAATTTATTTGTGTTGCTCACCAAATTCATCTGCTGTCTCTTAATGTGTTTTTATGTGTTTACAGTTCACCTGTTGTTCTTTTCCTCTCTCCACAAGTTTAAAGCAGGGGTGGAGCTGTAGCTCTTGAACTGTGTCCTGCATACTGTCTAAGCCAGAGTTTATCCCCAATGACAGCCCTGAGGAGGAAAGCAGTAATGACCTTAATGATGATGAATGATGCAGTGAAATAGTGACCGGTGGATTTCAAAAGTTTGTTTGAGATACAAAGGCCAAAAGGTCACGTTTTGCTCAAGTTACAATTGTCTGCTAGCTTTTATATCTACGTTTTCCTGTAAATGAACACAACATACAATTTTCCACACACCCATTCCCACGCATGCATTCCTTCCAGGACTAAATCTCTTAAAGAGAACACAGCAAAATTAGAGGACTTTGTGTGCATGTGTGTCTTTCTTGACCTTTACTCCAAGGAGGCCAGGAAGTCCATCAGAGGCATCGGACCTGTTTTATAAAGGCATGGTATGGAAACCTTTCTTTCTGACCTACCCCCAAATGTTATTACCCAAATGACCACTATAGATGACTTCTTATCATCTAAAAATAGCCACTATATTTTGCTGCCTAATGGGCTGGAAAATTGCAATTGTTGGAGTAACACTAAGAGTTTTCCTGTTCACTTCTTAACTGATCAAGTGTAGGCACTTGTGATTCTGAAAAAGGGTAGAGAGAGAAAAAAAGAGAGCACTTACAGGTCCAATTAGCACAGCCAAAGTTGGATATGGTAAATCCTGTGTGTCTGCCGCTTCATGGGCCTAATTACCTTAACAATCAGGAAATGCCTCTCTGAATAAACTTTCCCCCTCTTCCAACTGACGCCGCCTGGGCACAGCTTTGGTTTTTTCACTCCTAAAGTGTAAGATCACACTGCAGGCTTGCTTGTTGTTGTTGTTGTTGTTGTTGTTGTTGCACTTTGTTAAAAAATTTATATAAAATGCAAAAATGTGCAGAACTTTTTTTAAGAAGAACTCCACACTAAGCCTTGTACACATGATTGTGTCTATTTGTGTTGGTGTAAGATGTCAAGAATACACTGTATGTGAGAACTTCCTGGCTTACCTGATGCACAGAAATTCCTGTATATGTTTTTGGCCCAAGTGAATGGAAAGAATTACTAACTCTGCATTAAGGTTGCTCTGGTTTCCTACTCACCAGCACTATAACATTGTTTGACCAACAAACAAGCATAAATTCTGTTTTCTATGATCAACTGTAATTTCTCTAATAGCAAAAGCAGCTTTTTCAAGAAACTCAACTCTGATTTAACCTTGCAAGACAGATGGACTCTAAATTTTCCCTCTTCGTGTTCATCTTACTCTATTGGTAGATTATTTGTATTTGTTTTCAAAAAGATTTAAGAAGTTTATATAATAATTATGAAGTTCTTACAAACCAAGAAGTCTCACGAAACTTCTGTGCACTGCTTATCTGGTGTACTTACTTTATTCACAACGGTCCTTAGACCTGTATCTGATAAATGCAGTAGAAGACATTGATAGTGTGCAGGATTTTACATTCTCTCAAATAACTTTAAACAAAATTATGCAACAACTGGAATTTTGTGTGATTTAGTGTCCCCGCAATTTCTGAACTCAACATCACTGGTGTAAATACTCATCTCTGACTTCTGTACCAGATGTAATGTGCTTGCGAACTAAAAATAAAACTTGACTGTGTCATCACAGTGTTAAGTCTTGAAAACTTATGCCTTGAAGTAACATGCATGCTCAGACGTAATTTACTGCCCACAGCAAGTTTGCACAAGCAGTGCACATGAACCGCAGCGTTCCAAATTACATAACCCGGGCCAGAGATCATACACTTCTAACACCTTATTGGTCAATAACAATCAGGTAGACATCTTTGCTAACAGTTAAACATCAAGCAGTCCCTCCGGGATTTCGCTGGCATTTTTCAAGATTGTTGTGACCTAAAATGCCTGAATTTGCAGCAGCTTTTCTAAAAAATTGTAATGTAAGTTGCAATGTTTTAAGCGTATTTGTTGTGATAACATTGTGGGAGACAGTGAAAATTGCTAAAAAGTTGCATTTTTTTTCTTTGTTTGGTATAATTCAATAAAAATCAATGGTGACTTGTTTACCTCCGCTTTCGTGAAGAACATCAGGGAATTGTTTTGCATGGTCTTTAGCAGTAATTTTTGTTGGTAAGTGACAGACATTACTATCGTACATGTCTGCATCTTAAAACCATAAACATAGAAGTGAATTCGGTGATGTACATGCATTATATTTGTGCTGGGGACTGCTATGATTGGTGGAACTCACAGGAGGCTAAGGTAGAACAGGTAGCTGCCATATCCAAACAGCAGAAAGTCTGTAACCATTAATCCAATTATGTGCATGTCTTCAATGTCCTCCTCGGAAAGGATCAACAGACACACAATCCTCCACCTCTCCCAGGAGTCCATCGTGTATCCAGCCGCAAATGTTCCAGCAGGACAGGAGGGCTCTCCTTTACCCAGTTTTAGCTCCCACTGAACCTGTCTCATCTTCTCCCTGTTTACATCTCTGAATGCCCTCTTCTTCTCATCCAGCAGGACCTTGATGTCTCTGGTGACCCATGGCTTGTTGTTGGAAAAACAGCGTACAGTCACTGTAGGAACAACACTGTCCACACAGAAGTTGATGTACCCTGTTATGCAGTCAGTAAGATCATCAAGGTCCTCTCTATGCGAGTCACAGAACAGCTCCCAGTCTGTAAGTTCAAAGCAGCCCTGCAAAACTTCATCTGACTCCTGTGACCATCTTCTCACAGTCCTGGTGGTCACAGGAAGCCGCTGGACTTTGGGCTTATACAGGGGCTGCAGGTGGATAAGGTTGTGGTCTGAGCTGTAAGCCTCCTTAACATTGGCATACAGCAGGTCCAGTGTCTTGTTTTCCCTGGTGGGACAGTCCACAGCCTGCTTGAAAGTGGGCAGTGTTGCAACCATTGACTGTATAAAACACTGGACAAACCCTCCTTGACTTCACCCATCGGTTTCTGCCTGAGCAAAAGTGCAGCCTCATAAATCTCATCCTGGGTGCTGCCATTAGTCTGCGAGTGACTCCGCCAAGAGCCTGCCTAAACGACGAATAACCACATATGGGAAAAAGAGGCAGAGTCGAAGGATGAACAGCGCACCCCCTGGCTATTCGTCAACAGGCTGTCAATCAATGGAAAATTGCAGAATTTTAAGCTTAAATATAAAATAAACAAAGGAGTTAGAAAAAAATTCACCCCTCTCACATTTTTCATGAGATGGTAGAGAAGCTGTAGACAAAAAAAACAGGTTGTTTGAACCAGGCTGTTAATATGTTTATTTTTGCTCTAAAGTTGGCCATTTTAACATGGGCTTCAACAGGAATTTGCTCCCTTTTGGAGCCAGCCTCAAGTGGTCAGTCGCGGAATTGCAAGTTTTTGTACTTCCTGGTCGGCTTCAATGCGGAAGTTGGGAGTTTGCCCCTTGGTTGCAACCAGAGTGGTGTGATTGAAGTCCCCAGATTTTGCGATGAATGCGTCTGGGTGCCGTGTCTAGAGACTCGAGACGACGGTGTAGATGGCGTCATTTGCGAGCGCTGCATTTGCTGACGGAGGAATGTAAACAGCCAGGAATATCACGTGAGAGAACTCTCGCGGTAGATAATATGGCCTCAGACTCACGGCAAGCAGTTCAATGTCTGGGCTGCACACACGTTCCTTCACAGTAACATGACCAGGATGACACCGCTTGTTGTTAATAAGAATAGCAAGCCCCCCACCTTTCATCTTGCCACTCTCACGGTGACTCTTGTCTGCCCGAACAGTCTGAAAGCCGTCCACCATTACATTAGAGTCCAGGATGTCCTCATGGACCCACGTCTCTGTAAAACACAGCATGCTGCTTTCACAATATACCCGCTGAGTTCTCACCAGGCCCGCCAGCTCGTCTATCTTATTAGCCAGCGACCCCACGTTTCCCATGGTGATGGAGGGGAGAGATGGTTTATATCTACGCTTCTTTTCCTGGTGTTTTCATCCAGCCTTACACCCCCTGGGAATTTTAGGCCTCTCCCATATCAGCGCTGTTGGTTGTAACAACAACAGCTGATCCCGAGTGTAAACAATAGATATGCCGCATTGTTGTGCCCAGACGGAGATGCAGTCAGTAAAAATTGTCCCAAGAATGAGACAGATGAACAAAAAACATGTAAAAAAGTTCCCACGCATAGTTGACTAGGGTAACAACAACTTACTTAAAAGAAAACGATAAAGAAAACAATAAATACGAATAAAAGTAGTTAAAAGTGCGGAAAAGAGAGAAAAAAAGCTCTAACACTGTCACAACAACTAAATGCCTACTTTGTGGAGAGTTTAAGGTTAACACAAGAAACTTGTGCTACAGAAAATGGACCAGACTCAGTGATTAGCCCCCTAAGCTTAACAACTGCACAAAAATTCTAAAACTGGATCAGCACCCAATGAAGAACCTCCTAAGTCCTATGATAACTATTAAATTAACTATACAAACCAATGAGCAGTGATAACTAACATGTCTTTGGGGTCATCAGGTGGTGGGAACCTCCTTTCACCAGTGTTTCATCTAATTGGTCCCATGATACCTCCAGGAGACTAGACAGTGATCACTGGTGTCCCAGAGTCACTCCCCTAATGCCGGCCATCACTGCTCATGTCATGGCATGTCAGGTGGAAGGCCCACTACTCTATTCTGCTCAAAATCTGAATATGTATTTCTTCGATACTTTTCCACTTCTAAATTTGTTGCCTTAATCAACAGGGTCCCTGCAAAACGCTGTCCTCACATATTCTTTCTTCCTTCTCTTTTTCCTGAGATATTCAGCCCTTTTAAGTACTGCTGGCCTGCCTCTCAAATCTTCTTGCAACACATTAATCCCCCCCCCCCTCCTCTGTTTCCCTTTTCCACTGTTTTCTTAATTAAGAGGCTTAAATTAAATAAGTAGTTCGCTAGTACAAAAATGGCTGTTTTTGCTTTGCCTTGTTGTTGCGAACCAATATTATTTTAATCTGTGACTTCCCTTTATTAGCTGACTAACAGCTTTTGCCAAGCTGGCAAAAAGACCATTTCAGCTGAAAAGTACAGTGATATTACTGGTTTTTGTGCAAAGATAACACTGCCAAGGTCTACCATAACAGCCCATTGCTTGCAGACTGTTTGCACGTGTAGTATGTGTATAATGTTATGTGTATTCAACTTATTTCCTCATGTCTGTCGGCCATGGCTAATTTGCTAACGTCACAGGTACATGCTACAGTTCAGTCCTTGAGACAGGCTTGTTAAGGTTTCAAATGTACAAAGCTAACCTGAAGTTAATACACGATGGATTTATCTATTCATTTATGCATTTTTTTTTGTTTATTCATTTATTTGTTTATAAATCTAAGACATATCTTGTGTTAGATGACATTCACAACCTAGTAAAGCCAAAAGCAACATAGCAAGCTCGGCCGGACTTGCAGCCCATTCATTCACAAAGCTCTTGTTGACATGTAAAATTAACTCTAGTCCAGCTTTTTGCTGGATCACTCTCTCTTTTTCTCTTCCTTGATTCTTCTGTTACCATCCTCTTCCATCTCTTATCTTTACCCGGAGCTGAAGGCTGTAGTGTGGACCAACACTAGTGCCAGAAGCACAGTGGCCATAGATGTAAACAGTGCTGAGGGCAGGTGACTAGGGAGCTCTGTGGTAATGTGGTAATGAGACAAATGGTATTCTCCCTAGTAAGAATTATTGTGCAAAAAGACTGATTTCTAAACTCCCTTTATTTAAGGTGATAAAAGTTACATACTGTTCCTTTAAACTCTATGTAACTTACTTTTCATGAATAATATATTAGGTGGAATTTAGAAGGGACAAGCACATGCAGAGTCTTGTTGAGACCTCTTTGGGAATAACTGTTCATTTGTGCTGTGATTAAATACAGAGTGAACGATAGAGATCCTAGCCGTTACTGAGGAAAAATCTAATATTTTAACTGACAACAATTTTATTGGCCTTTCACAAAAAGAAGTCAGCTAATACAAGGATACAAGAAAGTTTATTGGTCATTATACAACAGGTTGTATAATGAAATTAA
This sequence comes from Acanthurus tractus, assembly GCA_029783725.1. Lineage (NCBI taxonomy): Eukaryota > Metazoa > Chordata > Actinopteri > Acanthuriformes > Acanthuridae > Acanthurus > Acanthurus tractus. The sequence goes on along the minus strand of JAQNCA010000005.1, from coordinate 2,356,381 downwards.
AATGTGGTTCCCTCTCTCGAGTGATTAACTGATTGTATAAAAAATATAAAATAATTTATCATGGAGGAGTATAGATGGTGCCTTGAGTAGTCTCACAGCCTGAGGGAAGAAGCTCTGTAGTCTGGTGGTTTCGGCAGCGGATACTTTTGTATCTTTTGCCTGACGGCAGCAGGGTGAACAGGCTGTGGCTGGGGTGGGTGTTGTCTTTTAATATCCTTTTGGCTCTGTGCAAGCACCTCACCTCCCTGATATCACTGATGCTTGGTAGATAGGTACCAATGATGTTTTGGGCAGTTTTAATCACTTGTTGCAGAGTCTTTCTGTCCTGGGCCGTGCACATCCCATGCCAGTTCGTGATGTTTCCAGTCAGGATGCTTTCAAATGCTTCTTGGCATGGGAATTTTGCTTTCTTATGTTTCCTTAAGAAATGCAGTCGTTTCTGAGCTTTTTTTTTTTTTTTCTTTAAAGATTATTTTTTGGGCTTTTTTGCCTTTATTCGATAGGACAGAGTTGAAATGGGGAGATATATAGAGGGGGTGACATGCAGCAAATATGTTG
>JAQNCA010000005.1:2337712-2349099 GCA_029783725.1 Acanthurus tractus | reverse complement strand
GAACAATTATTATTTACATAAAATACAAAAATATATTTCACAAAAAAAATTAGGATATCTATAAAATTACAAACCTATATCTATTATAAAAAGCTTTTCTTGTTTTTAAATACTCTTCCAGCTCAAGTTTTGGTTGAGGGAGTGTAACCTGGTTTGTGTGGCGTGATGGTTTCTGATTCTGACAATAAATGTTTCAGTGACTCCTTGCAGCATACACTCCATGTCTTCATTCCTCACAGTGTTTCATGGAGTCCATTACCTTATGGCTGCTGAAGTATTCTTGTCCTCAGGTTCCTTACAAGGCTCATTTTGACCCTTCTTGAAGTCCTTACAGCTCTTTAGTCTGGTGGCCTGGAGTTAGTGGAGCACTGCTGGGTTAACTTTAAAGGAGTGCTGGCTAAACCTGATGCTACAGTGGAGCCACTTGGAAGTTGTCGTGCCATCCAGCTGTATCCTGTTGTATGGTATTTCATGTGGGGGCTGTGCCAATGTTAGCTGTCCAACAGGGGGGTCCAGACATCCATCCCCTCCCTTCCTCATGGCTTCACTCTAAAAAGACTTTGAGCCTCCGTGTCACATGCCTAAGAACAGACAGACGGACAGACAGACATGATTAGAACAGGACTCCTTGGCTCCTTGGTTGCCAGCTCTATTCTCAGAACCTACAGCTTTACAGGCTGGTCATCGTAAACACTAATAAACGGCATTCTGCAGGGCTAACAGGGGGCTGGCTCGCTGCCCAACTGGTTGACTGAATGTCCACTTTCATAGAGGGACAGACCGGCTGCAGGCTATGAAAGACAGACATTCAGTGGCTGAGACACAGAACAGAGCCTAACCTTAACCCTGGAAAGAAAAGAACATCAAAATAGAAAAAGATTTTAAACTCCTACTTCATTCTCATTCCATTCTTGACATTTACAGTTGGAATTTTCCCCAGGTTTGCACCAGCACACATTCCTCATACTTTGATGCAAGTTTCAACACTCACAAGCCCCGTAGTAAAAAGGGTTCAAAACAAATTGCCATGTATGTCCACTGCCTATTCTGTAAATAAACTCCACCCTCTTCTCTTCAGAGTAACAGTTTCATTCATGCATATATGCCAGCTTCTACGTCCTCTTGTGCAACAAATGAAAATGAGTTAAGGGGAGAAAAGAATGTGACAAAGCACATTATTGTTACTTATGAAAACTTAAAGGAGGTGACCCTGTGTCGCTTTATGAGTGGTCATTAGCATAGCTGGCGTAAAGAACAAACACTCCTGTTAAGCCTGAGTTGCACACAGGCTAATTCATCAAGGGCTCTGACAGCTAGGCTGCATTAGCACTTACCCTCTAATGTCTTGTCAAGGTCAGCGATGAAGTCCTCCAGTTCTTTTGTGTCGCCCAGTTTGGCTGCAGGGAAAAGACAGAGATTCAGGTCTTAGACTGGGAATAGGGAAGAGTTGTGTAATGAGAATCTTTAATCTTATATTGTGAGACAAAAATTGAGACTGAGGTTGAAGCAGAACGATGACCATCAGATTTTTTTGCTGTCTTATGATTTGTCCTTTATAATACATCTCACTTTGTTTCATGTCTCACTACAGTGATATGATTCTGGACCTTACAAGTAAACCTGTATTTTAATTTCTTTGTTTATAGTGTACAAAGTTGCAGCAGTGTATGTGTTTATGCAGATGCATAGCTTACGCTTTGGTGACATAAGAAGAGGTGAGTTGGTGGTAGGGGAGAGCACAGTGGGGGAGTTCAGCCTCTCATCACTGAAGCTGAAGCTGTTTCTGTTCAGTGACTCTGCACCTGTTTGTTCAAGACAGAAGACAAAATATGAACAAATTAGATTATGTGAGTGTTTACTTTTTTGTTAAGTCCACACATCTGTGTCAGTGAAACATGCTCAGGGTGGTATCATTGCATTCTCTCATGACACACAGAGATGTGCTTCCAAACACATATTCTTTGACACAAGTCTCTGATATACAACTATACTTTTAAAGCCCTTGCTGAGTAGATACTGTACTCACTGTAATGACGTATTTTCCTTATTTCCATAGGCCAAACTTTCTGCTCTGCTAAACTAAGAAAAACAATTTTTAGCTTTAGTTCATTGACTAAACCTCTATTGAGGCTGCTGTTGACAGCAATTTCAGAGCTTGTCCTGTTCCTCATCTCTGATATGTGAAGAGTCTGGCACAGCAGAGACAGAGAACTTTCTTGTTTGGGATCTGTTTCTGTTCTCTCTGTGCTACTCAAACACCAAACAGATTGCTACATATATGATATAATGACCACTTTGATTCTGCCAGATCCTATTTCAAGCCTGCACATTACATATCACATTTTTATTGTTTGTCTGTAAAAAAAAGGAGAGAGAAGGAAGTATTGGATACATGGTTTTCTGAACCAAAGGATAGAAATTGTCTGTCTGGCTTCACTCATTAAAAGTGGTCATGTTTGGTTGTAGAAATGCAGAGTTGTGGTCAAGTCTTCCTTATTATGATATCAATGAAAATGTAAAGTAAGAGTGTGTGACAAAAAAGAAGATTAGGCAACAGACAAGCTGTTCTTGTCCATCTCATCTGTCTTACTCAGGCGGACCTAAAGTGTCTCACATGTCAACTTACTCTCCCTCTCTGACCTGTACCACTCCCACCACTCAACACTAAACACACAGAGTGAGACTGGGGCCACCACACTCAACGGGAAGCATTCAGGTGCATACACACATTTTGGGCTGTGTCCAGACGCCAGCATTTAACTTGGACATGGAAATATTCAATTTCTCAGTTTTTGTTTCTGGTTTTATATTCCATTCTCAAACTCTGCTACTTCTGTTTTCCAATCTCTGCTGCTCACTCAGAAATGCACACTCCCTGCACAGTCCCTGTCATTTATCTGCATGCTGAATACTCTGTCCATCCTTGAGGCTAGAACACAATTGGTTGTCCCTGTGTGGGACAGATCCCTCTTCATTAGACTGCCATGGAGAGGACAGAGCTCATGCAGGAATCTAATCCCTTGAGTCAGTCAACAAGCTTGTTAGCAACACAGACACAGGTTCATACATCTCCCTCTGGCTATTATCACCAATGATCCTTAGTGGTAATTGTTCAATTGCTATGAACATGTTGTGCGCTGATAATACCCTCATGTTATCAAATTGCTTTCCAAAGGTTGAAAAATCTGCTTGAAGTCAGATTCATTCACATAGGTTTCAGTCAGGGAAAGCACTGGTTTGTCTTGCGTTGTCTGAAGGGTGGGCTAGCCTGCAGTTCACTGAACAGCTTCTCTCCACTGCTGAATGATTCTTCAGACCACCTTTACAGAAAACTGATGACTCTAAAGATCTTCATCTAGTTCCCAACCCACTCACATATGTTCAGCAAATTGTCATTGCTTACAGAGACCCAAGTATGTCAGCAAATGAGTGTTAGAGGCTGCTCAGGGCTACTCCTACAGCTGGAGGGACAAGAAAAGAAAAAAACAAAAAAAAACAAACAAAAACACTGTATGTAAAATGTGTTTGATGGCAAAACTGTGGAGAAAAGGTCACTGTGAGGGAGCAGATACACCAAATATGCAACAGAAGCTTAGTCTGACACCAAAATCTATGATCAAGGATTTCTCTCTCTGTCTTTCTCCGTATTCATGTGCAGTTGTGTGTGAAAACTACATATGGCTGAATGTGCAGTTTGCAAGTCTTTGTTGCTCTCCTCTTGATGACATATGATTAGATACAGCACACAAAGGTATGCATTCCAGTGGAAGAGAACAAGTACTAACACTGACCCTAATAGAGAAGTAGCATTAATAAGACAGACTTTATAATTTTGATAAAAAACCTGGCACCTTTTTGACTGTTTCTTGTAGTAATAGGGGCAGAAATAACAGATTAAGAGAACAGTTCATAACTACAGTGTGTCATTAGTACAGTGCCTGATACCCATTTTTATGACACTGTGTGATTTTTCACTTAACAATTTTAAGGTGCTGCCTGGGACCTTCCCTGTTTTAAGACATCCAAATATATGACAGAAACTTTAGTCTTCACGAGGTCACTTTCATTCTTACATGATGCAAATTGCATGATTAAAAAAAATAATGAAAACAAGCCCATTTTTGTCGTCACTTCTGGGAAGCAAAGTCACAGTAGAAGAGCATGGACAATACTACCCATGTTTTATAAATAAACAGGTAATAGTTACTTTCTGAGTCGCTGATGCCGCTGTCGCTGACGCTGGCGCTGCTCCGCCTCTTCATGGTCTTCAGGTGTTCGTCGTACCTGAAGTGTCGCTTTTCCACCGGCGACGTAAAGTCTTCGATTACCGCATCGAACTCGCACAGCACGTCGTTAAGATCCTCCTCGTTGACGAACTTTGCTGCAGGACAATGCCAAAGAACACACAAAAATGTTACTTACATTTATGAGAACTGTTTTTGATGGGCTGAGGTTTGTGTGTGTGAAGATCAATACAAACTAAGCAGAAGAGCCTAATATTAGGGCAATATAATTATATGGGGACAGATCTACGTGAAATGTGTTTCAATATAGCCTGCAAATATTAGCAAACGCCCAAGGCTTTTAATATTTGTAGTTGTATGACGTTTTTACAAAAATGATATGTATGATACGAGTATGAACCTACAGAGGCAGTGTAAACACAGAAATTGTTTTAACAAAATAAAATAACAGAGGATGTAAAAAGAACTTCATATTTACCTTGAGGTTTTAATTTTGGAGACTTCATTATTCCAGTACTTTGAGATTATGTATTACAATCCTGAGAGTCAGTGCTGTTGTCTAAATATGAAGATGTGCCTTAGTGTAAAGTCCCACTCTGTATCCTCCAGCAAAACACTCCTGAAGCTCTTGAACTAATCTCCAGCCGAGGACCGGCGCTTTTAAACGAGCCCTGCTTATTGGGGGCGGGGACGACAAGGACTGGGAGTGGAGTTTGTGTGTGTGTGTGTGTGTGTGGGCGTGTGTGTGTGTGTGTTTAGATTACATGCCCAAAGGGGACTTTTAACTGACTGCTCGCCAACTCGAGAAGACCTTGTGTCACTGTGGACCCTACGGGTCCAACCAGCTTTTTACACTAAGGGACAAAGTTATAGGATTAAACATACGCTAAGTTGAGGTAACGGCGGCGCAGTAAGATGTGATGGTTGAGTGTAAGAATGCGTTATGTCAGTAAATGTCACGAGGACAGTGATTGGAACGTGTGAGTACGTGTATGCGCGCACACATGTGTGTGAGGGTTACTTGTGTGTGTGCGTATGCGTATCCGGGCAGTAGCCATTTAAACATCAGGCTGAAGTTACATTCCCTGACGTCTCGCTCATAAAATCTGTTTGTAAACAACTTATGCGTCACTTGCCACGCAGAGATATTTTTAATCATGACCCGGTGCATTTCACATTTTATCCCAGACCATGACAGAACCAGGCCAAAGGGTGAGTTCAGTAAGGAAAGAACAGTATTTGGAATGTTGTCACCATTATTTTTCTTACAATTAAGCTTGAATATGTTATGAGTCGCTGTGGCGATATATGTACTTTATTTGAATACAACACTTGTACCTCTACCACCATAAAGATTTTTTATTATTATTATTTATAAATGCACACATTTTGCATGTCCTTTTATTCAAGTAATGTTTCAAGTGTGGTATTTTGCCTTTGATATTTTTTTTAATAACTTAAGTACTCGAATATTTCTTAAACAGTTAAAATTTAGCAATATGATTAATACGGGCCTTAAAGTAATATAGCTGATACATAATTTTTGTCCATACAGTGTAAGCTAAAATGAAAAAGGCATACACATAAGACTACATTCCGATTTTATTCCCATGCAGCTACTACATAGTGAGGCTGTTATCTTTTTTCTTGTCAAAATAGGATTGTTTAAAAATGTATAGACCTTTGAATGTGGAAGTATCCCAGTAAACTTATTTATTAAAAAAAATATTTGTAATACTTTTAAGTTATATTTCACATTTTGTAGCAACATATAGGAACTGCACTGTACCCAGGGATAAAGTTTCCTGGTTCTGTACAACGTGATCCTATTGAGAGGAGCCATATATCAGACAAAACCTTATTACACTGACATTAAAATGTTGTTTCTGGGCCCTGCAATGAGCAAAGGTACAGCTGGAGTGACACCTGGTGGTGCATGGTCACAATTGCATCATCATCCATGTCATGCAGTCTTTATCAGCATGTGAGATGGAGTTAAAAGGTCTGAAGTGAGCCAATAAAGTCCATACTTATGTAAGCTTAGTGGACTTGCTTCCCAGACATATAGCAAAATTTATCTTTGTGTTTGAAGCCTGGATGTGCAGCTGGCTAGGTCTCAATTTTTATAAGACCAGCAACAATATAACTCGCCATTTAAAATGTCCATGAACTTGACATTACATTTCTGTCAGCTCTCACTCGACAAGAGAATTTATTGACAAAGTGTCATATTATTGTTATGTACAGTAGTATTTTGAATGTCAAATTTCAGGGACACTGTCAGAAGGATCTCATCAGGATTACTATAGTCCAAGATAGCCAGTTATGAAATAAAGCGAGCTGTCTAAGAGTTAAATTGTCTTCGCAGAGCAGTAGCATGCAGGACAGCCATGCTGGGACTTTCACACCTCCAGTGACCAGTTAACATGCTCAGCAAATGGATAAACATGCCATGTGTTTGCAGCTGCACATGTTTGCTGATTCTGGAGGCCCTGGGGTACCTCTAAATGATGGGCATGGCCTCAGCAGAGGTGCTAAAAGTGACACCTTCAAGACACCATGAGAAGCTATCAGTGTTCACATGCTCATACTTGGGATAACAAGACTTGCTATTTTCAAACAGAAACCATTCATTTAAATAAATACATAAATCACTTAGTTGGACAGTGTAAAATAAGAACAATGATCATATTTATTTAAAAATAAATTACATGATCTGTACTTACATATTTACATTCATTTCAGGTAATTAGAGAAGAAACAAACTAAAATGACCCTGTTACAGGACTAATGCAGCAGCTGTGGGTCACAAGATGTAAAACTGTTGCCATAGATGTGTTACAGGTTGCATTTGTGTTTACTAAGATGTAGATGTGAAAGCTTAACCCAACCTGTCATCCTTTGGTATGCATGTGTGTGTGTGTATGCATCACTCAAAGTCACAGCCCAGAAGCTCAATTCTCATGGTAATGGCATTCATCCAGCTTTTGGGGATGATTCGGATGAAGCGGGAGAAAATAGGAGGGTAGATATAGTTCTTCACATGTTCGTTGTTATCTGTATTCCCATGAAAAGTCTACATTTGGTCAGAGAGAGATAAAAGTTAAACACATCAATTTGCCATTGCTGTCAGAAAACTTAAGTGATCTGTGGAGTGGTTCATTGAGTAACCTTCCCATGTAATTCACATGCATCTCACCTTGACAGGGATGCCTTCATCATCTGTGTACTGGTTCCAATGTCTTCCATCGTCACTGTACTGCAGAGTGTAAGAAATGACATACATTGTTGTCCCCAGAGACTTGGCTCCCTGTGTTATGATACCAGTGATCTTCTTAACTTGGGGCAGCTCAACCTGAAGCCACTGGTTCATGTTGCCATACTGTGGTAAGAGAAGAGAGAGAACAAAATTGACATGTAGGGTGGAAAGTTTTAAAAGAACTTTTGCGCTGTTTATCAACAATTTTTCAAGGGGTTTTCGAGGACTGCAGTCATGTGCATCGTGTTAGCAGGTAGCTCAAAACCCAGTTTACAAGGGCAGCCACATTCTGTGTGTTACACATATTGCTCACTATACATTTGCATTCATTATGACCTGTAATGTAAGTTAGAATTTGTACCTTAGCCCTCCATGCATTGATGGTGCCTTGTCTATTGAGACGTGCGAGTGAGGGGTTCCAGGGTCCAGAGTACCAGCTGGAAGCTATGGAGCTAGCTGTAATGCGATGGTCTTCTATCAGTCCGCTCTCCATCCCCAGAGGCACCGAGCAGCCTGAGGCATCAGTTTTCAACTGTCACATTTGCATTAACCCTAACTCTGTTTTGTGCAAGTGTTTGTACTGCAGCAGAAATTATTCATCATTACACTGCCACCTTCTGTCATTTTTGCAAATTTAACATGCCTTATCTGGTGTAGCTGTACAGTATGCTTAAATTATAACATTTTTTGAGTTTATCTGAGAAAATATTTTAACCCTTTCCTTTACCTTTGCAAAGGTATATTTTTATATTTCAAATATTTTATAAAAAAGGTAGAAATTGGCCTATATGGCCCATATCAGAAGTTGAAGCTCTCTATAATTTACACATCAATGTAAAGTATTAGAAAATTATTTAGAATTATTGCTGACTTGTGTTCTAGCTTGCCCACATCCACCCGCTTGTACAATAATAACCTACCATCAAGTTCACACCCATAGAACTCCATTCGGATTGTAGCTTTGTTGTACCAATCGATAGGATAGAGCCTGATGAACCGTCCAACCACAGGAGGAAAGAAAGTGTTTTTCTTTGTCTCATAGGCGTCTTGGTTTCCACCGAATATCTAGTAAGAGATAAAAAGAGAGAAAAATAGAGGTTTTCGCACTTCATTTTTAAGCCCTTGTAATACGGCAATAAAGGAAACCAGAGGACAACACTTACAACGAAAGCAAAAGCTGTGTGACAAGTAAAGCACATGATTTCAGTGTACTGAATAATGTGACTTGACGTTTCAATCATGACAAAACTACAAAATAGAATTTTTTATATTTCTAGTGCATCACCTGCCAACCTGGATGCCTCCAAAAGGCAAGTATTATCTGCAAGGATTACTATACTGCATATACTAAGAAAGCACTACACACTTTTACACACTTTCTTTGGTAGAGTCGATGTGGGGATGGTAGCAGATGCCTGTTGCAAAAAAAAAAAGGGGGTCATGGCAAGTTATTCTGCTAAGCTGACTGGCTCACTGTGTGTTGTGTAGCACACATGCCAAAATACTGGTGGTGATTCTCATAAATGTTTTGCACTGACAGAATAAGAGAAGCGTACAGCACTGTCATGAAAGACTTAATTTAGGGGCATTACAGACCATCTACCATGGCATCGCAGTCACTTTTTCTGCCATAATCTTTAACAAAAAAGTTGCAATGGTAGCAAATCCAAAATATCTGTTCAATTTTGTTCTCTGACCTCTAGTGATATCCTCCAAATATGTACAATGTGTAGGCAAGCATGTGGTGGAATCTTAATTCCTGACTTAACAGCATATCAGAAAAACTGTGCCACTTTCCCACTTTAAACAGGATGTAGCAAACCTCCCCCACCTTTATGAGATGCCTGCTGTCACCCTTGTAGAAGATCCACTTCCTGCGATCTGTGCTGTAGGAGATATAGTACTTGACCACAAACTGGGAGTGGAACAACTGCCTTGCTCCCTGAGTGGCTACTTGGCTGATCACAACTGGCCTCTGAAAGTCCACCTGTACAAGGAGAAGACCACAGGGAACACAGTTGGTGGTATATTTATGCAGGTTAGTAGAGTCTGTATTGGATACCATTTTCTTGTCATTAAATGAGAGGTGACTGTTCAAAAAAAAAATTATTGAGGAATCATACAAATGTAGGCATTCCAACAAATATCTCGGATGTGAGATGAGAAAACATCAACAAGAAAACAAAATTTAATCCGCTTACAGGCATGGTTAATGCTATAAATTTTACAGCTTTGGTTTTTAAGACAACTTGTTTTGGACAAACATGAAAAATATTTGCGTGTCGAGCTGTGGGGTGACCTTGTGGAACAGTTTAGAAATGAGATAAAACAAAGTACAAACATTCTGTTTAAAAAGAGGTACAAAAAACTATTTCTAAACAAGTATATGCAAGAGGAAGGGTGCTAATTATGAGAGTGATGCAGGATGTGAATAAAATAGTGTTGATTATTTAATTTTTATTTACTGCATATGGTATATTTATTTAGGTATATTAATATTTTTTATATACTTATTTATATAAAATAAATGTTGTCACAAACTGAGAAATAGTTAAAAAGGGGTAGGAAATTTAAAATGTGTTCACTTCTTTCTACTCCCTTTTCGAACATATGGAGCTTTTTTTCCTCTTTTATTTTGTTCTTGTTCTTGTTTTTGTTTGTTTTTTTGTTTTGTATGTTACTCTATAGTCATTTCTTTTGTTGTACGTATAAATGGAAACATTTTCTTGAATATGTTCGAAATAAATTCATTCATTCCTTCATTCATTCATTCAACTTGTCCATTTGTGTCAGAGCTAAGATCATATGGAGCACACTCCTCCCTTTCCTTTTAGTTTAGTTAATGCCTGTGTTACTTGAGATAGTCTGTCAAGTTTCCTTTTGAACATATGCAGTACATGTTAAGGTGTGTGTCTTGTTTTATTTTGGTAACCCTTGTCTTGTGTCTTTTGTCTACCCATGCCTTATCCTGTTTCCCTCCTCTTGTGATTACCTGCCCTACCCTGAAGTGTTTCACATGTGTTGATTACCCCACCTGTGTAAACATAAATGCCTTGGTTATATGCTCTGAAGGTTTCTGATTATAATTAAACCAATATTTTCTTATATGAATCAGTGGTAGGACACGCAGATATTTGTTTGTCCAAGTGCTAGTTCAGTACATTTCCTCTTCCTTCTCTTAGCATGCAATGATTTTATGCATCTTCTAACATAAACTTTCAAAACTTCCCACAAAAGCGATGATGAGGTTTCAGGTAGATCATTTATTTTTAAAAAAAAGGGGGAAAATTCTGGCTATTTTAAAAGTTGTGGGTCAAGTCTCTGCAATCTATTACACTGAGGTAGATCATCAAGTTTTGAGGAAAAAGAGAGAGCTGCGTGATCTGAAATCACTATATCATGATATTTCATCATATGTAAGAGTGACATCAATTAGTAGTATGCCTCTAGAAACAGTTTTTTTGAGTATGAAAATTATGAATATAGGAATGAAAAGGGTAAAGCTTTTCCTGTTTAGAAATTCTTTCAAAAAGATACTAGTTTCCAACAGGGGTGCTCTATGAGGTAATGACCAATACAAATCTGGGTCCAGCGCTAATTTTAGTTCATCTGCTAAAAGCAAGTTGGTTTGAGAAATGTCAGGGATCTGAGCAAGAGCATGTCTGTAAAAGGCCGGTGAGTCTGAGTTGGTACTATATATGTTGAAAGACACTGGGCTCTAATTTCGCGGCGCAGGGCGGCGAAGTATGGCGAACCCCACGCAGTGGTAATTTCGTGCGCAGCCAATTTGACAATTTGGAAGACCAGGCCGAGATGGGCGTGGCGGCGCACCAGGGGGAGGTGTCCACAGATTCAGCTTGGCGCACTGACAATTTCGTGCCAAA
>JAQNCA010000005.1:2311181-2322036 GCA_029783725.1 Acanthurus tractus | reverse complement strand
ATTGTAAAGTGTCTTGAGATAACACTTGTTATGAATTGGCGCTATACAAATAAAGATTGATTGATTGATTGATTGATCAGGATTAAAAATAAAAAAATAAATAGAGCAATACAGTTACATAAACAGCCAAGCAGCAGGTCCCCTAATCAAAATGACCTGACAGGTCATTTGTCTGTCTTTGTTTACAACCCAGAGAAGCGTTTAAAAAAAAAGCACCCTCACCGGCAACAGGAGGCATGCTACACAGATCATTTTCACTTTTGAGGTTGCTATTTGTCAGAAGACAGTCTCATTTTGATAGTGAGGTTAAGGTTAGGGTAAGACCACAGGTGGGACAGTCAGGTAAGTCTTTATGAACCTAGTTTGAATGCTAAAAGGATGTAAACTTTATATTTTCACACACCACATTGCTACATTGTACTTATATGGTTGCTAGAGGTGGCCCTACATTAAAAATGTAAATATGGGTCTAAAGAGCTGCTTGGAAAGCAGCTTTGATTAAGCAATCACGAGTCAGCAATCACTCAGGTAGCAATAGTTAGCAATATGAAGAATGTTTTACTTTCTTTGACAGTTTCTTTTGGCAGTTTCTTATATGAATATAGCTATAGTGCCTAATTATTTATAAGACTCTTGTCAAACACATTGAAGCAGGTTATAACAAAAAAACCTCTTTGACATTTGGTGAAGTAAAATTTTCTCAAAAGTAGAAACAGTTTCTCAAGTCAATTGCATGTTAAGTTAAAAAAAAGTCACTAAGGATACCTGGAGAAAAAAATACCTGACTCACTAAATTACTTACTTATGAAATGGCTGACATTTGGACATACTTACCGGGTAATGAACCCTCTGTGAATCCATTGATGGTGTACTTAACATGATTGCCTGTGAAATGGCTGTTTGGTTTGTAGTTGCTCTCTTTCTCGTCAAAAACCCCAAAGAGGAACACATACTCATGGTGGACACCAACCTGTCTTCCAGACTCATCCAGACTGCCTGCAGAGAGACAGAAACCAAAACCAGAATGAGGTATTCTTTGGTGAATAAAACAACAAGAATAATCAGCATTTCTCTGCAGTTACAAACTTTTCCCTCTGCTTTACCAGTAGAGCCCCTCCTTGAGAAGCCTTGACATTATCAACATTGTTAATGCTGGGCCTATCTCACAGTCTTCTTTTTGCAAGTAAACCTTTTGGTAAGACGTAACCATTTACATGATGTAAATTCTAAAACTACATAGTGCTTTGTCTGGAGGAAAGATATTTCTCAGGATTGCAGTTAAAATCAAACTTTGTTTCGTGTGTGTGAATGAACTCGATCAATGTGCTGTTCCTCCTCTCCTAAAATTACAGCTACATATGAAAATACTAAAAAATGCTTTCAGCTCATAGTATGAATGGCATCTTTATCTGTATAATCATAAAGTATTAGAGGGTTGTAGTGAATGCAATAATAGAAAAATATTGAAGAACTTGTGACTTTAATTTTCAAATTCCATTTTTTTCTGTTTTAAATATTTAAAAGTGTTGTTCTGTCTATTGCTCTATATGGTCGCGAAATACTAGGCCAAATTATATAGTGGCTTTACCCATTTGAACAAAAATCCATCAAAATCTTTGAAGCTGAATTCTGCAGATATATTTTACATCTACACCGATGCATGCAACAAAAGCATGTGAACAGTATTAAAAAGAAGTTCTATGGTAATTTTTATTGAAAAGAGGGCAGAAAAATTATGAAACCAAATGAACACAGAATTTGTGGTTACTGTTTGAGGGGGGTGACTGCACTTTCTCTTACAACACTTCCTCTTACCACGTAGAACATCAAATGAATTAAGGAACATTTACCGTAACAATTTAAACTCTAGAGTTTTTAACTATTTCCAGAAGCTTAATGTCCTCTTCAGAATAAAACTGCAGTGACAGGATGGCAGGATATATCTTGCTGCTGCAACAATTTTTTTGTACCTAGATTCACACTACACTTTAAAACAAACACACAAACATCATGTTTGGGGGATTATTACATAGACAAACATTAATTTACTGGAGACTAACCTGAACACTTAACCTAATCCTAAACGCTAATACAAAATATTGTCTGTTTTCCAAGTGATTACAGGTCTTTTGTCTCCAATTGCAATGGCCATTCTTAAGATTCTTACATACCAATCTCAAAGCTGCATTAATGCTCCTATTACTGTTGAACAAATTGTATACTGATCCTTATATATATATATATATATATATATATAACGCACTTTTTTTGGATTTAAATTGGATTTAAGTGATGACCAATTCACCTAGTTGCAGCAGGCGCTGAAATTTAGGAAATTTCCCATCAGGACAAAGTGGCATATTTTACTTACCCGGCTTGCAGACAAGCAAAGTACCAATAAGGCCAGAGTTGTAGTCCTGAACAACTTTTTGGTGGGATATATAGGTGTAGGTGAGACAGGTAGGGTCATTTGGCTGTGGAGAAACATCTGGTGTCACCTCCCAGTAATAAACATGTTCACCATTAGGCTGCACTACATCATCCTCCTTCTCTTTCTGTGATGTGTTGTCAAAGTAGTTAGCCCCTGAAAAAATAAAAGGAATTTACTGGAATTGTTTGATTAATTGAATAGAATTGCCAAGCAGGAGATTGAAGACATTGTTTTCGTTCCTAACAAAATTTGTGAAATGACATTCCAATCAAATCCCAGAAATAATAAAAACTTAATGAAGACTTCCCTGCAAGCTGTTCTTTAATATTAAATTCCTTTGCATTCTGAATTTTGCATTACGACCAAATTAACAAATGCTTAGTGTTAATTTTGTACATCCACAACAGCACTAATCTTTTGTTATTTCTTTCCGTACAAATGGACACAGACAGTGATTTACTAAGGATTAACTTTGCTTCCTGTTGGACTTCAGGACTATCTACTCTAACAAGCTGCCTGTCCTGGTTAATGTTTAAAAAAAGACAAACAAGGTTGTTTGTTATGTTGGCCACTGTTGTGTAATTACTTGAATGAGTAACATCAACCTTACAGATAGGTCGTTCAGTAGAGTGCGACTGGTGGCCTTAGGTTTGCTGCATCTGTAAGATTTAGCTGCAGCTGGTCTAAAAGACACACACCCTCTGACTGTTTTCCGTAGGCGACCCCGTGTGGGTGGATGCTATGAGGTTCAGTCCCCATATTTCTAAAAGTGACAACAATAGTCTCTCCTTCCTCTGCCCTCAGTGTGGGTCCGACAAGCCCTGCAGAGACATACACAAAGACCAACTCATCATCATGACACACAAGAAAAAGTAACAAAGTGTCATACTGAGTCATAAATGTTTTCCCTTGGTACTTTTGATGATTCACTGACTGTAACTGAGCAGCAAATATCATTTCAACAGCAACCCATATACTATGTACCCTAAGGCAATGTGTTCAGTCTTCACGATAAAGCTTTTTGTTATTCTAGAAACAATAAATGTAACTGTTATTTCTTAAGAACTTTCCCTGAGAACAAAATGTACTTTGGTACTATTTACTGGGAAAACAGAAATATTCAACAGGGCCACTTTTATAGTACTTGCTGTTTTATTAACAGTCAGAAGAAAATATAAAATTTCATTTTTTTTAAAGACTCTTTTTAGAGTACTCACTGGAATATATATAATCAGTCTTTCTGTCTCATGCCATTCCTGGCTTTTGATCCCACATGACAATACAGTACACCACTTTTACAAAACATATCTTTTGGTAATATGTACGATACTACTACTACTAATAATAATACTAATAATAATAATAATAATAATAATAATAATAATAATAATAATAATAATAATAGTAATGACATGATCTATAAATGTTTTATTAAACTTAAAATGCAATCCTCAATTGCCTAAATAGAGCCAGACAGTATGTAAACATAAAGTTTACCTAACCAGGAGGGATGAGTCTTAGCTTGTCTGAAGTCTTTGTCATATTCTCGAAAGACCACTTTCTTATAGGTGGGACCAAATCTAAGGGATGGAAAACAAACCCAAAACAAGAATCAACAGACAAGAACGACATTACTCATACACTGCTTTGTATACAAACAAAATACAGACCTTAAGCTATGAAGTCACAAATTCACTAATATGAAAAACCAGTATGAATAAACCCAGTAGGTCTTAATGAGTGTGTTTTGTGTTTGTATGAGAGTGTGTGGTGGTGTTGATGGTGTTTTGGAGGTAGTTTGTGTAAGTTCCATTACATTACACGGATACAATCATAAGATAAAGAGTAAAGAAACATGCTGTCAAGGAAATTGAATGAGCTCAAAGTCGATTACTTTTACAAAATAAGATGACTTCAATAGCAGACTGCAAGACTTCTCAAGTGAGAGATAGTGGACAAAGTTCAATAAACAATAATAAGAGAGAGCAAATGTTAGCAGATTGGCTAAGAAGATCAACTTAATGAAAGCAGGTAACAAAACATATGCTCTTTGGATCCACATATCATGAATGGAGGAAAAACATGAGACTTGCACTTTGTAATTAGTATGTTTTGACCAAAAGATATCAAGACACACATGCAGAAATCAAAAAGCCTTAATTATATTGGACTATGTTGTTTTTGTCCCTAAAGTTAATATGTTTAGTTGTCTATATGATTATGATTTTTTTATATGCTTTTTAACATCTGATGCTTTTGATAATTTTTTATGAATTTGCTAATTTTTAAATCATGTACACAGCCAGTTTGTTGGCTACACCTCTGACAGTTTTTCGGTTCACCAGTCCTGCTGTTTTTAGGTTGGAACTCACTGATCACAAAGCAAAGTACAATTCTTACCTTGGTCTAAAAAATTGATAAGAAGTTACAACTCGATATAAGATAGAAATCACATAAAGCATAACAACTAGTCTTTAAAACATTACATATCTTGTATATTCTTGTCATTTAATACCACCAATCCTTCAACCAGAATCATACCTGTTTGTGTTGTTGCCAGAATAGTTCCAGTCTATTTCTACAGCAGCAATATAATAGTGTCTCTCCCTGGGTTGATGCTGGTCTGCTCTGACATGTAGGACAGTCAGAAGAACCAGGACAGGCAGGAGACGCCAGGCCCCAGTCCAGACACAGAGCCTCATATCTGGGATCAATCCTATGACTTGGAGCGGTGTGTTCTGCAAGTGAAGAAGCTATGATCTGACAGAGAGGTCTGCTCTGGGCTTTATCTTTCACTGGTAGACACACAAATGCAAGTCTAAACAATTTGTCCCAGGGCAATGAACTGTGTCTGGGCACAGACTTTTTTTTTCTGGTAATAGAAACCTCATGCGTTTTGCTGTGAGTCATCCCTGAAGGGTGTGCTTATTCCGAACATCAATGAAAAAGCACAGTGGGGATGGGGATGAGAGTATAAATAAGTAAATATTTCTGGTAAAATCCTGGGTAAAATCCCTGCACAAAACATATAATTTAAAAGCAAGATATTATTTGTATATGTAATAGACTGAGGAAGCTCAGCTCTAACTTGGTAATTTAATTGTTAATCGGACAAAACTGTTACATGGTTTAATTATTTATATTTGTTAAATGGACACAACACAATAAACACATTATACATTTATGGCATCCTAGGCTACTTAATTTGTTAGGGCCCATCAACTGGCTGTTAGTTTTATAAATGCCTTTTCAATAGTAATAACTATGTAACAACCAACAAATGAAACAGCTGTTACCACTATTTTTTCATCTCATTTTGACCTACTGCTAAATGTGTGCATAGCCTACTTCTTTAAGAATTTGTGGTCTTTCATGTAGTCAGTTGTTAGCCTTATTTCACCTTATTTAAGTTAATCTAAAATGCAGCAGAAAGACTCCTAAATGGAGTCAAGAAGCAACATATAACTATTTTGCACTGGCCTCTCTTCAATGGTTTTTGGTGAAATACAATATTTATTATTCTCTTCTTTGAAACCCACTGCATTGACTTTGACTTGCCTTTTAATATTCATTTGTTATTATTACAGATAAATTATGTCCACACATTAACTTGATAGGAGTAAGGAATAAATGGAAGCAGAAAAGGTAGAGAGGTATCAGTTTCTTAAGCCTCTGACCACTCCAAACACCAAACCTGTGTGTCGTAAGATGTTTTCTGTAATAGTGACCTCACCCAGTTGTGATGCAACATGGTATTATAGTGCAAAAGTACATAACTGCTGCACAGGATGATGAACATGTTCAAGTTGAAGTTTCTCTTTAGAGTGATAAGTAGTGTAATGTTGGCAAAGGTGGAGCCAATGTAAATTTCTTTATGCACCACTGTGTAGATAACAGCATATTGGCAATATGTCTAGTAACTTTAGCAGTCAAATGAGTAATTAAGTGAAAGCACAAAATTTTTCTATAAATTTTAATAAAGAATTTTGAATTCTTTCTTAGGTTTGGGAATAAGGTTGTAGTTCTCATTTCTTTTTTTTCTTTTTTCTTTTTTTTTTATTAAGGATATTTAGCTGACAAGGGTTAACAAAGGGTGAGGGGGTTACATGCGCAAATAACATAATCCCCATTAAATCATAAAATGCAGGGAAAGACAACATATACAATATGTTTCTGGTAGGCCAACACAAAATCATTTCAAAAACATGGAAACGAAGAAAATAATTCAAGAGTCTTTATGGCTTTCTTGTTTTCAGATTGAGTAATTGTATTAATGTATTGTTTCCTGTATTTCCTTTTCAAGGCGGTAAGCACACAAAACTTGATTAGTGAATTTACGGTTATGGATATGAGCTTTGGCTAAAAATGCGAGAAGAGGTGGTGAAGATCTTCTGTAGCCTGTTTACAGAAGGAGCAGAATTCGCTGATGTCTTTCTTGTATCTTTGCATAAATAGATTAGAGGGATAGATTCGGTAGATGAGTTTGAGGGATACTTCTTTGGTTTTATTTGTGATGAAATATTTGAAAGGGAGGGACCTTCCAAATCAGGTTTGTGAATGTATTGTTCCAGTATGATACGGCAATGGGTGTGCTGGTGATTTCTTTTTGGAATAGTGCACGTACAGTACGGTTATTGCTCTTTTTCCCTGAGAAGCAGATTCGACCGACTTCTGTCTGCACAGGCTCCAGAGGTAATGGGTCAGTTTCAGGTAATGTGACATTTTTAAACAACATAAATACACCAGAGGGTATTGCATCAAAAACTATTGCGTATTCTTTCGGAGGAATAGGGAATGAATATTTATTCAGGAATTCTGAGTATGATAACAGTGTGCCATTTGGTCCGAGAAGCTGACTGACTAATGTTATGCCATGAGTGAACCAGTTCTCTATAAAAAGTGATCTGTGTTTGTACAGTATGTCCCTGTTATTCAAAATATAATATCTATGAGGGGTGAAGTTATGTTTATAAACCAAAGACCAGGAAAGAAGTATCTGTTTTGTAGTTCTCATTTCAGGACTTGTAGTCCATGTAGGATGACGTCAACGCGTCACCCGTGCCTGTACGCGTGCGCATATTAACCAGGAAGAGAGCAGTCCAGTTGCGATGAAAGATAAATAACAAGTACGTATGTTTTATTTAAACATCTGGTGAACATCTTGTCCTGATAAATATATCTGACTGTAGGAAATAACACTCGTGTTGCCTTTTAAAAGGGTTTTTGGAAACGCACTGGTTATGGTGCATATAATGCTAACTTAGCTTTCAGACTCGTTTAGTTCAATTCCTCTGCGTTTTACGTCTCTTACATACACGTAACGTTACATTTTGTGCCGTAAGTTAACAATAGTAAGGTCTTAACATTTGTCATTTGCACCGTAAGAGATTGTCTGTGAGTCAGTCAGTAACGATCATCAACTAATTATTCTTTTTTTTATTAGTCCTTAAATCAGTAGAATAAAAAAAAATGAAGAAATGCTTGTGTGACGTCTTTGAACAGTTGGTGTTGTCCCGAAGAGATTTAGTTGTCTCTATAGGGAAACGGGGCTGAGCAGTCAGAAAGGAGGTATATGTGGTGTTAATGGTCCAGGATCAGCTCCCAGTAACAAACAGCTTTCAAATATCCAACCTCGTGACTTGACTTTTCTTGAGGGATTGACTGGTCATAATTAGCTTTCTCACAGATGACCACTAAGGGCAAGTATAGTACAAATGCCTCATAATCGCTTTATTTTACAATATTCTGTATTTTCTTCAGTGACTGTTGCTTGTTCATCTGTATATTAACTGAACTCCAGCAAAACGTTGCTTTCATTTTTTCATTAAAGGTGTTGAAACTGTTCAAAATTACAGTAAGTTTTGGATAGAAATACACAAGTCTTACAGTCTCTTCAGCAGCAGGGATTCTGAAGCTGACCTTCAGCACCTAAGAAACTGAGCACCGGTTTGATATCAGCACTCTGTGTCTGTGGTTTTAATGTGTTCCAGCGGGTCTGATGCATCAAATCCCAGTCCCAAACATGGATTGTTGCAGTTCCTGCCCCAGGCTGTGCTCCCGCTCGTCTGCCTACACTCTGGCCCTTGGCCTGGGCTTTGTAACCTTGGGGACCAGTCGTATTCTGCTGCTGAAATTTGCTGCCAATGCAGGTGACTGACTAACAATGAGACAGATGCCACTTTTTGTGACCAACAGATATACTGTGATGTGATTCGCCTGTCTGCACATCACATGTCTAAATAGTTGAATAGGTTTTGTTTGTATTCTTCCAAGTGCTGGAATCTTGTTGACTGTCTCTTTGTTTGTGGTTAAATTGCAGATAACAAGTATGACTTTCTACCTGCATCTGTCAATCTACTGGCTGAGATGCTAAAACTGCTCTTCTGTCTGGCTATGTCAGTCAGGGTTATAGTGCGAGGTAATCACTCATGCCACAGCTGTCTCAATGTGTATTGTGTGTAATGGTACCATGTGCTTACTTGCCCTTATTTTCTGTTTCTTCAGAGGGACGGTCATGCAGAGAGTTGGGCTGTTTCTCCAGCGCTTCCTTTCTTAGTTCTCTGAAGTGGGCTGTGCCTGCTTTCCTCTACTTTCTTGACAACCTCATCATCTTCTATGTGATGACTTACCTGCAGCCTGTTCGTAAAAACTTTGATATTTAGTTATATGACTGCTTACTGAGGGAAAAAAATTTTGTGCTAGCCTCACAAAGGACTTTCTTAAGATATAAATTCCAATTGTAATCCATATAAGCATGCATACCACACCCAGTTTTTAATTCTTTAAAACCCTGTTGGAATTCAGTGAAAAATGTTAATTAAATGTATATTTTGTCTTCTCTTATCATACAAGATTTAACAAAACATCCTGTCCAAAGACTTTCGCGAATACTCTGCTACTTTATCTCTAAACTGACTGTCCCTCCTTTTGTTTCCAGGCAATGGCAGTGTTGTTCTCCAACTTTGTCATCCTGACCACAGCTGTACTGTTCAGAATTGTTTTAAAGTAAGTGGCTTGATTGACAAATTTACCGTTTTTTGGCTGTGATTGTAGATGAAAGGTGATGAGTGTCCTTATGCTTTTTCTTTATCCCTGTTTCTTGTTTTTACATCCCTTTGACCTTTTTCTTTGACTTGTTTAGGAGTAAAGTCTTTCATGTTAAACAAACATTTCACTTTTTTCTGAAAAGTTTGAGTGGCTTTAATGTAAGATTTTGTATGTATTTCACATTTTTAAATGCTGTAGTAAAAGTAATTGAGTCTAATACTCCAAGTTGTCATTTTCATCGCTCCACTTTTTTTTGCAACATGTCATGTTCTACAATACCTTTGGAATCCCAGTGTAGATCAATCAAAACTTTTTGTTTGTCATGTTTTCTTTCAGGAGGCACCTGTCCTGGGTTCAGTGGGCAGCATTAGTTGTCCTCTTCCTGTCCATTGTTTCCTTGACGACAGGCTCAGGGAGCAGTCAGAATGCCATAGCTGTGCCAGGCCTCCACTCTTACCCCCTTTCCACCCCCTCAAACTCCTGCTTGCTTTACACACAGCTACTGGAGCAGATGAGGAACAGCAGGTAACATGATCAGTCAATCAAACAATCAATCAATCAATCAATCAATCAGTCAGTCTGTCAGTCTGTCAAGGTTTGATAAAGTCATTAATCGTTGGTTTTAATAGTTCTCCAGTGTTTAGGGAGACTCACACAGTCTATTTTCTGGCCTTTTTGGTGTAAATTTTAGGTCAGTTATGCTGTTTTATTTCCTCCCAACGCAGTGCCAGTGAAACATGGGCATCATCTCTGCCAGGACAGGCATGGAGGAACAGGATAGTGGGAAAGCTTCAATCTCTAGGCGTGGGACACATTCTGCTCCTTCTCCAGTGCTTCATCTCTGCCATGGCTAACATCTACAATGAGAAGATCCTCAAAGAAGGAGACCAGCTCACAGAGAGTATCTTCATCCAGAACAGTAAACTGTGAGAACAGCTTATTTACAGAAAAGACACATAGCCACTTTCTGTTCTTCCATTTTCATTCAGTCCTTTGGTGCTTGTTTTTGTAGGTATGCCTTCGGTGTGGTGTTTAACAGTCTGACCCTTGGGCTTGGCAGTGAGGCACGAGGCCTCACCCTGCACTGTGGCATCCTCCATGGACATAACATCTATTCCCTGTGTCTTGTGCTGATCACTGGTCAGTTGACAAGGGATTAGTAACAAGATTTCACTTACCTAAAAAAAACAAAAATCTGATTTGTCATCGTCATCCACAAAGACTAGAATGAGGTTTTTTTGTAAATGGATGACCCTGTGGTAAAGTTAGGTCAACTAAAACTACTTGGTTATAAGCCAGAAGGCGCTAAGCTTAGCATTTGATTTGGTTTTCTTGAATAGGTTAAAAACATATCGGTGATAGTTGTTAATGCAAAGC
>JAQNCA010000005.1:2238573-2248856 GCA_029783725.1 Acanthurus tractus | reverse complement strand
TATAATGCTAACAATAATCTGCTCTGTTTTAGGAGCGATGAGGAAACTTTATTCTTAAAAAAGCAGAAAAGAGACAAGCGCACAAAGTGTATCATGCCACCCTCTTCTATTTATATCAAATCCTCTTGGAGGCTGTTGCATAAAATGACATGACTCCTGCTTTAACTATCAGGAACTAGTTTGCACTGACCACAGATTTATAATCCTAGCACTTTAGAGGTGGCTGTGGGTAAACACTGGAGGAAGCCTCTCGCCACAGAGACATTCAGTTCCACCGAGCTGAAACACAAGCTTAAAGAACACAGGCTGCCGGTGATTAATCGTCATATTCACTACAAGAACATTTATTTTGGAAACCTCTACATAGCTTCCTAACCATCAGTTGAGTCCTGGTCTGATTTTTTTTGTTTTACTAGTAGTTTTATATTACAGACTAAACAGAAGTGAATCACAGGACATTAATAGAAAAAAAAATTGAATGATATACTTTGGGTATGCCTCAACTATGAACACGGAGGGATAATAATAAATGTTACACACTGTCAGAAACAGATGTCAGCAAAAGCCTTTCCAGACACCAAAGACCAGTGTAACCAATGATGCAGCCGAGCCAAGGCATTATATCTATACTTCAGACTTTAGTATGGGCATTAATATGCTGCTATAGGAGTTTCCACTGGTTTCTTGGCTTTCCGTAGGATTTTAGGACCTGGCTGCAGGGATTCGATCCCATTGAGCCGCAACAGCATTAGCAAGTCAAGCCACTGATGCCAACTGATAAAATCCCGACTTAGTCTGCATCACAGTTCATCTCAAAAGAGTTAGATGTTAATGTGAAGGCTCTGTGCAGGCCGGTAGAGTTCTTTCACAATAAACTCTGAAAACTGTTTCATGACAAACTCTACTTGGCGAAAAATTTTAGGACACTCTTCTCACTAATTGTTCTACATTGTATTTTTAAGTTTTCTCTTTATCATCAATAGCTGCAGAGCCAAAATCAACCCAAACAGCCCCAGGGACACAGTACCCTTAATGTCCACATACTTCTGGCCAAGCAACGAGACGGAAAAAGCATTGTGGTGTTTACAAGGCGCATGTTCCTGTTAAGTGAACACTATCAAAGAATCGAGCACAAACCAGCACACGTTCACACAGAATTTTCCACGTGACGGTGAGATATGAACTGATAAGAGTGGTTTGGTGCTGTTTACCTTTGGTCTGCTAACACAAGTCAGTCCAGCTCCCACAAAGCACAGAGTGGATGGATTCGATCACCCTACAGAGACACAAGAGAGAAAATATTTTATTATGCATGATCACATTTCCATCGGAGGGACGTAAAAAGCAGAGGCATGGTCTTCCTTCCTGCTGACAGCAATAGAAGAAACCACACTGATGTCTGACAGTGAAATATTTGAGGGTCTATTGTCAAGTTTTTAATGGAAAAATCTGTCATGGTGGAAAAAACACACTATATGTGTTTTACCTTCTTGGTTTTAACTTTGTGGGTACAAAGATCCATCCATTGCTTCATACTGATAGCAAAAAGACCTGAAGAGGTGGGTGACTAAACCCATACATATCAAAGGTGGAAAAAATTATACAACCTCCACACAACTTGATGCTGTCTTCACACCAAACGAACCGTCAGCAGGTGGCACTAGTGTGTGTGTCTTTGTCATGCTGAGCAGGCTGGATGTGTGTGATCTGAAGCTAACTGACAGGCAACAATATCTTAATACACTGCTGTAGTGTCCTCTCTGCCTTGCCCTCCCTTACGGACACACTCTGCATCCTTCCCCTTTCACTCTGATTCACTCATTTCTCTTGCTCTGTTTCCTTCGGTGAGTCTCTCTGGGTCTCCATTTGCTGATTCAGCCAGTTGGAAAATTTAACCAGTTCATCAAATTGCATTATTACAAATTTGTCGACCTGGATTAAGTCATGTTTAAATTTCTTTCTTTTTTTTTTTTTTTTCAGATCTTCATTCACAGACACAGTGAATGAAGAAAGTGTGCATGTAAAAGTTCATAATACGGATCCACTTTTTTTTTCAGCTAAAACAAAAGAATGGCTTTTGTTGCAGTTAAGATGAGAGCTGATGATACAAAGTCAAACTGCTTTTACTGACTGAACAAGTGCAGCATCTACACATGCGGATGCAGATTTGGTTTTACTGCATCCAATAAACACAGGGAGGTGGGAGGAAAAGCTAAAGCTCAGCATGGTTTTGTTGAGGTTATGATGGCAAACTGCTGCTTCTAGAGCCACACAGTGTAGTGAAGAGATCCAACAGACTGAACTAGCATGGACCTTTTTCAGAGGAAGACAAGCACAGCTGCATTTAGCGACACATATTCTGCAAATGTCCGACATGAGAGGAAAAACTGGGGCAGTTTGATTTCTTGCTGCAGACCTACAGTAAATGTTATGTGATTAAGTTGTTTTTGACAATAAAGTACTACAAAACAAGCGACATATCATTATCATTAAAACATAAAAATCAAAATGACTAGTGATTGTTAATTATGTCAGAATTTTTTATGACTGATGGTTTAGACGACAGAAATGAAGAAAGTGTAATACAACCTGTGACATGAGTGTCTGTCTGTCCTCCTTTCACTGATGAACCAGGCCATTAATACACAAAAATGTCAATGCATCACGTTAAAAGACTATCATGCTGTTCTGAGGAGAAAGACTCTGATGTTTGCTTGCAGATGATCATTAGTAACTCTCATATGATCAGTAGCTGATGGCTGAAACAACAGGAACACTGTTGTTGTGACAAACATATGATTATCTGCTCTATACGCATGCAGTGCTCATGGATACATCAGTCAATCAATGTTACTCATTGACCTTTCTAACACAAACCATCTAAACCAGTCTGGGAATTAGAACCAGTACATATCCAGTGACAAACCCTAATCCTATCTAACAAAGTACAATGGTGGTTATTTAACTATTTTCTTTTGTCAGCTTGTCTCATAAAAACACCTGGAGCAGCTGGATGTAACTCATGTTCCGCCGACCATCTTTGCTGCCCAGAAAATATTACAAAACAAAAGTGTCCACTGCGAAGCCTGAAGGGCTTTTCTTCCACAAAGAGAAGAACTTTCATAGAAACAAATAATGGCTCCTCTGCTCTCACAGTTTGTCTCCGTGGACGGTGATGTAAGCCTGACATACTTCCACTGAAAGCTGGAGACAGAGGCTGGCTGTGAAGATTTTACTGGAAGGAATCGTGACGGGTATTGCCATATTTTGATATTGCTATTTTTTGAGAAGGAAGGAAAGGATTTTTTTTTGTGTTTTAATGTCAGAAAGCAAAGTCAGCATGATAAAAGGTCTTCGCTACAGTGGTGGCCTCCGTGTGCACTGAAAGCCAGACAAAAACTAACAAGTTTTTGCTCCAGCATCTCAAAATTTCATGAAAGTGAGTAAAACATTTTAAGGATTGAAACTGTGGATGATTCTTTAACTATTAACCAAGTCATTGATCAAGCAAACTTCTAAAATCACTAAGCTACCATGGCACATATGTCCAGATTTCAGGTTTCCACCTTTGTCATGGAAAATCTCTCAGTTTCGAGTCCTTTTTTCATTTATATCCTTTTTACTATCCCTATTGGGTTACCTTCCATTTACAGAATCATGCATCTTTTGAGTTGCTTTTCCTCTGTTAATCAACCTTTTAACTGTTGAGGTCATCTTCTCCTCATGAACACAAATGTTTGTAACACGTCTCCTGAGACTTTGAGATGTTTGAGCTTTGGTTCTCCTCTCCAGCAGGTTTTACAGCTCCTCTGTTGCCCAACAGGCAGCATTAAAGGGCATTATGAAACAACAAACCCTGCCAAAACAGAGGCTTTAAAATTCAGAGCTGAAAACAATAGGTTTACCCCTCCAGTTTTTTTCATTAATAATGAGACTTGGAAATCTGATTTACGAGGACTCCAGATTTAATAGTTTGTATAATGTCACAACTCCAGTTTCCACAATAAATTATCAAAACAAATGGCAAACTGGGAAACATTTAACTAAAACAGAGCACATTGTTGCATCATCTCTAATGCTGATTAATCGTTTTGATTCTTAAAAGCATCAAAACGAATAATCCTGATGGCAGCACAAACACACAGTAAATAAATACACACACGATAAATAACCATCCGCACAGGTCTTAATTAGTTTTGATACACAACACAACACGTGACTGTAATAAATGAGAGAGACTGACACCTGAAGGCTAATGTGTGGATATGAGAGTTGTAGCTACAGGTAACACCCAGGGAGGGGTTTGAATAAAAGAGTAGCAATTCAGCAAGAAAAGGAAGCTGACTATTCAAAGCTGCAGTTTAACTCCGAGCAAAATTAAATTTGCCCTTTTGATAAATTCTTAGGGGGATTGCGAGTAAATGCCAGTATGCTTATATAGACTCCAGATCTGTTCATGATGAGGCAGGTTTTGAGAACGAGACTTACAAGTTCCTTAACAAGAATTAACCAAGTGATACAACTCCATAAAAGAAAAGCATGAATACGTTCTGCCTGGCATCACACCGCAGATCTAAAGCTAATCTACACAATAAATCACACACTCTTATTCAAAACGACGATGAAAACATACAGATTTTGTGTCCGACTCCAAAGCTATTTTGGAACCTGTGAAAAATCCTGTCGAACTCTCTTTTTAAAATATTTGGTTTGTCTTTATAAAAGCAGTTAATGCATTTTTAAACATTAACAGTGAAGCTGCAAAGGTTGAGTGCAAGTTTAAACTGGCTACGTTGTAGGCTGGTGCTCATACAGGGACTGTTCACTGAACACCACATAAACTGGGAAATATGAGTTCGTTCAAGCCTCAGGGACTCTGCAGTGTGTGTGTGTGTGTGGGTGGGTGGGTGTCTGCTTGTTAGTGGGCTTGAGCTGTTATTTTTGTGAGGATATTCTGGCCATTCCTCACTACTTCAGAGGACTACTGAAAGGTTGCGACTAGGCGGCAGGGCCGCAGCTCAGGTGTTGAGTGTTAGGCATCCAGTCGTGGTGGTTATGGTCATGTTTAGGTGCTTGGGAATTCACAATGTCATGAGGTTTCTCATGAGTTCACGTAGACGATGTGTGTGTACGAGTAAGATACTTGCAACCAAGAAGCTTAAGGTTAAGAGGTGGAAGATGAACCCCCTGACACATCTGTTTAGAGCAGCTTGGCTCTTGACAGCAGAAAGTTCAAACTACAGCAGCTGAAGGTTGCAGACGTACAGCGACCGGTCGACAATTTGAACCACTTGCTCCTCAGTGTATCTGTGATACCAGGACTGCTAATCACTGTTGACAGCATTCAAAATATAAGATGTTGTTACTGAAGCAGGTTTTACCAAATAAAGTCTTCTTTGCCACCAGTATTGAACAGGTTAAGAGGGCATGAAACCCTCAACACCGCCACCACCAGTGTCTTTCTGCTGAGCTGCAAAAAGTAATTATATACTGGTCTGCCCGGTAACCAGCTAACACACTTTCTTACAACCCCCCAAACACAGCACTGCCAAGAGCAATGACACACACTCACAAACCTCTGCTTAAATCTGCTGCCTGCAATTTCTTTATACAAAAGGTGCACAAGCTGCCAGCACTGGAGGGCAGAAAAAAAAACAAAAGAATTGAAACGGCGCTGCTCTGTTGGAGGTGCACTGTGAATTTTGGTGGCCATGTTGTTAATTTAACATTTGAACAATGTAAGTTAACCAAAAAAAAAGAAAAAAGAAAGAAAAAGAATGAAAGATTGAACCCTGCTTCAAACTAAAAAAAGATTTGACTGACACTGCAGTTTTACATGACTGATTTTGTAACTTGGGGTAAAAACGTACCCAAAATATAAGCTTTACAGGAAGTGAACAGGCATTCGTGCCGCAAGCCTCTAGGTTCATGTGCTAATGCATTTCCTCTCAATCCAATCTGGCACAGCAGGTTCTTGCAACTTTCGCTGACACACCAAATTAGTGCACAATATTTCCTAAGTTTATGTTACAAAACTTGACCTTTTGACAGTGAAAGACCAAATGTTTGCCGATGACAGAAAGATTAAACTGATGATAGAATTTTAACTCTTGGTTGATAAGTTGATGAGTACGAAAACTTGACTATTACAGAGTCACCTTGAGGTTATGATTGTTATTTTAGTGATTTTAATTATGAAAAGTTATTTTTAAGGAAAATGTCAAGTAAATGAAACTTAAATAATAATTGGCTTTGTCCATAAATGACACTATAACATCTGGGATCAGCATGTTTATCTCCCGTAGTGACAGTAAGAAAACAAAACCTGTGTGCATCTAAATATTCTAATCTGATGGATTGCTGCTAAATGGGAAAGGGTTTTTTTGGTGTCTTGTCTTGCAGTTCGAACACAGCCGAACAGGATGAGAAACAAGACTTTGAGCCCACACAGAACCCTTCCAAACCAGGACTGGTGTCAAGAGGTTTCATCATAATTACCAGTCAGACAACTGCAAGCATGGATAGGGGAACACGCATGCACACACACACACACACAGGTCTGATATAGCTGCAGTGGAGTCGGTCGCACTGCAGAACTGTCAGGAAGAATAGCAGCACTTTGCTTTGCTGCTTTGACACACAAAGTGAACGTAGTCTCTATTCAATACAAGGTCACTGAGCTACTGGGTTAAAGTACAGCTATAAGAGGAGGACGAGGAAGAGGAGCAAGGAATCGCAGCACGGTAAAGTGCATCTGTGTCTGCGTGCAGCACACAATGGACAAGTTAGAAAATAATGGAAAGGACCTTGTTTAGTCAAATAAAAAACACAGGCCACATACTTGAGACTTGATTAAGAAAAAGTTAAAATCATCTTTTTACTGAGATTTTATTCTGAAGAGTCCAATGTCATGTTTTCCTTGCTGACAGAAAGACAAATAGCTGATAACTGGAGACATGTCGCAACAGTTTGTTCAGTAAAAATGTTACTTAAACAATTAAAATCCTAATAAAAACATTATGAAAAGCAAAACAACCCTGTGAAAGCAAAAGAGACAAAGTCTTATCCAAGATGCTGCGAACGTTGACACTTCAGGTGGTTACAGAAAAATCTGTTCAAAGAAAAATTTTGGGGGAAAAGGGTTTTTTCGTTTTCCTGTCCAAAGTTAGATAAAACATTGATGTCACTCTCATGTATGTCTATAGATTCAGTGTGTAGGATTTAGTGGCATCTAACAGTAAAGTAGTGGATTACTGACTGAATATCAGTCTTTCTGAGCATGTAGGAGAACCCACGATGGCTGTAAAACTTACAAAAAACACCCAAGATCTTCTCTAAAGCCAATGTTTGGTTTGTCCATTCTGGGCTACTGTAGAAACATGGCGATGCACCATGAATGTTCTTCAACTTCCTGCTCCTAGTGTGTATATAAAGGGCTCATTTTAAAGTAACACAACACAGGGATTTAAGTTGGTTATAGATTTATGACACACTATTTATGAGTATTATTTCCATTTCTACCAGATTCAGAAAAAATAGAACCAACTTTAATTATCTTTTGGTAACAATAACAGCCTATTAGTGGATAAATTAAAATTAAAAAACAAAAAAGTGTTCCTAACTACATTATATCAAATATGCCCTTTTTGTAAACCAAAGCTTTAACTGTGCAGTAACATACTGCAGAATGGAAAATGAGCCTTAGGAAAAATTCAAACATACTGATTATATTCAAATATCAGAGATCAGATCTGTATGTGAAAAATCTTCACCTGCTATAATTAAATTCTTCACAACTGATCCATTTAATTTGTATCGTCTCTATTTAGAACCACTATTCATACTCAGTAGTCTTTCTGTTACGTCAATCACGAACCCCCAAAACAGACCAATTTTAGCTCCCATTCCATGAAAGTGGTTAAAGAGTAGATTTTTCCTTAAACACCAATACAGTGACACCCAAATTGCCTCACAGTATGAAAAAAGTACAACTTTCCACTTCTTTCTTAGCTCGAAATGGTTCCTGCCAGAAACAACATCTGCAGTAGGAACCAAGACAACCTTTTCAAC
This sequence comes from Acanthurus tractus, assembly GCA_029783725.1. Classification (NCBI taxonomy): domain Eukaryota; kingdom Metazoa; phylum Chordata; class Actinopteri; order Acanthuriformes; family Acanthuridae; genus Acanthurus; species Acanthurus tractus. Next base: position 2,240,786 of record JAQNCA010000005.1, on the reverse strand, counting down.
ATTGGAGAGAAACAGGAAAAAGAGGGAACAAGTAATGACAGCAAGGCTGTGCTGTGGGTGTGTTTGTGTATTTTTTGTATGAAAATGGCCGTGTGAATGTTTCTTTCATTATGTCAACTTTTTGTCCCTTTTTGAAAGCCACAGAGGCGGACACACACACACACTCACACTCCAATGTTCAGCGAACGTTCTGCTCTGAGCTCTGCTGGTAGACCAAAACAAGGATAAAACCTGCTAAAACACATAAACTCAAACACAGAGATGACACACACTTGTTCGGAGCTGAGGAGCTAATCATATAATGACAGAGCAGAGAATGAGTGACTGAGTCTGACTCAGCTAGAAACCATCAGACCAGTTCCAGTTCTGACACGGCCTCAGCTAAGACTTTTCCAGGCTCGGCTTCTCCTCGCTGTCGGAAAGAATTTCAGCAACTCAACACTTGCACTTAAGAAAACTGAGCTAATTCCTCTCAACACACCAACAGCATCAGTGTGTTGACTTGCAGTGGATGCAGTGCAATGCTTCACTCCTGTGTTGGCATTAATATGAATTTATCCAGTGCACACATCAACTTGAATGCATACCTGACCCGAAGTGTCAATATATCTGCAGGATGGGCCGGCTAAAGCAATGGTATGAACTTAATGGACAGCATTTATAAAAACACTTCTGCCTTAGCAACCACTCAAAGCACTTTACAACACAAGCTAGCATTCACACACATACATACACTGGAGGCTACCATGCAAGGTGCCACCTGCCTTACACAAACACACACTCACCAACAGAACAGTCATGTGAGGCAACCGAGAGTCTTGTATCCTGCCCATGGACACGTCGACACGCAGCCTGCAGACTGGAGGAAGCGGGGATTGAACCACCAACCTTGCGACGGGGTTACAACCTGCTAAACCTCCTGAGAGCAGATATCACAGCTTGCATGACATAAGATCAAAGTATATTTCTAAAGGTAGATGCTTCAATCAAAAGTGACTTGAACTTCTTTCCCAAATAGACACATTGGTATACTAATTAGAGAATACTGAAACACAATGAGCTGCATGTAGAGTGCAAAGAGCAGGGCATCAAACCATCAACCTCAAGGTTGAAAGAGCTGCCTATTCAAAGAGGTCTAGAGTGGCTTATATTTACAACTGCTGTCTCTATTAGAAAAACAGGAAAAAAAAGGAGAAAAATTCTGTCTGTACTTAACTTGAACCTGCTCCAAGATTAAGATTCTTACATGCAACTTCTGCTATACATCAGCTCAACTGTCATCAAGGAAACAAAAATAGTAAAATTTGAAACTATATAAGCCTGAGCCTGCTCTGCTGGAGATGCTGGAAACATCTGGACATGAGTCAAGAGTGTCAGGCCTGTATACTACAGCCAGCGTACCACAAGAGGAGGAAACATACACTGAACCAAAACACAGTGGGAATGCATCACATCTGTTTTTTTGAGCAGAGCTGAGGAGTTTTGGAGGCAAGCTGTTCCTCGCTGAAAGACACCGACACAGTAATTGCTGAAGTAGGCGAGCATTTCCTCTATCACCATCCATCCCCGCATTCTTCCACGCCAGGCCGAGGATTTGAGCTGGCACGCTCCCAGTCACAAGCCGACCACACTCGACTCCTGCGCAACTTCCTTCAGATAACAATTCAATTGTGTAAATGAAAATCTCAGCGGGCCGAAATACAGATGTTGTCGCGGGTGGCGTGTGAGTCTGAACCATCACCTCCGTCGCAGCTTGGCAGCGCTTCTCTCCTCCTCACGGTCAGCAGAGGGACCTTCACAGTGTAAATCCACATCCACAGTGATCCGATTCACACTGAGACAAAAGTCGGCAGGCAGAGAGAGGACTCACATACTTTCCATCTCCACTGGAGAGCTGTCTGGATTTAGGAGGTAGCTGTGGTTTTGTCTGGACCCGATACACGTGCGAGCCTACGTTTTTTGTTTTTTTTTTCATATATGAAAGAGTCAGCACAGGAAAAACAGTGGCTGTTCCAGGCGTACTCCAAGTCATAACATTAACACACACACACACACACATCCAACCACACACACACATGCACACAGAGGGAACACACACATACACACAGGTTCATTGCCTGTCCTTCTACTTTTCTGTTACTATGAGCAATGGAAAACAGAGAAACCTACAGTTTCAACAGCTTCTTCAAGTCAACGCACACCCACACACACAC
>JAQNCA010000005.1:2200032-2213835 GCA_029783725.1 Acanthurus tractus | reverse complement strand
TTAGCAATCAATAGATTCTAATTGTTACGGCCCTGAGCGGTGGGGCCCTACTCCTCTGATCCCGCTGTGTGTGTGTATGTTAGTGTGGCTAATAGTCCTTTGAATTACAGCAATCAGGTCTCCAGAGGGTGTGCCTTTCTGGCCCCGAACGGATCCTTGGCGGCCGATGATTGGTGGCTGGTCAGTGTGGGGTTCCACCAATCTGGGAGTGACAGCTATGATAAAAGTCCAGTGTACTCTGCTAATGGCGGCAGACACCATAAGTATTGTACTTCCTCATTGTGAAATTGTTTGGTGACTAGTGTGTGAGTTCGACACCCTTTTCTGTTTTGTAATTAATGTCCACTTGTCTTTTAAAATAAATACACGTCAATTCGCAATCCCCTCCATCTATCGTTTCTGTGTCACTTCCTTTTTCCCCATTGCGAGCTGGGTTTGTAACACTAATGATTTAACACCACTCTCCAGTGTTGGATAAGTAAGTAAGGTACCTTAACAGAGGGTTAATGACAAACCAGATGTCTTTAATTGGAAAAATTTGAGTTTTTTACAACTTTTGTCAATGCAAACACTAAAATGATGGTTCAAAAAATTGATCTTGAAGCTTGAAGTGATTTGTGATAGCAGACACATGTAGATCATTGGCTTGGAAATATCCCATATATTGGTAAAAAATATAGGAAAAGTGAAGAAAATCGGGCTACCATGCATTGAATGTTGCGCTTAATGTTATACTTAAATAAAAGTCTTCAAATTAACATTGCCAAGAAGCACAAGATTGCCTTTATCTAACAAAGCATAATCTTTCACTGCAAATTTGTTGGGAAGAAAGGACGCAAATAGGAATACAAAACAGAGGGAGGGGTATCATAATAGCAGATGTCACCAGAGGGAAAAGAGGAGAAGGGGCTGAGGGGGAGTGGCTGAGGGGGCAGGTAAGTGAGAAAATCCTTTAAGAGTCATTCACAGAGATCTTCTGTCAGAGAGCATCTACTCATCTGCCTCTCGCTGATGATGGAGACTCTGGCAGCAATTGAGTTCTGTTTCCCAGAACTTCTCAACAGTTCATGTAGGAAGACCCAGCTTCCTCCGTCGTCAGCAGTGATTACTTATATTATATTGTCTTTCATCTCGATGCTCACCACAGGTCTAAATCTTTTGGTCATCATTTCCATCTCACACTACAAGTAAGTGATGTTTTTGTGTTTCATTTAAGACTTTTGTCTTTTTACAATGATAATTGATAGTACAAATACTAATATGTTTGTTGCTCTTATGTCTCCTCAGGCAGCTTCACACCCCCACTAACCTCCTTCTCCTCTCTCTGGCTGTCTCAGATTTCTTTGTGGGCCTCCTCATGTTATTGCAGATTAGTCTAATAGATGGCTGTTGGTTCCTCGGTGACCATATGTGTGCTGTCTATTATGTTTTGGACTACGTTGTTACTTCTGCCTCAATAGGAACAATGGTGCTCATATCAGCTGACCGTTATGTGGCTATTTGTTATCCTCTCCATTACTCAAACAAAATCACTCCAAAAAGAGTTCAAACCTGTGTTTCACTGTGTTGGGTTTGTTCTGTGATCTTTCATGGTGTTCGCTTTAGGGACAATCTGGAACAACCAGGTAGGTATAATTCCTGCATTGGACAGTGTATTGTTGTTATGGATAATGCTGCTGTAATTGTTGATCTGTTTATGTCCTTCATAGGTCCTGTCACTGTCATTGTAGTTCTGTATATGAGGGTATTTGTGGTGGCTGTGTCTCAAGCTCGAGCCATGCGTCTCCACATTGCAGCTGTCAATGTCCACTGTTCAGTGAAAGTTACTGCTAAGAAATCTGAGTTAAAAGCAGCCATTACTCTTGGTGTTGTTGTTGTTGTGTTTCTGATATGTGTTTGCCCATATTTTTGTATTGTACTTACAGGCCAAGACGCCATGCTCAATGCTACAACTTCGTCTTTTATAATATGTCTGGTCTATTTCAACTCATGTCTTAATCCTGTCATTTATGCTTTTTTCTATCCCTGGTTCAGAAAATCTATCAAACTCATTGTAACACTTGAGATTCTGCAGACTGATTCTTGTGACACCCTTTTTATGTAAAGAAAGTTCAGCATGAAAAACAAGCCAACATTTAATTAAGCAGTTTTGATTCATATATGTTACTCAGTTAATGAAGAGATACAATTCTTTGTTTTGTTAGTTAATGATTTTCAAAAATCTAAATACATGAGAAATCTGAAATGAGAAATCTTTCAAGTTTTGTATCAGGAATATGTTGCTGTAGTGACTGAATGAGATAGTCTCTATTAGCTTTTGCTCTTTATTTTATTTTTATATTATTTATATCCTTCTCTTGCTTTGTTAAGGCAAAATATTCGTACAAGCATTTTCACAGAGACTTAGATATAATTTGAATTGATATTTACATTTTTCCCCCACAACTCTTCCATTCATCTTTTCTGTCAAAATATAGGGCTGCTATACTTCAGCCCTGGTAAAACACATCATTACACATATAAAGTATACAGTTCACATTCATAAGCATGGGAGAATAACAAGCATGATACAGGGAAAAGTGAATGTTTTTTTACAGTGTATTTTTGTTTTTGTGGAACCACAGAAAACAGATATTTAACAATAATTTTAATGAATTAGAAATATGATACTGTACATTTGTCACATGTTGTTATTGGATCAATCTAAATTACGATTTCAAAGCATATTTCAAATATGAACATCTAGCAATTTTCTGCTTCCAGCTCTTATATCTTAACCCCCATGAGTAAACTAATCACACTTTCCCAACACCAATGATTTGTTCCTCCATTTCAGCTTTCCTTACTATGAACACAAATAACTAGTTTTTGTACTGCTAAAAAAAACAGTGAATAAGTTTGCAGAAATATCTGACACATATCTATAGGGCCTTATGGTACACTTTGCACTGGCGCACAGCCGATAGTCCAACCAACTGTGTAGAATCGTCTCATCAATTCAAATGTGTTTCATGGGTGTTTCTCTGGCCAAAAATGCATGAACCAATCAGAGAATCCGCTCTCATTCACTTTAAAGACTGGTTACGCCGTGAGCCAGTGGCGCAGGCGTATTGGTAGTGTACACCCAGTGCAAATGTTAATGTTAGCTGAACTTTAAGGATTTATTCATTCATTCATTCATTCATTCATTCATTCATTCATTCATTTGTTCACATATATGAAAGGGGCATGTGCGTCTTATCCAAAAGCGAGATACACACACACTCCCATAAGCATGCTGTTTACTTCAAACTTCATATTTTGTGACATGGTCCAGGCTGTTTTTAGGTCTGCACCTCTATTAAGACCAGGTTTTGGCTGGTCTAAACTCTTGGTGCATTTCACCTCAACGCGCCAGGACACGCCTCCATTCCACCGTCATTCTCAGACCTCCGCCCCTGGGCTCACAGACCCAGCGCAAGTGGATCTGGTATCTTACACTTGTGGCAGAAATTACGTTTGTGCCAGGTGTAAGATAGCAATGACACCTGTGCCACTGGTGCACTGCTTTTGCGCCGGGTGTATGATAGGGCCAATAGTCTGTTCCACTTCACACATCATTTCAATGAAGCTAAAGTTAGATGCTGGCAAATGCCTAGTGCACTTAGAACAATCAATATGTAAAGAATATGGTAACATCAGTAGAATTTAAATGCACTTTAATGTTGTTATTTACTAATTTACTGTGCCACTTACAAGTGTCTGCTAGTGTCTTTCTGAACCATAAATAGATACAAATATCTTTTTAACCACAGAAAAGAAAAAAGAACTTTTTAAAAGCCTTTGACAGCACATTTGGGTATTTATAATCCTAATACAGATAATTATCTCAAATCAACTTTCATTGAGTTTATAGGTGCATCTTGTTTTCCAGGCCATGCAGTCAGCACATGTGTATGCAGACCAACAACTGTGGTCTGTTTGCTGTGTTTTCTACATTTTCCTACCTAATTCTTCTACAAGTGACTTGAATCACTTTATCTACTATGTGATTGCTAGCTGTACCTCAACATATTTCGTTGTTAAGCAGCCACCATTTCAGATAAAACTCTATCTGACTCAGGCAGAATTTTCACAGAGTAGTTTATATATTTAAGTTTTATCATTGTTATGTTAATGAACATAAAGCCCCATTGTTTCAACTCCTGGAGAAAAAATAAACAACTTAAAAATGTTCAATGTCAGTAAATAAAATTTTAATTAATTAACAGTTTTCAGCTTCTTTGACTGATTGTTAACACCAGACCTGATGCTCCTTTACATTATAAGTGCCACACATCTGGTCACCTTTTCAGTTTTAGGAACTGTCAGAGGTAGTCATATAGAAAAACTTTGCTTCTTCATTTTGTAATCACTGCTTGGCTCTGATTTTTTGGAAGATCTTAAATATTTGTTCTGGAAGGAGTAAACAGAACTAAAAGTAAATGAAGTAAGAGTGTATGCCAGGATACAAGACCAAAACCTGGATCTGGCTGTAAAGGAGGTACAGCAGACCATTGACTTGGTGTGTTCAGGCTTCGAGACGGACATGTTCAATGTATTCCTCAAGTGCAGGAGAAAACAAGATGTCCTTTAGGTAGACAAAGACAAAGCGGTTCAACTCTTGTATCTGAGGATGTCATCTATGAGTGCCTGAAAAACTGCTGGAGCATTTGTTTAACTCACCGGCATGGCCAGATATGTAGAGTGACCTAATAGGGTATTGAATGCTGTTTTCAATTTGTTACTTTTTCAGATTCAGATGATGTGGTATGCATTTCAGAGATTAAAAAAAAAAAAATTGTCATGGCACAAGGGTTCAAAAGAAGGATCAATCACAGGCAGAGGATATCCAGACCAGGTGCCGGGGAATCACATACTTTTTTATATCTTCTCTTTCATGTCAAGACAGGTTATACAATCTGCTAGTGGTATATTTTGCACCTTGGAGAAGGACTGTTGCAAAGTCATATGGTCTGTGGGGTGGTAGAGACAAGGCTAAATCTTTGCTAAACATGACAGCCAAAATCGTAATACTCAGGCATCACCAGAGATACATCAGGTGGAGCAGGTGGAGAAGGACTGGAGGACACAGATATAGTAAATACAGAATCCAAACAGTGGTAATGATAAAAGGGCTCACTGGGACTCTGCTAGAATTTTCTCTGCTTCACTCCTTTAACCAGTTGCCTATCCAAATGGAAAATTATGCAAATTATGTAGAATTCCAACATAGCAGCAATAAACATTTAGTATTCTCTAGGTCCTGCTTTGGGTGATCAAAAACTTTCCACATTTCTGTACTGAAAGTAACATAGAACTCTAACACACATGATATTCCATCCCATAAAACTCTTGTCCACTATCCTGCCTTGTCTCTCAACAGATTTGAAGCAAAGACCATGTGAGACTGATCTGTCAGGTAGCTGAAGGGCTGTTGATCAAACACATGAAAGTGTCATAGTAGGAATAGGCCACAGGTGCAAAATCATCTGAATGATGCTCTGGTGGAGGACAAAAGGTTCTCTGAAGGTGGTAAAGGGGAAGACTCAGAAGGTGAAACCCCTGGGTAAGTACTCACAGGACTAGCAGGAAGAATGGGTGGTGAAACAGTGGTGAGAGACAGGGGCAAAGTTTGAAGGATTTATCAATTATATCAGGAAGAGGGAAAGTGGAGAATGAGAAGATTGTAGCTCAGGGAAGCACCTGAACATGAGCACTGTTGTTACATTTGACTTGTGGCTAAGGTGGCAGTGGCTGAAGCATAAATGAATAGACAAAGAAGAGAGGTGCTGGGGCTTATGGCATGAAACTGGGGTAAGTTGAGGCTTGGCAGCATTGTGGTTGTGATGCTCGAGCGTACTGATGGAAAACAGGCTCTTAAGGCAGTGAAGGAGAAGCATGAGTAAAAAAAAAAAATTCAAAGGCACCAAAAGGATCTTGGTAACATACACGAGTGACTGATATCTCGAATTAAGTAGCCAGCACGACCACATGGAGAGCAGATAACCGTTTAGCAGTGTGAAGTAAAAACCTGTGTTCTTGGACTGAGGTTGATGATGATGAGTTGCAGAAGCATGGCAAAGGCTCCAGCCAGCAAGAAGCCTTTGGCAAAAGAACACAGATAGGAAACCCTCTATACCATGCCGTCTCAAAACACACTACATCCCATGAACACCACAAAACTGATGCAAATCCAGAGAATCCAGTTTCATTAGTTGGTTGCTTTGGTGCACGAAAAATTGAGTTTCAAGGGCCAGTAAACGCAAACTTGTGAAACTGTTACAGAGTGAAATCTTTAGACAATGGAACCTTTGCATGTTGCAGTTTAAGTGGCAATATGCAATTCTTGTAAAAACAAAAAATGACTTAAATGAAGATTTTATAAAGGTTCAAGAGCCTTTTTGATGCCCTCAGCAATGCTTAGTTATTGATGATAGAAATAATTATGTGAAAGCCAGGGCTGGTACTTCTGGAAAGCTGGCGAAACTTGAAAGTAGCCTCGACTTAGGTCTTTGTCTTGCCCCCCTCCTTTGGCCTTGGAGGTCCAACCATTCAGTTTTCCAGTTTAGGGAAATTTTTGAGCTAGTCAAACAGAAAAACTAAATCATACATCATCTCCTTCTATGTTGGGCTTTGGACTTATCAACCATCCCTCTCGCTGTATCTACACCAAGTCAAATTCCTTTTATGGGAAACCTATACACAATAATGAGTGATAATAATGAATGCTCCTGTCATATGTGATATATCCTTCAAAAAGCAAAGAGCAGTTAACTAAAAACAAATATATTAAAAGCTTGAAAGGGACTGATACTTAGAGGACTTAAGGACAGGCAGTTGAAGAAAAGGTGAGCCTCAAACACACATCCAAAATCCTGATGTATAATTATCTTCAAATCAATGGAAGACACAAACTGATGCAAATCCAAGGTACTATGGAGCAGTTTGGTTTGGCTGCTTGCATTGTTAACAAGAAAAGGGAGTTTTGATGACCTGAAAATGCAAACATAGAATAATTAGAATTAAAAAAAAGAAAAAAACAGAATTTCTGTTGCAACCTCAGAAATATGTCACTAGGATGAAAGAGGTTGCGTTGTGGAAGAAGAAAAGAGATAAATTGGCCAGATGACAGACAACTCCAGACAGACACCAAGAGACCTTAACAGGTGTTGTTACCTCTATGAGGATGACGACTATTGAAGAAGCTGAACTCTGTTTTCCACATCTACAGAACTTGTCCTGCAGGAAGACCATGCTTCCTCGCTTTGTATCCATTTTCACTCACATAATGCTGATCTCCATGTCTGTGTTTACTGTGACTCTTAACCTGCTTGTCATCATCTCCATCTCACACTTTAAGTAGGATGTTATTTTATCATTTTAGGAAACTGATGGTTGAAAAAATAGTGGAATATCAAACTGTGAAGGGAAAGTGTAGCATTTTTAAGTACTGTTTTTGTGTTTATGTCATGGATTTTTTTCTGCTGTAATTATTAAACTACAAATTACTAGAATATTGCTTTCTTATTTCCCCAGGCAGCTTCACACCCCTACCAACTTCCTCCTCCTCTCTCTGGCTGTATCAGATTTCTTCGTGGGCTTTCTCCTGCTGTATCCAATTTTGCTCATAGATGGTTGCTGGGTTTTTAGTGATTTTTTGTGTGCTTTGTGTCATGCCTTAGGATGTATCATAAGCTCTGCCTCAATAGGAACAATGGTGCTCATATCAGTTGACCGTTATGTGGCTATTTGTGTTCCTCTACATTACCCAAACAAAATCACTCTTAAAAGAGTTAAGATTTGTGTCTGTCTGTGTTGGATGTTTTCTGCTCTCTTTCACACTCTGCTACTAAAGGATTATCTAGAAAAATTAGGCAGGTATAATTCCTGCATTGGACAATGTGTGATTGTTGTTGATTATGTTGCTGGACTTGTTGACATGTTTGTATCTTTTATCGGTCCTGTCACTGTCATTGTAGTTCTGTACATGAGAGTATTTGTGGTGGCTGTATCTCAGGCTCATGCCATGCAACACCATATTGTAGCTGTCAGTGTCCATTGTACAGTGAAAGTCACTCCTAAAAAATCTGAGATAAAAGCAGCCATTACTCTTGGTGGTGTTGTTGTTGTGTTTCTCATATGTGTCTGCCCATATTTTTGTATTGTACTTACAGGTCAGGAAACCATGCTTACTGCAACATCCACTAACCTTATAACAGGTCTGTTCTCCCTAAACTCCTGTCTTAATCCTGTTATCTATGCCTTTTTCTACTCCTGGCTCAGAAAATCTGTAAAACTGATTGTAACACTTAAGATATTTGAGGTTGAATCTTGTAATTTCAAAGTGCTGTAGAGAAAATGTGAGATTAAAAAAAAGTATTTTTAAGGCCAGTCTACAGTGTTGCCTTATCACTTGTGAGAAGCATTTTCAATGCAGGTATATATTTGTTTTGCTGCTGCATTAAGTGATTTACAAAATGAAAATAACAAAATACAATAGGGAGTAAATGAGTCTTTTCATTACCTTGTTCTACTATTAATCATCTGTTTTACAATCTTGTAATACAGAATTAAAAGAACACATAAATATAGTGTGTTTTTGAATTATGCGTATAGGTTTCCTTAATGATTACAGTCAACAGCTTCTACTTCAAAGCATCCTACAGAATTACCATGTGGGAAACAGACTGGCAAACCTCAAAACAGCACAAGGTAAGGAAATGGCAGGTTATTATAAATTTGAACTGCCAACTGTTCATCTACTTTTAGATATTGTATCTTAACCCTCATGAGTAAACTAATCACACTTTTCCCTCCACTAGTGTATTGTCTCTTTGTATCAGCTTTCCTAACTGTTAACACATTAAACCACTTCCTCCAAACCGGTAAATAACTTAGCAGAAATGTATGGCCACTAAAGTCTCACATGCTGGCCCTCACAATCTCTTCAGTGTTACAGAAGCAAAATTTGATTATGGCAAATGCCTTGAACACCTTAAAAATCAATTTGCATATACTGTCAAAATGTTCATAAAATGCCAAAGCACTTTGCTTTTTTAACTTTGTCTTAACCCCCTTGGACTTGGAGGTCCTCCCAAAGACCCTCCTCCCCAACTCCCACCTACCCACACACACGACCCACACGCACATGTATGATCTCCGTCACATCACAACTGCTTCATAACAGAGTAACAGCCTGTTTCAAGTAGCCGTGGCAGTGGTGACATTAGCTTTTTCTTTTCCTTGCCCCAATAAATGTGCAATTAAAAATCACCAGCAGCAGCAGACAGAGCAGCAGGAAATACTAATGTGTTACATTACTGCATTGATAACACTGTTATGTGATTACAATAAGACATTATAAAATGATGCAGTAGCACCAGCACTGTTAGTACATCACATCTGGCCTTAGCCAGGTTTCAGTTTTACAGTTTAAGGATCTTTTCGAGTGAGTCAAACAAAAAAAACCTTGTTTTTTCACTTTGTAGTTCCTGCGAAGTTCTGATTCCTCTTAAAAAGGTCTTAAAAATCTCCTCTTAGAGGAGTATACAGGAGTAATATGTAAATGAACGAGGAAACTAGAGGTCCAGTTTGACGTTTTCTGAGAGCTGATCTGTATGATCCACAAAACTCTGGATTAAGTGCGTAAATGTAGAAGTAGATTAATTATCTCCTTCTACCTTGGGCTGTGGATTTATCAACCATCCCTCTTGCTGTATCTACACCAAGTCAAATTGCTTGTGTGAAACCTATACACACTGATGAGTGACACCGATGAATGTTTCTGTCATGTCTTTCTGTCAGGTCTGGACACCATGATAAATGCTTCATCTTCTATACTGATAACAGTTCTTTTCTATTTTAACTCCTGTGTCAATCCTGATATATATGCCTTTTTCTACTCCTGGTTCAGAAAATCAGTCAAACTCTCTGTAACACTTAAGATATTGGAGGTTAACTCTTGTGATGCCCTTTCGCTGTAGAGAAAATGTGAGATTATAAATAACGGTGAGTTGCATTTTCAGTGCTGGTAAATATTTGTTGTACTGCTGAATCAGTGTTATACAAAATGAAAATAATTGAGAACTGAAAAAAGGGATTCTGTTATATATTTTGCAACAGGAACATGTTAGAAGTGAGTTAATGAGTCTTTTCATTCGCTCTGTTCTATTATTCGTTCACTTACTTCAACTATTCATTATCATTTTTATTCTTTCAATTTATCATTGAGTGTCATTACAGATGTGTCCATTTATTCTGTTAAAAGTCAGAGACCCTGATTTCAGATATTCAAATCAAACTTCTTCTATGTATTGTTTTTACAATCAGACAGACATTAGCAGTTATACATTTTGTCAGAAAAAGAAGGAAGACAAGATTTACATGCTCTTAAAAAGACAGTAGAAAAAAATTAAACAGAATAAATATTAGCAACAGAAGTTGAAACTTAAGTATACTAATTTTAATTCTGGCACTCCTTTTATAATAATAATAATAATAATAATAATAATAATAATAATAATAATAATAACAGGCCTTTGAGCAGCAGATCCTCCCATAAAAGTAAAGCAGGATCAACACAGCAACATCAGGCCTCGGTTCACAGCATTATAGGTCTTAAGATGCAGTTTTGTTTTGTTTTTGTTTTTTTAAAAAAAGATTTCTAAAAATAACAGACATACACGCAGACACACTGCTCCAGTTTTTGCTCAGTGAAATGATTTCTGTAGTGTATCTTGTATTGTATGAAGCAAGATGATGGGTTCAGGAGTCATTCAAAAGTCTATTAACATTTTATTCTAATATGATAAGTGTTGTGTCAAATTGTGAAATCATACATAAGCCATAGAAACATTTTCTCAAAGTCCAAGGCTTCATCTGACCTAAGAACTTACCTGTACGCTCCACAAACTCTGGACGCAGTGTGTAAATGTGGAAGGAGATAAGGGGTCCTTTCTTACACCTGGTGAACAGCTGGTGCCTAAGTGATGCTGGCGGCATTGCTATCTTACACCCGGGCCTGATGTCATTTTTGCAACTTTTGTAAGATGACAAATCCATTTGCGTCAATTCTGTGTGCCCAGAGGGGGAGGGTTTGAAATTAAAGGCAGATTGAGGGCCTTGCTTGGTGTGTTGGCTATCTTGCACTGGCCAATTGAAGTCAGTTGCACTTTGAGTTTAAACCAGCCAAAACCTGGTCGAAGCTCAAAATGCGAATGTAAAACAGTCAGCACAGCAAGATACGGCCCAGCTGGTCAGTGCGCTTAGAAGTGTGTGTATCTCGTGTCATGCCATGAGCACACACTCCTTTTCATTGAAATCCAAAAAATTCTTTCTTTGATTGAACCTGTTTATTCAGCCACTGTCAATATTTGTGCTGGTTGTGAGATAGCAATATCACTTGTGCCACTGCTGCATGGCGCAAATGATTCTTAAAGGTAATGAGAGCAGACTCTCTGATAGGTTGTTGCATTTTTGTACAAAATAATCCCCCTGAATTAATGAGGGGATTGTGCACAGATGACAGGAGCATCCCACTATGTGTCAGTAGGGCAGGGGACGGGGCAGAGCAGGATACCTCTACTGCTCCTGGAACAAGGTGGTGGATGTGGACACTCCCCTAAAAAAACTTAAGCTTTGTGCCTCACACTTGGGCCACAGAAGAGTGTAATATAGGACCCTAAGTATGTCCTACCTCAGGCCATAGACTTATCAATCACCCTTGCTTTCCATCCATCCATCCATCCATCCATCCATCCATCCATCCATCCATCCATCCATCCATCCATCTTTATCCTCTTATCCGGGATCTGGTCGCAGAGGTAGCAGCTTCAGCAGAGGACCAAAGACTTCCCTTTCCCTGGCCAATTGCCAGCTCTGATGGCGGGATCCTGAGGCTTTCCCAGACCATTGTGGAGATATAATCCCTCCACCTTGTCCTGGGTCTGCCCGGCGACCAACCTGTTCTCAATCTGTCCCTAAGGGAGATTCCAGCCACCCTCCTGAGGAAGCCCATTTCGGCTGCTTGTATCCATTACCTCGTACTTTCAGTCATGACCCATCCTTCATGACCATAGGTGTGAGTAGGAACATAGACTGACTGGTAGATCGAGAGCTTCGCCTTCAGGCTCAGTTCTCTCTTCAGCACAACAGTGCAGTCAAGTGAATGCAACATTGTTTCTGCTGTTCCAATTCTCCGGCTCATCTCAAGCTCCATGGTCCCCTCACTCGAGAACAAGACCTCAAGATACTTGAACTCCCTCACTTGGGATGATCCTCATCCCGACCGCTTCACACTCGGCTGCGAACTGATCAGGTGAGAGTTGAAGGTCACGGCCTGATAAAGCCAACAGGACCATATCACCTGCAAAAAACAGTGACCCAATCCTGAGGTCACCAAACCAGACCTCCTCAACGCCCTGGCTGCACCTAAAAATTTTGTCCATAAAAATTATGAACAGAATCAGTGACAAAGGGCAGCCCTGGTGGAGTCCAACCCTCCACCATGGGAGTGCATGGGAGGAGCACCCTCGAGGACCCTGCAGAGGGTAAACCATGTTCCCAGTTTACCCGCACTATATGTTTGGGTTTGCCAGGTCTGTCCAGCGCTGTGTGTGGAGATAGGCCCCACCAGATCTAACCGAGAGTGGTACACCTCCCACACCTGCTCCAGCTATATCTTCCCAAGCGAGGTGATGTTCCACGTCCCTGAAGCCAGCCTCTGCCACCTGGTTCTGATCTGTCGAGGCCCTCTACTTTTGCTGCCACCCGTCTGGCAGTCCACCCAACCCCAGGGATGGAGAGATCTCCACGTAGCTGTTTTGGGTTGTGCCCTACTGGGCTCTGTGGCAAATCCGGCCACCAGACGCTGATTGACATGCCCACCCTCTGGGCCTGGCTCCAGAAGGGGGCCCCGTCCCTATAACGATCTTTCATAGGGTTTTCTTGAACCTACTCTTTCGATGTATGTTAAACCAGCTCCAGCTAATGAGTGACACTGATGAGTGTTCTGTCTCATGTTATATATGATTCAATAATAAAGCCAAAAAAAAAAAATCTAACATAAAATATTGAAGTGCTTGACGAAGCCAAAGACCTTCAGGCAGGACTCTATCAGGCTGATTAAGAAAAATGCTTAGCTTCAATATCAAATCTGACAAATAACTAACATAAAACCAACAGAGAACACAAACTGATGCAAATCTAAATCTAATATGAAGCAGTTTGGTTTGTCAACGGTTTGCTTTGGTTCACAAAGAAGAGAATTTTAGGGGCTTAGATATGTCATCTTTTGAAACTGCATTGCAGAGTGAAAATGTAGAAAATGTCACCCCTGAACATTGCAGTATACAGTAGCAATATACAATTATGGGGAACAAAAAAAAAAGTGGCTTCATATTGTGCATCAATCAATATGATACAATGCAATTGTTACCGGCACCAGACCTAGGGGAATCTGGCCGGCAGCAAAGGTTACACAGGCTAGGGAGCACTGTGTAGCCAGCATACAAAGAAGACTGTGGGTTAATAAAGAGAGAGACACGTTAGTCTTTCGCTCCGTCCATGCTCTTTTATTCTGAGCTGCTCATTATATCATTTATCATCACATTCTTGGTGAGTTCTGTCAGCAGTGAATGTAACATAAAACCAAAATATTCATCCAAATAAAATAAAGACAGTAAACCCAAACTAATAATGAATAATAAACATTCTGATCAAAGTAATGGAACTGCACATAAACTCAGAATAATTCAACATATGTCAGATCAACAGAAAATAGGT
>JAQNCA010000005.1:2166090-2185581 GCA_029783725.1 Acanthurus tractus | reverse complement strand
TATTCTGGTACTGCGAGCTCGGACCTCCCGGACCAGCACATCAGTTTCCTCCTGGAAGGAGTTTGGTCGCCTGGTGCCGCTGCTGCTGCTGTCTTCCTCTGCTTACTCCCTCAGGCCTTAACTCCTCCCTCCTGGCCACTTGCGCCGGTGGGGGGGACGGAGGCGTGGGTGCGCCTCAGTGCGCCGGACTACGCCGTTCACGAAAATTGCAAAATACGCCGGCCACACCCCTTCGGCGCGGCGTAGGTGCGGCACACCTGCCCTGCGCCGCGCCTGCGCCTGGTCTACGAAATTAGAGCCCTTAGTCTGTTTTCCAGATCCCTGTGGGCAAACATTACCCCTGCACCATGAAAAAGTGACACCCTAAGTTAAGTGTGGTGCGTTAAAACTGAAGGAACAGGAGAGGAGCGTGGAGGGTAAGCAGTGGGCCACAGGACAGTGTTGCTCTGCAGTCCAGCATACCATGAAGCTCTCAGGCCCATAATAATAATGATGGTATTATTATTATTATTATATAATAATGAATAATAATAATAATAATAATAATAATAATAATTATTATTATTATTATTATTATTATTATTATTATTATTATCATTGTTACTATTGGCATTGTTATTTTAGTATTAATAAGTATTGATAATAACTATTGTTAATAAGTATTAATAATAGTATCATTATTAAAACACTTACATATAGCTTATAAATAGCTTAACATATAGATTTGTCTTACCTTTCTATCTATCTCTTCCCCCTCCCCCTCTGCAATTCAACGCAGTTCTACTCAAAGTCATTGTATTCTGCCCTCCCTGAACATATAATGTTAAGTTTGGCATATAGCTTACAGTTCCCCAAATGAGAGGCAAAGTGTTCTTTCTTCCTGTTGTTTATTTGTCACTCCCAATTGAAGATGACTGCAAAACTGACATACTTAGAGCAAAGAACAGCCATTGATCAATATATGTTTATATGTCAAAAACATTTAAGCAAATCACAGTTTTAAACAATGTTCAAAGTACTTTAAACACAGCGTCACTGCCATCATCACTGGCTTAGCATAAAGTCTGCTTGCTTAATGTTAACTGTTATGACTGTCGTCTTAATTTTTGTTAGGTTTTTGTGTCCTGTGTTTCTTTGTCTGTGTTTCCTTTATCCTGTGTAGGTAAACTGCTGTGTGTCAGTGCCCACCGAGGATCGGTGGATCTGTTTCGGGCCTGCTGTGTGATTGGCTGTTGATGGGACTTACCTGCCATTTAAACGGCCAAGATGGCAGCCGGCGTTGGGCAGCAGGCGTTTTTGTTATCTCCCTCAGATTCCAACCGGCTACAGTGTATTTTGTCCTTGGTACTAGGTATTTGTTTTAGTAGGGGTTGACTGCCATTTGTGTTACTGCATTTTTTTATCTCTTGTTTCGTTTAGTTAGGGAGGGAAGATTCCTGTCTTTTGGTTCTTGTTGTTTTGATTAGGTTATCTATCACCTCCCCAGAAAGATTTGTTTTGTTTGTTATTTTGGCCTTGGTCCACCCTGAAGTCTTTTGTTTTCTTCATGTTTGACACTCATTTTTATTTTGTAAATAAACAGCACATTCTAAAATTGAATACTGTTATGCTGGCTGTGGCTACTTGGGACTTGAGGAAGAGGGGCTCATCTCATGTTATGCCTGTGTACCCCTTGGCCGTAGAGCATCACTTTTAAGGAGGGGAAAAAAGTCTAAAACAATTTTAGAAAATCTCCTCACAAGTACCACAACCTTAATCAAATCTGACCCAGCTCATCATATCTAGCAATAAATTTTGTTTCTTTCCATTGTCATAGGTTTGAAAGCCATCATCCTTATACTTTAGACCAGAGGTGGGCAAACTACGGCCTGCGGGCCACATCTGGCCCGTTGGTCTTTTTAATCCGGCCCACCGAAGATTGAGAGAATTGCCCCAATCAAATCATATCATAATTATGACTGCATTCATTTGACCCTGTCCTGTAATGCCTGGCATCCCACTGGATGGCGCATTTGCCTTATTTCCAAGTGCTTGTTTTATTGCGGGATCTTGTGGTCTTACATACGTTCAGGATTATCACGTGATCTCACGTGAATACGGCTGGCTCGCAAAGAAAGCGCTGTTGTAATGCGCTGGGTGGAGATTGACAGAGCAAAAAATAGAGGATGGAGCAAAAAAAAAGAGGACAGAGCAAAACTGCACCACTGACACAGCCTTGAACCCATCTGCAACAATGAGTGGACCAAAGAATGTTCTCTTAAACTGAATGAGTTTTATGCTTCATTAAGCGCAGCCACATTTCCAAACATCCAGAAGATGGCACAGAAGATGCTGGTGTTGTTTGACTCTACTTATGTGTGTGAACAGACTTTTAGTGTGATGAACACCAACAAAGCACCCCACAGATCCCAGTTGAGTGATGAACACCTCAGATCTGTTCTGAGACTTCCCACAAGATCAAGATCAAGATCAAGATCAAAATTCCTTTATTTGTCATTACAAAACAAGTTGTAACGAAATTGACCCAGTTACATCCCCTCCAAGAAACATAAAAAAGAAACTGACACAAGACATGGGGAGGACAGGAGTGGGAGACTGTGGGTCGGCGCTTTAAGGCGTACTGTTACCAGTAATCCAATTATGTAGATGTCTTCAACTTCCTCCACAGAAAGGATCAACAGACACACGATCCTCCAATTCTCCCAGGAGTCCATCGTGTATCCGGCAGCAAACGTTCCGGCAGGGCCGGAGGGCTCCCCTTTACCCATTTTCTTTGTTGAGAAGATTTGGTCAATTGCATTGAGAGACCAGCTGATCAAATCCATGATTTTAGATTTCGGAGAGAAATGCGGAGAGAGGCTTCGATAGATAGATCAGACAGAGACAGCACAAGACAAAGAGCAATAAGCAGGGCAGATAAGGGCAGGGAGGGAGCAAGAGAAGAAGCGTCCGCCTTCCTCGAGAGCCAGTGAAGAAGCACACAACAATACTAACACCAGATTTGGATGCACTAGCAAAAAGGGTGATCAACAACACTGTCCCCACTAAAAGTGAACGTAATGCTTTTTTCTGTTTATGTTTGATATGTATGTATCGGGTGCTGGCCCTGCCTGTCTGTCAATTTTTAAAAGTCTATGTGGCCCCTGAGCCAGAAAGTTTGCCCACCCCTGCTTTAGACTGTAGGGGCCTTAGTTTAAAGTCAGTTTTTTCCTATCGACTTTAATAGGAGGACCAGAGGAAGGTGTTTTGCAGCTCCAACTTTGGGGGCGTATAAAATCCAAATGATCTGAAAAACAACAAAATCCCACAGACAGTTTGATCAGCACTGTGTCCTCAGTCATCTATTAGCTTTTGAAGCCGCTTCTTTTTACACCCTCAAAGAATATTGATTTTGTTGAATGTGACATTTTGGGTGTCAACTGTAATTTGAAATGCAAAGCGCAGACTTCCTGTTGCTTATAGCCTAGGGATGTCAACACATGATATGTAGGCCTTCATGAGTTCTAAAATTTGGCTTTTGTTTGGTCTCTTTATGACACTCCTGTGGCCATTTTAGTGTGCTTAGAGAGCACATTTTGGCTCTTTGGGGGTCAGTTTTTCCATTTTATCAAATTTTTCACCAGTCCAGAAGGGTATGTCAATTTGGTGAGTTTTTGAGCATGTTCAGGGGGTCAAATTAAGGTTCAAACAGACATAATAATATTATTATATTAATATAATATATTTTTGTGATAATATTTTGGGTCAATTTTCAAAAATCAAGAGCCTTTAGTTTGAAAGGCAGTGGATGACCTGTGATGGACATGAGTACTGGCAGCTGGGTGGGGATCAGACAAAAATGCAGGTAGACAGAGAAATCCACATTCAATCCAGCTGAGAAATTTGTGTCAGGTGTGTGAAGATGAGAACTTCTGCAGACAGGCAGTATTTGTTCACTCATTTCAAATTGCAGATCCACATTCATTTGACCTCATGATACCTGTTTAAAATTGAATGACAAGTCTATTGGCAGCTGTGTAGGTAACACAATGTAAGCAGACAGACAGATAAACAAACATTTTAAAAAAGGGGGTTTTGTTTTGAAAGAGTTTGGGACTTTTATTTTGAAAGGCCAAGGATGGCCTAGTGACCAGGTCAAAGGGTGATGGTCATAAGTACTGGCAGCTGTGTGGGGATCAGACAAAAATGCAGGCAAACAGAGAAATCTACATTACATCAATGGAGATATCTATCAAACACACGCCTGTTTGAATGTGGACTGCTTGATCAAAGTTAGAGCTACAAGAGTTTGATCTATAAACTATGAATCCATTTTAAGGTAATTTGGGTTAATTTTTTTTTTAAAAAGAGCTTTTATTTTGAAAGTGTTCTGGGCTTTTATTTTGAAATTCAGAGCATGTCCTAGTGATCAGGTCAGTGTGACTGACATGACTACTGGCAGCTGTTTGCTGATCAGACATAAATGCAGTCAGATAGAGATTCCACCATCAATCCAATGGAGAAATACATCAAACCCACACCTGTTTGAGCTAAGGCTGGTTGAACATTGAACCTGTATTTACATGTTTTTGCTATCTTGTACAGTTTTTGAGTTATCACAATTTTAGTTTTAGAGTTTTCTCTGCTTCCTCTTGGATTTTATAATGAGTGTGTATTGCGAAACGTTCCGGTGCCCAGAGTGAGTCACATGACAGGCAGACTGCAGGAGGGGAGAAAACTGAGAAAAGGATTATAGAAAACTCTTCACAGATCTCACAAACTTTTTCAAATCTACACAAACTTTTCATATTCTTGTAACAAAGTTTAATTGTCTTTCCATCAGCATATGTTTGAAAGCCATTAGACTTAAACTTCAGACGGTAGAGGCCTCAGTTTGACACAAGTCCCTTTTTTTCCCATTTATATTCATGGGAAGACGCAGACAAAGTTCGTTTGAAACTCCAACTTTTAGGGTGTATAAACTTTTAATGATTTGAAAAACAACAAAATCCCACAGACAATTTGTTCACGGGGTCAAATTAAGGGTTAAAGCGACGTAATAATAAGAAAAAATGAATGAAAAACAATAGGGCCCTTGCCCTATTGGCAGGGCTCAGGCCCTAATGATAATAGGGCCCTTCCCGATAGGGCTCGGGGCCAGAAAGAAAAACAGTCCAATAGCAATAGGGCCCTTCCCCTGGTAGGGCTCGGGCCCTAATAATAATGGGGCACCACCCTGTGTTCAGGAAACAATAACCAAACCTTGTATAAAATTATAGTGTATAGTCTAAAATGAATTTTAGACAGTTTACTTAAAATCCCACAATAAAATCTGACACAAATAACTACAGCCAACCACTCTTAAAAATCAACAATAATGTTGATTGAATCTAAGTAATAGTAATTTTAAATCAATAATACTTCAATGAAAATAGATATATATTGAGAAACTACAACTACAATGTAAGCATATCTATCAAGCACTACACTAACAAAATAATGGGGCAATGACAAACAAGCATAAATCTTGTGTGTGTGTGTGAGTGCGTGTGTGTGTGCGTGTGTGCAAGGCACTTTACCCATGTCTTCGCAGGGGCAGAGGAGGCAAAATCTTGGCCACACACCAGGCAATCTTCGGCAGATGGATTAATTTCATTTTTCTTTACTTTAAATCAAAGATCTTCCTTTTAGCCGTAGGTGCCAGTTTCTGTATTTTTTCATCTCTTCCTCCTTTACTATCACTTCTTTAACTGGAGTGTCTGTGGCTAACCTTCCTCTTCTTCCCCTTTTCAACACTCTTCCTTTGTCCAGCATTTGGGAAGGATCTGAACTAAACAATTTTGAATGTAGGATTGTGCACAGAGGTGCCTGGAGTGGGAACAGAGCACAAAAAACATTTATGTTAGGTCTGTCTCCAGTCAAAATGGTCATTTTTTTCAATTGTTGGGTCTTCACAAGTTGAATTTTAGTGAGACTGTGGCCTAGACCTACTCTATATGTAGAGTGTCTTGAGACAACCTTGGTTGTGATTTGGCCCTATAAAAATAAAATTTGATTTGATTTGATGACAGGAATGGTTGATTCTGACCTGTCTGCACTAAAGTCTGGGTAAAAGTCATCCTCACTAAAAATGTCAGAACTGTATGGCCTTATGCCAGTACATCTAACCTTGATATGATATTTTTATCATTATCATTATTTTTTTATTTTATTTTTAACGATGCCAGGTATGTCATTGATGGTGGCATTGATACCCATGTGGGTTTTCATGCAGTGATCAAAATGTGTTAAATCTGAATTTGAATGCCTGGAAAACAGCTCTGTGCAATAACGGAAGTAGCTGAAGTTTATGGGTGCAGTAAGGTGGGAAAATCAGAAGCACTATAGCATGCTCTTTGCAAAAGTTAAGTTCAGGCATTAAGTTCAGGGAAGCATGGTTATCCCAAAAAGGATGACCTTGGATTCCTGTGATGGCTTTGTGTAGTGGGCAAAATGATAAAGGAAAACTCCTCCTCTTGTAACCATCCTGAACCATTGGCATCAGGCATGATGAAGCAGCCATGGAAGATGATGAGGGAAAGATGATGAAGGGAGGAAAAGAACTGCCCTGTGCATTTGCAAGCAACAGCAGCAGTCACTGAGCTACCTTTCCTACCAGATGTCATTACCCCAATCTGATGCACCTCCATCTTAACCAGTAACCATGTTTTCTGGAGCTTGCATGGTTGTAACACCAGTTTTTTTTTTTTTTGGCAAGATGGCGCCGCAGATGGCAGCCTTGGCACAGCGCTCTCTCGGTATTTGCATGCTTTTGTTTATTTTCTTTGTCTTTGGGTACTCTAACCCACTTACTTACAGCAGAGATGCCCTGCCAACCATGAGGGAGTCCTTTTCAGACACTTTTCCTTCATTTCAAACAAATTCAGAGAGTTTCTTAGAACTTTTTGTTGGAGGAGCAGCAGCTCTGTACGGGACATGGAGCAAACGCAGCAGAGGTAAGCGGGCCGGTACTCTCGTTGAGCTCCGACAGCGTGGCCTCCACGCACCTCTCCCATCCATCCACCTGGCAAACCTCCGCTCCCTGTCTAATAAGATGGATGAGCTGCTTCTCCTCAACAAGTTCAACAAGGATTTTGCACATTCCTCTGCCCTTTGCTTCACTGAAACCTGGCTCAGTGAAGCCATACCTGACGCCGGACTACACCTGCTGGGCTTCTCTCTCCACCGTGTCAAGGAGCTCTCGGGGAAAACAAAGGGCGGTGGAATATGCTTTTATATAAATGATGGTTGGTGCACATCTGTCACAGTCCTGTCTGAACACTGCAGCCCAAATCTGGAATCATTTATCATTAATTGTAAGCCGTTTATTCGCCACGGGAGTTTTCCTCCTTCATCATGGTTGGAGTTTACACCCCCCCAAGCCAACGTGGATGAAGCACTATAAAGTCTCGCCAAACAAATCAATGGCTTTATCCCTCAGGCAGCTTTGGGTCACTCTGACCACTGCTTGGTCCATCTCATCCCCACATACAGGCAGAAGCTAAAATCTGCAAAGCCTGTGGTGAAGACTGTGAGGAAATGGACCAATGAGGCAAAGCAGGAATGACAGGCCTGCTTTGACTGCACAGACTGGAGTGTCTTTGAAGCTGCCAATGACAACCTGGACGACCTGACAGACACTGTGATATCATGCATCAGTTTCTGTGAGGACATGTGTGTCCCAACAAAGACATTTCGGACTTTCAATGATAACAAGCCATGGTTCACTGCCAGACTGTGTCAGCTCCTCCAGGCCAAGGAGGAGGCTTGTAGGAGTGGGGACAGGGTTCTGTATAGGCAGGCCAGAAACACACTGAACAAGGAGATCAGAGTGGCTAAGAGGAGCTACTCTGAGAAGTTGAAGAACCGGTTTTCAGCTAACGACTCTGCTTCAGTGTGGAGGGGCCTGCGAGGACTTACCAACTACAGTAGACCCTCCGCCCGTGTCGAGGCAAACATAGACATGGCCAACGACCTCAACAAATTCTACTGTTTCAGAAACAGAATATCAGAAAAGCACCAGGCCCAGACAGAGTGTCACCCTCCTGTCTTAAAGCCTGTGCTGAACAGCTGGCTCCAATCTTCACCAGGATCTTCAACTGCTCACTGGAGTAGTGTGAAGTCCCCTCCATCTTCAAACGCTCCACCATCATTCCAGTCCCCAAGAAACCCTCCATCACTGGACTGAATAACCACAGACCGGTGGCTCTAACATCTGTGGTCATGAAGTCCTTCGAAAGACTGGTGTTGAGCCATCTGAGGACTGTAACAGGACCCCTGCTGGACCCACTGCAGTTTGCTTACCGTGCAAACAGGTCGTTGGATGATGCTGTCAACCTGGGACTGTACTGCATCCTGCAGCATCTTGACAGCCCAGGGAGCTACTTCAGCTACTCCAAACTCTCCCACCTCAATGTGTCTCCATCCATCTGTCAGTGGATCTCCAGCTTTCTGACAGACAGGAAACAGCAGGTGAGGCTGGGAGACGCCACCTCAACAACCCGGATTATCAGCACTGGCGCCCCTCAGGGGTCCCCACTGCTCTTCTCCCTCTACACCAACGACTGCACCTCCAAGCACCCTGCTGTCAAACCCCTGAAGTTTGCAGATGACACAACAGTCATCGGCCTGATCCAGGATGGTGACGAGTCTGCATACCGGCGGGAGGTTGAGCGGCTGGTGCTTTGGTGCAGCCAGAACAACCTGGAGCTGAACACGCTCAAAACTGTGGAGATGACAGTGGACTTCAGGAGACAGTCCTTGTCACCAAAAAATGTGTTATTATAATGTTTCTACTAATAATAGTGTTGTGGAAATTTCTCGGTCTGCCTATAGAGAGTCAAAAAACACGACTGGAAAGGTAGCATGCACCAAGTGTTAATTCTCTATAGAGAGGAAGCAATACACAGAACCACATGGCAGTAAGCAGTTCACAGTTGTGCCCCCTGACCAAATGCTTCACCCCATTTTTATACTTTCTGATATGCCTTGATTGAAACTTCACAGAATTTCCTCAACAGATAAAAAAAATCAATTGGGGTACAATAGAAGAGATGGTGACCCATCTCAGGAATTTACAACCAGGTACAATCTCCTGTGGTGATCAAGATCTCATGCTGCCATCTCCTCTGTACCCAGAGGTTTTTTACAGTGAGGTTCTATCAGCAGGGTTAACCAGGTCATCCTTTGATCAATACAGCAGTGCACAGCTAAGGCTACAGACTACCTACATCATAGTATAAGATCAAAGTATAAGAGTATAAGATCATCTCAGTGTTACTACAAAGCATGCAAAAATTCTCTCACAATAGTTATAATATTAAAAAAAATTATAATTAATGATAATTATTGGTGCAACAATTCCAAATGTCTGCATACCGGCGGGAGCACAGAACAGCTTTTTTTGATGGTGAATGCTCCAGCATTTCCTGTAATGAAAATACAAAAATTTCAAGATCTTTTCGCTTAATCATTTGACTGGCACTATCACAGATTATCGTTCTCACTCAAACTACTAATGCAACTTGAAGATATGATTTCCTTGTCATAATAAGAGCAACCTGGGGGTGTCATGATATGTTAATCTTTTAATTTATATTTTTTTTCCTGCAGGATTTATTGAATTCATCGTGGAGCCAACATTCACCGTGCTGACAGAAATGATTGAAAGAATTGTGACACCACTCATTGAGGAGGCATCTTGCTCTGAACTGGCTGGCTTTAGACGCTCTAGGTAACACATCCTGTGTGATATGCCTGACACTCATGCTGCTAGATAAGACTGAAAAAATCTCTAAAAAGAAAGCACAAATTCCATCTATATACATATGTCATTTTAGGTGTTTTATGATGATACTGCAAGTGACACAAGCACAAAGACATTGCTCATGATTCCACCTGATACATCTGTTATATTAGGTGTTCCATAATGATATTTCCAATAATACAAACACAATAACTTTACTATTTCACAGCCATTTAAAGCCCTTTGCAGGACTGTTGAATGTTTATAGATTGTCTTGACAACTTTGTTGTTGCAGCTGTTGGTATGGTATTTACATCTTACCATTTCTAAAACTAAATTGAAAAGATTTCTTTTAAGGTCATAGTGGAAGTCATAGGTTACAGTATGAACCTTGGAACAGCAACATATCAAAAATACTTTCTTTCCAAGGAATCAGATTACATTTCTGTGATGACATTTGTGAATAACAGATGAAGATGTTGTAAAAAGTTTGGTCCGAATGAAACAATTTTCAGTTTAAAATATAAGATGGCAGTATTATTGGAGGCAGTAAAAAATACTGCCCCCATTGTTAATTGAAAAATTTGGTTAGGACCTCCCACTCTAGCTTGTTGAGTAGCACCTTTTACTGCATTCAGTGAACTGAATGGAGACAACAAACACAATTCAAGGGCTTTGGGGCTATTTTTTGAAAAAAATAAAAGTTTTTTTTTTTGAAGTGTTGTGTGTCAGGTGTGTGAGGAGAAAAAGTGCCTGCAGACAGGCTGATCGCAGATCAATGTCAATTTTAACATGACCTTGCTAAAGTTTGACTGACGTGTACTGGCAGCTGTGTTAGGATCAGTCAGTTATGCAGGCAGATGGAGAAATCTAAATTTATTCCAACAGAGAGAGTCATAAAACCTACACCCTTTTGAGCGTGTACTGCGTCAACATAATTTTAGCCACAGACTTTATTCAAATTCTAAATGGGTCAAAAGATCTTATATTTACATGTTTTTCTATTTTGTAATGTTTTTGAGATATTAAGGTATAGTTTCAAAGTGTTCTTTCACTCCTCCTCAGATTTTATATTAGATGTGTGTTGCAGAATCTTTTGGTGCCTAGAGAGAGTCAAATTAAAAAATAAAATTTAAAATTTAAAGTTTGGAAAAAACCTCCTCACTTACCCAACACAACTCTGGCCAAATCTTGCACACACTTACATTTGGGTAGAAAATTTCATTATCTTCCCCTCGGTGTAGGTTTGAAAGCAGTGAGACTTATACTTAAGACTGTAAGGGCCTCAGTTTAATAATTTTTTTCCCTATTCATATAGGTATGACCAAGCAGACAATGTTGACAGTTATCATTTTAAGCCAATACAAGATGCCCTTGGTGAAGATAGCAAATGTACAAGGCCAAATCTGGGACACAAAATTTTATTTTGAATTGAAAATTGAAGACGTTCTGTTGGCTTTTGGTCAGGGGTGTAAGCACATGATTTGTAAGTTTTGCCTGGGGCATATGGGCCTTAGTGGCTTTCTTGGTGTGCCTGGGAAGCGCACATTTTAGCACTGTGGGCATTAGTTTTTTACATTTTATCTTTTTTTTTGCCAAACCTAATGATTCATGCTAAATTTGGTGAGTTTTTGACATGTTTAGGGTCAAATTTAGTATGGATGCACTGATACCGATTGGTATCGGACCAATACCCGATATCAGGCATGAGTACTCATACTCATAAAATTGCCACAGATACCACGACACCGATACCACTTTACGTCATCACGCTGTTTACAGTACTTGACTGCAAGGCAGGCAGCAAGGAGTCCTGTCAGCAGTGTGGAACTATTTTCAGGTGAATGAGCGCGACAAAATTGCAAATTGTATCATTGCATCCCTAAAACTTAGGTTTGAAGTGGCATAGTAATGATAATAAAGACAGAAACAAATATAATAATAGGATTCAATTATAATAGGTAGTCTCCTCTGGTGTCGCTAGAAAAGTCCATGCCTTATGGGCTTGGTCCCCTCTTAAAAGGTGCCAGCCGCATTGAATGGGCCTGTGCACCTCTGCTCCCTTCCCAATAAATAACATATACTTGCCACGCAACCTGTTCAAGTACATAGAGTTTTGTGTATGCTGTGACAGTTTATTGTGTATCATATAACAACTGTCATGAAAAGCTCAATTCTTAACTTCCAGAGTAAAAATTATCACTTAGACCCCAAAGTTATGATACATTAAGCAGAGCAACCACACAATAATGTACTCCTGATACAAACGTCACCTTTTGGCTCAAATTACATCAAGTAGTACAGTCGAATACACCACATTTCCTCCTCTTTTACAGAAGGTGTCCCATTTTACACTGACTCTAGAATGATAGTTTCCTAAAATAACACTATTACATGGTCTGAACCAATGAAATGACTTGGCCATGGTGCATGTATAATATAAATCATTGTTCAATGGTGTGTTATCTGCTCCTTAAGTATCTAAATTGTTTTTTAACCATTTTTTAGATAAAACATATAATTAAACCTGAAACATCTTTTTTTTGTTTTGTTTTTTTCTTTTTAAAACAAACAAACATGGGGTGAGGGTGGACTATCTCAGATTTGGTTTGGGTCAGTCTAATTTATACACTGAAACATTCAGGGGGCTGCCGCTGTTTTGAAGGGAATCAGTGATCAACTGGAACTTCAATGTCTCTGTTTTTCTGTTGTTAGCCCTAAACAAAGGTTGATGTAGAAGGATTAGCCAGAGCTTTTTAGTTGCTGTGCCTTCTTCAGACAGTGTCTGCAGCACTTTTAGCTGTATGTGATACAGGTCTGGTCTTTGCAGTAACAGTGTCATAAATCTACTTTGATCTGCAGTAGTCTTTTGCCAACACAGATTAACCTTGAGCTAAGACTCTGATTTTAGTCTATGAAATTGTATCTTTCACTAATGTTGGGTTCATTGGTTTAAAGTTGGACTGTAGCTCTTTTTGTAGCAACAAGGTTAAGGTCAAGGTTGAGGTCAAATTTATTTAATGTACTTTAGGTCAAAACCGGAGGGGTCTGGTGAATTTTTATTACGAGAGGGTGCACTGTCTAGGTGACCAATAATGTAGTGCTACAAGCCAGCTGTAAATGGCTGCAGGAGACCTTGTTGTCTGTGCAGAACCATTTGACAGAAGGGCTGTTACTATGTATCACCAGTAAGGTGGATCAAAGCACTACTGCTGCCAAAATTGGGACAGTTAGTCATTATTTATTATTGCCATCATTGTTACTAAGCAGTAAATTTACATCAAATAATAATAGTCTACTTAATACGGTGTGTGTGAGATATCTTGCCACAGAAAAAGTTTTACTGCATTAAAATCCTTAAAAACACATTAAATTTTTTGTCATTAAAAACTCTAGAATTAATAGTATGCAAACTTATTTGATGGGTCTACAGTAAAGGTCCATCAAATTAAGCTCCTACAGATACTTAGTGTTGTTTTTCAACTAAACACAGTTCTTATGTGTTTGTATGTGCTTCACCCAGCTGCAATTGACCAGCAACTTCTGTTTTCTGCTGTTAAAATACATTTTTTTCTAAAGTAGTTTGGTAACTTTGTGGAGAGCCATATAAGGGCTGTTTTTTGCTTCAGTAAACCTTAGGAATCTGTTTTTGTTAGACTTTTTTCTGATTTCCTTCTGTTACAGATACTGCAAAAGTGACAGGGTGTTTTTCTGATTTACAAAGAATATTGATTTACATACAAAAGTCCTTCCAATTACAAAGACTAATGTCAATATTTTTTGTAAAGCTCCAGTTTGTAAGTATTTCAGTGTTCATCTGCTTTCTGAGTAAGAATTGTTGTTACCGTTACAGTATAAACATCATTACCTTTTTGGAGATTTCTATGTGTTTTAGTGGTTTTGTTTGAATAGTTAGGGTGAATAGTTTGATGCAGGATGCATCTCAGTAATGCAGACAGGTTGAAAAGTTTTGAATAAGTAAGGTTGGCAAAAAAATCCCAACTAATTGTCTAACCTGCCACCATTGCGGTTGGATTTGTTTTTGGGGTGTGTCAAATTAGCCTCTTAGCCTCTGCATTATGTAAATGTGTGATATAGTAACTTGGTTGATATAGCTGATTCATGGAAAAGGCTGCACTTCTGACAAGGCATTGTTTTCACTTCAGAGCAATGTTTTCTAGGCAAGAAAGGGATTCCTTTTGACGTGACTTAAGGTTTTTTCATGTTTTTAATCTTTTACATTGAAAAACAACCTATGTAACATACAGAGCACAGGGAAAAACCTAAAAAAGTTTTTAAAAAAAAAGCTAGGTCTATTTTCACTAAAGCGTATAAGGTTAATACCTGAGTTACCATTCCCAAGCAATTAAACAGCATCGCAGTGGCCACCACCACAGCTGCCAACATGATAGTTAAAACAATGAGTAACATTTTTGTTGCCCCCATAGTTTTTCCCTTTCAGCAACTGGTGTGCATGTGCATTTATGATGTGCAGTGTCAGCAGTATTAGTTGCAGTGATGGAAAGCATTCCAGCGTGAAGAGTACATGCTCAGAGGGTGGCAGCTCTTTTACAATGGTGGACTTCGAGCGCTTCAAGGTTATATGGAACCAGGAGATTCATCACAACAAGGAGACATGGAAGGCCCAGGCAGTGAAAGGTAGCCACACTGACCCTAAGTACTTCTCACTCAAATAATTAAATCTTTACATTGGTCATTCAAATTTTTTTCTGCGACACCACACTGAAGACATCATCAGAGACCAAATAAAATGAAAACAACAAACACTGGAATTGGCAAATCAGTTAAACATAGCTCCCTTACCTTAGGACACAGCTGCTTATCAGGGGGCTAGTGAGTATCCATATTTGCACATGATCCCCTTCAGATAGCAAAATCACACATGCCAGAAAAGATTAAGGAAAAATAGTGATTTCAAATACAACACAAATAGACAGAGGTACTAGGTTGCAGGGTGACTAGCTTTAGAAATAAAACAAATCACAAGCAAGATTAGCTAGCAACATAAGAGGATCTCCATGACATAATCTTAGCACAACTGGGGTCCTCATATAATCTCTTTCATTTTAGTAGTCCTTAATGTAAAAATGACTGAGGACCACTTAACTGAAGAATAGCTTAAGATAAGATATACAGAGTAGATATGGATAAAATGGTTGCTTAAATGCAATTTTTAATTTAAAGAATTATTAAATGAAATTTTTATTCAGCTGAATTTATAACTGTTTTTAAATTTTCTGAACTCCAACTAGTTTTAAAGTATAAAGACACCTTCAAAAAACAGGAGAAAATAAGTAACAAATTATTTGACTTTTAAGGCCTGAAATAAAGGTAGTTTTAGGGCAAGGTTTCTAGGGCTATAAGGACAGCATGGCCAGAATGTAGGGCACCAAGGCCAAAGCTAGTTGTTCTGTAACTAAATGATACGATGCCATTGTATAAAGAAAACCTGTTTGACTAAAAAGTGTTGAAAGTAGTGTATTAAAGTTAGAATTCATCACTAAAACAACATATTAACTTAAATGACAAGTTAATAAAGGCTCTAGAAAAAATTCACAAGATTTTCCTATGTTACATTAGCAAAAAGCTAATTAAACAACTACTAGTTTACCTCTTTTTAAAACTAGCTCAATTTTTGCTTTGCCAACCTTTATTAGTGATTATATAAAGAAAACACGAAACAGCATAAAAAAAATACCTGTTACTTTAGAGGGAAGGATGCAGATAATGATAAGTACTGATGAACTGTTTATGATGGGCTAGGCATTTTGTATGATAAGGCTGCTGATATTTAGCAGTAGGGGTAAAATTTATTGGTTATGTATGAATTAATGTGCACTTCTCTTTTGGTTTTACTCAAAAGACAAACTTTAGCAACTAAAACTTGAATACAACTTAAATAACCTCAAAATTGGTTTATGTACTAAAGTGATATTGTACATAAAAGAAAAATGCACTATACATAGTGTATATATTTACATAGTGATATTGTGACTTTCTGCATGTCTTTGGTAAAGATACTTTCACTGATATGATGATCATTGTAAAATGCTATCTGTGCTCCATCTCTTCCTCTGACTGTTGTTCCACCTACAGTGCTGACCACAAAGGCAATTACCTAAGTCAATGATTCAATATTGTGTTGCAAAAAACATGCTCTAAAGAAGCTTAAAATTCTGAAAATTTAGTGTCTAAACATTTACACCATTGAGCTCCCTTGTTTCTGAGATAGGTCAATTTAATTAACTTTAAAATTAACTTGAAAATCTTCAGCCTATGGGAAATGTGCAGTAAAAAAAGGGTAAGTAAGCTAAGTAAACCAACTTATGCTACTTTTGCATATTGCCCAACATAAAAAGTAACATCTGTTTTAAAATGCTGGGGACCAATACTGTACAACACAAAACTTTTTGATGCCTCACATATTCAGTTTCACAATAGGGCTGTATCGAACACCAAATATTTGGGAACCCCCCATATTTGATTACAAATCATGACCCTACTGACTGGCAAAAAAGTAATGTTGTGTTAGTTTGATTAAAACATTTTGGATATAATGAAAACAGGGTAATTTCTTATCATTTTCCATGGCTATGCTAACTTTAGTTTGTGATTAGACCTAGAGATACTAAACTAGTGCCTTTCTACAATTTTTCATTTTAAATGCATTTGCATTAACCCTTTTTCGGTGTATCTTATCATCACCATCTTAAGAGGTGTGTGTGGGTGTGTGCGTGTGGGTGTATGTGTGGTGTGCATGCGTGTGTGCATGTGTGTCTGTCTGTTATGCTTCCTTATAATTAACTCTAACTACAGCTGAGCTTTGTCAGCCTCCCTTGAGCAATATGGTCCTTTTTATAAGCAGACCTGCCTGTTGCTGATGTTTACTTTTTAATGGGTTAGTATTTGGAGGTTGTGGTGTTATACTGTTTATATTACTTCTGTCTCCAGTGGTGTCTTGCAGTGTGGTGTACTAGAATTTTGTCTGTCTTTTGAACTCAATCAAAATTTCTTGTTTCTCCTCTCTCTTAAAACATAAATTATATAAATGTATGAATAATTCATGTTTATTCGAAATATTTTCACACTATACATACATAATAATATATTTATTTAATATTCATACATATAGAGGAGAAGATAACTTAAGAATTCTCTCAAAGAAATGTCTTTTGGTACAGCATTTTAATAATTTATTTTTTGCCAGACTTGTTTGCTTGTCCTTCCAATAAGAACTCCAGTCATGGTTAGGGACTAATAATGGGGGAGATTATGATGAATGCTGACCTGAAATCAACAGTATTCTGATTAAGCCGTATATACTTCATACCACTACTCGAATATAAAGACATTATAAAAAGTAAAATTTCAAAACCCTATGTTGTACAAATAATCTAAAAAAAGTTTTTTTTTTCTCTCAATTGGTCAGGGAATGCTCAAGCTCAATATCTGTATACTGATATGTTTGTATCTCTTAATGCAAAGTTTTTACACAGTGTTTGTGTGTGCATGTGTGTGCATGTGGGGGCGTGCGGAATTGTGTTCTTGCACTTGTGCATGTGTGTGCTGGCAGATATTTTTCTAGGGGAAAACGCCAAAGAGAGGGTAGAGGAGAATGACCAGGAGGAGAATGAGGCAGAGGAAAACAGAACTGTTGACAGGCCTGAGACAGGACAGGAGGACATGAAAACATACCTGGAGGGACAGAAGAAGATGGAAGATGGGAGGCAGCAGGAGGAGCAACAGCCTAAGGAGAAAGGAGAGGGGCACTATGGGAAACAGGAGCAGAAATGTCAAAATGGTACACAACTGAAAACTTTTTGACTGGATTTACACTACATGGTTCAAGTGACCTAATTCTGATTTTTTCTTCTCAAGTAGCACAGAACAAATCCATATCACAAATGTGTAAGCAGGAAAAAGCAGATGAAATTGGATATTGTCAGATAATAATTGGATATAAATTGGGTATCTGAAAGAACGTCTGTAGTCTAAGCAGAAAGTTCTGATATTCCTTGTTAATGCAAGTCGTACATAATTGAAAATGCCATTATGGCGCATTTAAATGACATATTTATGCAATGTAGCAGCTGATTGTGGCAGCGATCACTGCTGCCTATGCCCTGGCTTTAATAAGGGCTCTGTTCATTCTCCTATGTCTTAGACAAGACCAAAATAAAAATTCAAGTTACCGCTGAGTTGTGCAGAATAATGGTCATATTTTATGTGTATTGCAAAATGTTGTTAACTTCTGCTGTTTCGCAATGACTTATTTCCTTTTCTGGGTTGGTAGCCAAACAGCATGTACGCATACAGGATGTTTCAAGTGTCTGAAACGTTTTAACAGGTGTAAATGTAGACTTCAGATATGGGTCACTTTAAAAAGTAGATCTTTGCAGACAGTCCAAAAAAAAAAATCTGATATGGACAGCAAATCATGATTAGGCATCAAGACCAGTAGTGTAAATCAAGCCTTTTCAACCTGCTGCAGAAACATTAACACATTGTAAATGTAACTTGTCTGTTTACTCGAGTGCTTTATGTAGGTTCAATTTCAGGGCATTTTGCTTTGCTTATTTTCATTTTATGTGATGATACTTCACTGCAGTACTCCCCTATATTTTAGAGGCACTAATTTTTTGTGCCTTTTATTACTTTATTAAGTGTATTGCAGATGTAGTTACCAGTAACTGTGCAGATAAAAATGCTATATTTAAAATTTTTTCGAACCACCATTTCAGTTGCAGTTACAAAGTTTTTTTTTTTTACTAGGAAAGTTGATTTTTAAGGTATGACACCTTTTCAAGGCATGACACCTCTATCAGTAAGCAATAAAGGCATCCCATTACCTAACTATTGATTAACAGGAGGAGTAGGAAAGATACAAAAATCTTATCTTGTAAAAAGTTGTTACAGTTAAAAAATATCTACTGACGCTTATATACTCTCAGACACATAGTTTAGAGCTCAAGTACTAAAATATGATTTCATGTTGCATTAAATCTGTTGTCTCTGCAGAGTTTTCGTCTAACTACTCTCTGATCCATCACTACAAGAGGCCCAGCTATTGTGCCAGCTCTTACCTGGTCAGGTCAAAGGTCACTGACATGCAGCCCATTGATGCCAGGTTAAAAGCCAGAAGATTACAGCGCATTTCCCTGCGTCGTGCAAAATAACCTATGGTGTGTGACATCAGTGTGATAAACCAATCAAATAAAAGTTAGTCTTAGCTTAGCTTTAAAATCCAGTTGATCTTTTACTTAGGTTTCATTTAAGTTTTTCTGGTGTAGATCACTATCAGTGCCTCATTGCTACACTTTATTTTTGCACTTGTCTCTTCCTGTTATTACTGCCTCAAGGTCTCCTTCATGTGGACCTATCACTTATTTTAAATCTGCTCTTAAACTCTATTTCATTTTACTTATTTATTTCAATTATTATTTTAAGATTTATTGGAAAAAACTTTTTGGGTTGGGGCATGTTCGCTGAACAATAATAAACAGTCTTAGTTTAGCTGTACTAAGGTTTTAAGGTTTTTGCTGATTTTGTATTTTGGCCCACTTTTTATATTAAGGTAAACACAGGATTGTGTCAGGTACATGTACTTGTTCCTACTAATACTGATCTAAAATAATTCTAGGAAAATAAATCGAAGTCAACTGGACTCAGTTATATGTCTGTGAAGACGTTTCGCCTCTAATCCAAGG